>PVKB01002229.1:0-306550 GCA_004027205.1 Ctenodactylus gundi | reverse complement strand
CCACAGCTGTGGCATCCTCTGGTGCCCAGGTGGGAAGAGAAGCCGTGGATGCTGGCAGGGAGGAGGTGTGTCCTGACGAGGTGGGAGGCTCAGGAGAAGGTGAGCTGGTCCCCACAGTTGTTCCTGGGGAGCTGGAAGAGCCGGTTCCTTCCACAGACTTTGGGCTAGGGGTAGTTAAGGTGCCAGTAGGTGTGCTGGAAAGTGGGGTCCTCGATGAGCTCGTGTCCATGGTCAGGGTGGTGGCCCCTGTGGCCGTGGTTGGAGTGGTCCCAAAGACAGGACTGTCACCTGTAGTCCTAGGCAGTGCCACTTGGCTGGTGCTGGACATTTGTGTTGATTCTGTAACTGAGGGACTTGAAAACTGTGTTTTTGTGAAGGTGGCATGGGGGATGTGTGATGAGGTCGTGGTCCCAGAGTGGCTCTCTGTGGACCCTGGCCTAAGGGAGGTGATGTCCAAACTGGAAAGTGCCATGGGTGCTTTCGTGGACACTTCAGAATAGCCAGCTGTGGTCCCCATGGCTGAGCTGGTGTCTCCTGGAAACCTGGAACTCATTCCTCCCATGGTCTGTAGCAAATGTGTCTGAAGCTCTGTCCCTGCCGTAGCCTGTGAGGACCCAGCCCAGGGCTGAGAGAGTGTGGTGCCGCTTGTGGTGGATGTCATCACGCGTGCAGGGGTGGTGTGGGATGACTGTAACCCCATCGGTGAGGTGGTCAGATGGAAGCGGAGGCTAGAGCTCGCGGTCTCCCCGGTCGACACGGGCATGTCTGCAGATGCAGCACTTGTGTGCAGATCTGTGGTGCCCGGTGAGGTGTGTGGGCTGGGTGGTGTGCTGGTCCTCAGCCTGGGAGGGGCGCTGGTCGTGGGTCCTGAGCGTGTGTCCAGCACTTCCGTGGTCATCGCCAGTACAGAGGGGGAGAGTGAGGCCGGGAAGGCAGGCGAGGTGGGGCTGTGACCTGGGGGCGTGGGGGGCCCAGAAGGAGCTGAGTGGCTGCCCGCAGTTACTCCTCGGGACCTGGCAGAGCTGCCTCCTGCCGTAGACTGCGGGTCTGTGGTAGATGGGCCGACAGACACCGAGCTGGAACGCGGGCCTCTCTCTGAGCCCACGGGTGCTGACCTGACCCAGCTAGAGGACCCAGAGGCTGTGGGCGAAGTGTCCCGGGTGGAGGACCCCGGGGTCATCTCCTGGGTGGTGTCTGTTCTTCTGGGTTCTGTCCCGGAGGGTGAGGAGGACAGCCAGGTGGTGAGGGTGCCCATGGGGGTGTGTACTGACGTCACGGCCCTAGTGTGGCTCACTGTGGATGTGGGGCCAGAGAAGGTGCTACCTGTCCTTGTGTATGCCCTGGATGTGCCTGTGGTCACCTCAGAATGACCTGTCACTGTCCCCTCAGCTGCGCTGCTGTCGCCCTCTGAACTGGGGCTGGACACTGTCGAGGTCATTTGATTTGACACCTGTGGCTTGACAGTGACCGTGGCCTCTGAAATTCCAGGCATTTCTGAGGAAGCTGGGATGTCCCTGGTGGTGGACTGCGCCACCAGTCCTGATGTGGATGGAGGTGGCTGTGACCCCGACACAGAGAAGGTGAAATGGGAGCTGGGCTGGTAGCTGGAGGTACCCAAAGTGGACACGGGTTTGTCTGAGGAAGAAGAACTCGCCCTCCCCTCTGAGGTGAACGGCGAGGTGGCCAGGCTGGGAGCTTCCGTGCTGCTTGGAGAGGGAGGGGAGCTGCTCATGGATGCGGTGCTCGTGCCTGGCACAGCTGTGGCATCCTCTGGTGCCCAGGTGGGAAGAGAAGCCGTGGATGCTGGCAGGGAGGAGGTGTGTCCTGACGAGGTGGGAGGCTCAGGAGAAGGTGAGCTGGTCCCCACAGTTGTTCCTGGGGAGCTGGAAGAGCCGGTTCCTTCCACAGACTTTGGGTTAGGGGTAGTTAAGGTGCCAGAAGGTGTGCTGGAAAGTGGGATCCTCGATGAGCTCGTGTCCATGGTCAGGGTGGTGGCCCCTGTGGCCGTGGTGGGAGCGGTCCCAAAGACAGGACTGTCACCTGTAGTCCTAGGCAGAGCCACTTGGATGGTGCTGGACATTTGTGTTGATTCTGTAACTGAGGGACTTGAAAACTGTTTTTTTGTGAAGGTGGCATGGGGGATGTGTGATGAGGTCGTGGTCCCAGAGTGGCTCTCTGTGGACCCTGGCCTAACGGAGGTGATGTCCAAACTGGAAAGTGCCGTGGGTGCTTTCGTGGACACTTCAGAATAGCCAGCTGTGGTCCCCATGGCTGAGCTGGTGTCTCCTGGAAACCTGGAACTCATTCCTCCCATAGTCTGTAGCAAATGTGTCTGAAGCTCTGTCCCTGCTGTGGCCTGTGAGGACCCAGCCCAGGGCTGAGAGTGTGTGGTGCCGCTTGTGGTGGATGTCATCACGCGTGCAGGGGTGGTGTGGGATGACTGTAACCCCATCGGTGAGGTGGTCAGATGGAAGCGGAGGCTAGAGCTCGCGGTCTCCACGGTCGACACGGGCATGTCTGCAGATGCAGCACTTGTGTGCAGATCTGTGATGCCCGGTGAGGTGTGTGGGCTGGGTGGTGTGCTGGTCCTCAGCCTGGGACTGGCGCTGGTCGTGGGTCCAGAGCGTGTGTCCAGCACTTCCGTGGTCATCGCCAGTACAGAGGGGGAGAGTGAGGCCGGGAAGGCAGGCGAGGTGGGGCTGTGACCTGGGGGGGTGGGAGGCCCAGAAGGAACTGAATGGATGCCCGCAGTTACTCCTTGGGTCCTGGCAGAGCTGCCTCCTGCCGTAGACTGCGGGTCTGTGGTAGATGGGCCGACAGACACCGAGCTGGAACGCGGGCCTCTCTCTGAGCCCACGGGTGCTGACCTGACCCAGCTAGAGGACCCTGAGGCTGTGGGCGAAGTGTCCCGGGTGGAGGACCCCGGGGTCATCTCCTGGGTGGTGTCTGTTCTTCTGGGTTCTGTCCCGGAGGGTGAGGAGGACAGCCAGGTGGTGAGGGTGCCCATGGGGGTGTGTACTGACGTCACGGCCCTAGTGTGGCTCACTGTGGATGTGGGGCCAGAGGAGGTGCTACCTTTCCTTGTGTATGCCCTGGATGTGCCTGTGGTCACCTCAGAATGACCTGTCATTGTCCCCTCGGCTGGGCTGCTGTCCCCATCTGAACTAGGGCTGGACACCTTCGAGGTCATTTGAAGAGACATCTGTGGCTCGATAGTGACCGTGGCCTCTGATATTCCAGGCATTTCTGAGGAAGCTGGGGTGTCCCTGGTGGTGGATGGTGTCTCCTGTCCTGATGTGGATGGAGGTGGCTGTGACACTGACACAGAGAAGGTGAAATGGGATCTGGGCTGGTAGCTGGAGGTGCCCAAAGTGGACACGGGTTTGTCTGAGGAAGCAGAACTCACCCTCTCGTCTGAGGTGAACGGCGAGGTGGCCACGCTGGGAGCTTCCGTGCTGCTCGGAGAGGGAGAGGAGCTGCTCATGGATGCGGTGCTCGTGCCGGGCTCAGCTGTGGCATCCTCCGGTGCAGAGGTGGGAAGAGAAGCCGTGGACGCCAGCAGGGAGGAGCTGTTTCCTGACGAGGTGGGAGGCTCAGGAGAAGGTGAGCTGGTCCCCCCAGTTGTTCCTGGGGAGATGGCAGAGCCGGCTTCTTCCACAGACTTTGGGCTAGGGGTAGTTAAGTTGCTAGAATGTGTGCTGGAACGTGGGGTCTTCTGTGAGCTCATGTGAGTGGTCAGGCTGTTATCCCCTGAGGCCGTGGTGGAAGCTGTCCTAAAGACAGGACTGTAACCTGTATTTCTAGGCTGAGTTATTTGGCTGGTGCTGGCCATCGGTGTTGATTCTGTCAGTGAGGGAACTGAAAAGTGCGTGGTCTTGAAGGTGGTAAGGGGGATGTGTGATGAAGTTATGGCTCCAGTTTCGGTCTGTGTGGCAATGGGCCTAAAAGGCGTGGTGCTCAGGCTGTACAGCTCAGTGGATGTTCTTGTGGGCATTTCAGAATGGGCAGCCATCATCCCTGTGCCTGAGCTGAGCACTCTCAGTAAGGTCGGACTCGCTCCTGCTGTGTTCTGTCGCAAACCTGTCTGAAACTGTGCCATTGCTGTGACCTGTGAGGACCCAGGCCAGGGCTTTGAAACTCTGGTGTCCATCGTGGTGGGTGTGAACACATGTGCAGCGGTGGCTTGTGATGATTGTGACACCATCACTGGGTTTGGGTGATGGAATCTCGCTTCCGAGCTGGTGGTCTCCATGGTTGACACAGGTGCGTCTGAGGAAGCAGGACTTGTGTGCCCACCTGTGGTGCCTGGTGTGGCGTCTGGGCTGCTGCTCTGACTCGAAGGTTGGTTGGTCACAGGTACTGAGCTCGAGATAGGCACGGCTGTGGTCTCCTCCAGTACAGAGGTGGGAAGTGAGGCTTGCGATAATGGCGAGTTGGGGCTGTTTCCTGGAGATGTGGGAGGTCCCGGAGCAGCTGAGTTGGCGCTTGTGATCATCCCTGGTGACCTGGCTGAGCTGCCTCCTTCCCTGGACTGAGGGCTTGTGGTTGATAATTTTTCCAGCATTGGTGTCTGAATACTTGACTGTGTCATTCCTTTACAAACGTAAAAGTTGAGTTGACCTTAACTGTGGTATTACTGATTTTGTTCCCAACAACATTAACGTGCCACCACCAGCACACCCACTGAAGCCTTCTGTAATATTAAACTCTTCCCTCCACCCATTTTATCTTTGTATAAACTCTATCTTTGTGGGAGACACTTATTATGATCACAGACGAAGAAAAACAATGCTTTCCCCCCCATAAACATATCCACTACTTAAATACACCTGAGGGTCTCCAGGAACCTTTTATATGAGACGTGGAAATACAGTGTGTGACCTGACATGAAGCCATCAGTAAAACAATCGCTCCCTCCTCTCCCCACCAGTGAAAAACCGACCGCAAAGGGAGGGAGCCAGGGGATCAGTTCCATTGGCAGGAATTTGTCTTTATTTTTTTACAAAAAGTAACCTGTCTAGGATCTAAGCATTCAAGACACCAAAGATCTCTGTAATGAAAACTGCCAAATTTGAGGAAAGACAGTGAATCAGGTCGCCGAATACCTACAGATCGTTCATTTCATGAATCAGTAGAAATGACATTGTTGAAGGGGGCCGTGGGGCCTAACGTTACCTACAGATTCAGTGCAACCACAGTTAAAACTCCAATGACGGTCTTCACTGAAGTAGAATTAAACAGACCTAAAATTTGTAGAAGGAAACAGGATCTATCGAGGAAGTTATAAAAACACTTCCAAGCAAGATGAGCCTGGGACCCGATGGACTCCCAGCAGAATTCTATAAAAAATCTAGGGAAGATTTAATATCATGCTCACCAATTTTTTCAGGAAATTGAAAAGGAATGAAAACCACCCAACTCATTTCTTGAAGCAAGCATAACTCTAATTCCAAAATCAGATCCAACAAAAAGGAAAACTACAGGCCAATATCTCTAATGAATACACATGCAAAAATATGCAATATAATCCTTGCCAACAGAATGCAGCAAGTCATAAAGAAGATTATACAGCAAGACCAATACCAACTACATTCTTCACAGAACTAGAAAAAACAACCTTAAAATTTATATTGAACCAGAAAAGATCCAGCATCTCTAAAACATTATTTTTTTGAGATAGGGTCTCGCTCTGTAGCCCAGGCTGGTCCTGAACTCAGGACGGAGCCCAGGCTGGCCTTGGATTCATGGCAATCCTCCTGCCTCAGCCTCCCGAGTGCTGGATAGAGTGGTGGAATTACTGGTGTGCACCACCATGCTGAGTTATGTGGTGCTGGGGAATCGAACTCGAGTACTTAGCACTTGGCTTAGCACTTGCCAGACAAGTGTTTTAACTGCTGAGCCATTCCCCCAGCCCCCACTAAAGCAATTTTAAGTAACAAGGGCAAAGCTGGAGGAATCACAATCCCAGACATCAAAAAGTAATACAAAGCAACAGTAATTAAATCTACATGGTACTGGTATAAGAACAGACAAGAGGACTGGTGGAACAGAACCGAGGATACTGAAACAAACCCAAACACTTCTAGTCACCTGATCTTTGACAAAAGGACCAAAGCAATCCACTGGAAAAAAGACCGCATCTTCAACAAATGGTGCTGGGAAAACTAGACCCATATCTGTCTCCACACATTGAAATCAGATCAAAATGGATCAAAGAACTGGACACCTAAACAGAAACACTGAACTTACTGGAAGACAAAACAGGTAAAACCCTAGAAGACACAGGGGCAGGAAAAGACTTTTTGAACAGATCACCAACTGCACAAGAAATCTCAGTAAGAATCAACAGGTGGGAGGACATTAAACTAAAACGTTTTTTCACAGCAGAAGAAAACAATCAAGAAGGTGAAGAGACAACCCGCAGAGTGAGAAAGAACAACACCAGTAACACTTCAAAGGATTAATATCTAGAGTACACGAGGAAAACATAAAAGCCCTTAAGATGATCCCACCAAGAAGTGGGCAGCTGGAATGAAAAGAAACTTCACAGAAGTACACATGGCCAACAAGCGTATGAAAATGTGTTCTTGATCAGTGGCCACTGGAGAAATGCAAATAAAAACAACGTCGTCACCTCACTCCAGTGAGAATGGCCTACATCCGGAACGACACACGGAAACAAGGAAACTCATTCCACTGGTGGCAGGAATGCAATCTGGTACAACCATTATAGAAAGCAGTCTGGAGATTCCTTATAAAACTGGGAATGGGAATTCCATTTGATCCAGTTCCTACCCTACCGGGCATATTCCCAAAAGAAATAAAGTCCACATACCAAAAAGATGCATGCATATTCATGTTTATAGCAGCACAATTCGTAATAGCCAGATCCTGGAAACAGCCTACTTGCCCATCCCTACAGGAATGGCTACAGAAGATGTGGTTCCTGTACAGAATGGAATACTATGCAGCCACAAAGACAGATATGAAGTGTCTGATTGAAAACGGGGCCACCTAGAGTCAATAATGCCCAGTGAAATGGATCAAGCACAAAAGATGACTGCAGACGGGTGTCCCTCTTATGAAATGCATGACAATATCTAGCTTGAAAATGGATTTAAAGCAACAGTGATAAAACAGCTGGCCATGTGCAGTAGACATACGTGTGCTTGGGTACAAGAAAAAACACAGAAAGGAACCCAGGCCCCTTACCATTGTGACAAAGGGTCCAAAAATACACCTTAGAGAAGAGATAAATTCATCAACACAAGGTCCTGTGGTGGGACTGGACAACCACATGCTAAGGAATGTACTGGAAGTATCTCAAGGAGAAGGCAGGAGACCTGGAAGTTTGGCACTGCTGGAAGAAAACGTAGGGAACACACTTGAAGCCATAAGCACGGGCCAAGACCGCCCCAATCGAGTTCTGATCACACGGGGACAGAGGGCTCCTGTCCAGAACACTCCAAGAACTGAAAAAAAAAAATCAACCTAGAAACCCCAAATGAAAGACTCCATCAAAAAAACGGACAAAGGAAACGGGACGTATGAACGGCCAATAAGTACCTGGAACGTGTTCAGTGTCTTTAGCCGGAGGAGAAATGCAAATTAAAACTGAACAGGCTCCAACTGACCCAGTCATCATGGCTGGCATCGGGAACTCAGAAGACAACAGGTGCTGGCGAGGGTTTAAAATGAACCGAGAGAGAGAGAGAGAGAGAGAGAGAAAGAGAGAGAGAGAGAGAGAGACAGACAGACAGACAGACAGACACACACACACACACACACACACACACTCACTCACTCACTCACTCACTCACTCACTCCACCATGCCAGTCCCGGGCCAAGCTGCAGTTGGCAGTCAGGCGCCGGGTTGGGACGCCACTGCCCCCTAGAGGTCAAAAGGACCGGAGGTGGCTCCACGTCATCTCGATACCTAGGACAGTTCCCTGTCCCTCGCTGCGGAGAGGCGCCCAGCCCCAAGTGCGGGACCATTTGTACTGAGAAACAGCTGCTGTTGGGGTGGGGGGTGGGGGTGACTGTTGCCATGGAGACCAGCGCTGTGGATCCCGTGGGGTGGGTGGGTACCCAGCAGCCTCCAAAAACTACGGGAGTGTCGTCGGCTGGGATTGCCTGGCACCACGACTACAGCTACTAATAATGCAGATTTTTTTAAATTTCTGAGAGAATACATGTTTAACTGATCATCCTGCTGGGCTGCAGGGATGGAACAGCGGTGACGGAGCTTGCCTGGCAAGCGCAAGGCCGCGAGTTCAATTCCCCAGCACCACATAAACCAGGCGTGGTGGCACATGCCTGTAATCCCAGGTCTTGGGAGGCTGAGGCAGGAGGATTGCTATGAGTTTGAGGACAGCCTGGGCTACACAGTGAGTCCTTGTCACAAGGAAAAAAAAGAGGAAAAAAGAAAAAGAACATGTTCCTGCCACTTTAACTTGTGCATGTGTGTGTGTGTGTGTGTGTGCACACGTGTGTGATGCGGGGGATAGAGCGTGTGTTGAACTATTCCCACTGCTCTGCCTTGTTGATTTTCATCTGGAGACAGAGCCCCAGACGTGCTGAGAAGCCCTGAGCCACCGAGGCGTGGGGTCAGAGCAGCCAGGGAAGGTCCCCATGCCCACGCAGCCTATGTCCCGTCCCAGGCAGGGCTGGGGGGACAGAGGGAGCCACCTGCTGGGAATGCCTAGCCCGCCCCGTCTTCCCGCTGCCCAGACATCTCAGAGGATGGGCGGAAGCCCTCGCACGACCCAGCCCTCCTCGCCCAGCCTGGGCCCCACAGACCGCTCGGCCCTCAGGGACTTTGGGTGTCACTGTGCCCTGGGAGGAAGGCGCTAAGGGGAGCCCTGGGGAGACGGTGGCCTGGAGTGGGAAGGTGGGTTCTCCAGCAAAGGAAAGGAACTCCCACATGCACACACACACAAACACATGCTCATCTACACGCGCAGACCAAGCACGCCGCTTCTGCATCCACAGGGAATGGAACCGATCTCCGGAAGACGCACCTGCACCCCGCGTTCACTGCAGCCCCATGCAGTACCACCAAGCCTCAGAAACATCCACCTCGGCCCCCACGGATGAGTGAATGCATTGAGATAAGTAGTATAGCCAGCGGGTGGAACATTATCCAGCCCCGAAAAGGACAAGTCTTGCCATTTGTGACAGCACAGAGGGGCGTCAGAGGACACTACCCAAAGTAACATAAGCCAGGCCCTCCGAGGCAGCCACCGCAGGTCCTCACGTCCACGGGGAAGCTACGCAGGTCAAGTCCGTAATAACGGCACAGAGGGTGGCTGTTTCCAAGGGTCTAAAGGCCCATTTAGGCATGGTGGATGCTGTGGTAATCGCAACTAGCCATACCGTGTCGCCTAGCAAGTGCAAGGCCTGAGTTCCTTCCCTGGCACCACGTAAGCCGGGCGTGGTGGGGTGCGCCTGTCATCCTGGCACTTGGGAGGCTGAGGTAGGAGGATCGCCAAGTTTAAGCTCAGTCAGGGGAACTTACCGAGACTCTATCTCAAAATCAAAAGAAAAAAGCTGGGGACGCAGCCCAGGGTGACAGCCTGGGTCCCAGCCCCAGCCCGCGGGCCAGGACAGCTGCTGGCCTGTTCCCAGGGAGACGGTGACTGAGCCCAGGACGCCCCTCCCTCGTCCCACAGTGGCTCTGGATGGGTCCTGCTCCCGTTTACTGTAACAAGTGACCTCTTTGGATCTGGTCTGTGGTGGAATTCCACGCAGCTGGTAACAGGAGGACGAAAAAAGCCAGGCATGGTTGTGCACACCTGTCATCCCAGCACTCGGTAGGCTGAGGCAGGAGGATTGCCGTGAGTCCAAGGCCAGTCTGGGCTCCACAGTGAGTTCAGGACCAGCCTGGGCTGCAGAGCGAGACCCTGTCTCAAAAAGGTGGGGGGGGGGGGCAGGAGGTAGGAAAATCTTCATAATTCTGCCTTTGTCTCTAGGAGATCTGCCCAAGACCTCTGCCCCCAAGATGCCTGGCACCAAGGGTAGTACTAAACCCTTTAAAATGGTTTTTTCATCCACCTACATACCTACGCTATAATTTATAAGTGGGGTACAGCTGGCCGCACTGGTCATTCCAGCACCCTAGGAGGCTGAGGCGGGAAGACTGCAAGTTTGGGCCCAACTTGAGCAATTTAGCAACTTAGCAAAATTCTGTCTCAAAATCAGAAATAAAAATGGGCCTGGGATGGGGTTGCTGTGAAGATTTTGGACTCAATCCTCAACACCACACACACACACACACACACACACACGCACACACGGTGTAGAAACAGATTCACGGAGCCACTGGCGCAGAGCAACGGAACGGAGCCGCTGGCCCCCCAGAAGGGACCCGATGACCAAGGCTGTGTAACTCCCCGAGCCAAGCCTCTCTCAGGCTGCCTCTGAAATTCTCTCCTAACACTGCGCTTGTTTAAAGTTTCTTCCTTTTTATTTCTTGGGTCATATTCCTTCCTGTGCTTGGGTACAACCGGCTTTTTCCATCCCACTGAAGGACAGCTGAATCGTCCCCAGAGCAGGACAGCTGCAAAGCCACTAAATGAGAACGGATCGAGCCACACACGCGGCGGGTGGGTTCACGGGACAAGGGGAGATTTAAGTCCTGGAGAGTTACGGCAGGAAGACATGAGATCTTGTCCTGCTAGTCAGAACGGCAAACGTTTAAACCTTACGGATTCTCTATTTCTGGAACTTTCCGTTGAAACTGTTTGGACCTCAGGTGCTTTGAGATGAAACCGTAGGACCAGAATCACAGGTGACGGGCACCCTGCGCTGTGGGGCGCATGTGCCCCCCGACACCGCCGGGAGAAGACAACTCTTCACTCCCTCAGGCTCTTCCCAGGCCCGAGATGAGGGCAATGGCTCAGGAATCACTCAGAGATCTGGGTTAGGATTCCTGCTGTGTGACCTTGAACAAGCACGACCTCTCTGCTCCTCACTTTCCTGTTCCGTTTCCCTGTTTCTATTCGCTACACACATTCCTGGGAGGCAGATCCAGCCCCGGCGCGCAGCAGGTGCGCAGCACAAAATCCTGGGTTCTGAGGTCCTGACCCGCAGGGGCAGGTGGGGTCCAGGTGGAGGAGGTAGGGGTAGGGGCTGGATCGCCCCAGGTCTGAATTTTTTTAAAGAACTTTGAAGAGATGGAAACTCAGAGAGGCTAGGTGTCTGGCCCGAGGACACACAGCCTGTTAGCAGCAGACTCAGATCTCTCCTCAGGGTTTAGGAAATCCTAGCACGAAAAGCCCTAAAGGAGCCGGGCCCGGTGGTGCAGGCCTGTAATCCCAGCACTCGGGAGGCTGAGGATGACAAGGTTGGGCCTGGTTTGGGCAACTTAGCAACTTAGTGAGACCCTGTTTAGGACGGGGGGTGTGCAAAGGCCCTGAGCTCAATCCCCATACAAACAGACACACCGACAGACCCCCTGGAGGCGGAGGCGGTGTGGACGGATTCCAGGGGACTCCTTTGCAATTTCCCGAAGGAGAAGGGGGAGGGGGAGGAGATCCCAGGAAACCTGGTGCCCACAGAGGCCGGGAGCAGGTGCTGCCCAAAGCCAGCCTCTGTGTGTTCGGATGACACACTCCGGGGAGGGACGGCTCAGGTGGACACGCCCGGTCCCACACATCTGCCCGCCATTCAGCCTGTTGTGTGCCGGCCTCACAATGACAGCCAGCGGCAAAGCTCTTCCCAGGTCCCTGGCTACAATGGCCGGGGCTTAGGTGACTCAGGAACTTGGTGGAGGGGTTGGGCGCTTCCCCGAGGGCTGCCGCCTCCTGGGGCTCCGGAGTCCTGAGTGCTGAGCCCCTGCCTGACTCCCCGGCCCTGGTGGTGGAAATCCAGCAGAACAAAATCCAACTAGGGGCACTAGGGGATCGAACCCGGGACTACCGGCGAGCTCCACCACCGGCCCGTCTTTAGTTTTGGTTCTGAGGCAGGGTCTCACTAAGTCGCTAAGGTGCCCAGCCTGGGCTCCAACTCGTGATCCTCCTGCCTCAGCCCCCCAGAGGGCACAGGCCTGATGCAAAAGTGAACTTTTAGAAGGTTAGATATCCCCTCTCCGCGCGCGTGCGCGCACACACACACACACACACACACACACACACACACACACACACAGTCTAGGTTGGCGTATGCCTGCCATTCCGCCACCCTGGGAGGCCAAGGCAGGGAGATCACAGGTCTTAGCCCCGCCTGGGGAACTCAGCAACCTAGTAGCGAGACCGAGTCTTAAAAATCAAAATGAAAAACTGGCTGAGGACGTAGCACAGTGCGAAGGCTCTGGGTTCCACTGCTGCCACCGGAGGAAAGAAAGCTAGTTTTGTTTTCTTTTCCTTAGAGATAAGGGATTTTCCTAGGGTCCCTGTGCTGTGTGCCTAGCACGCCCTGCCCCTGAGCCCAGTGGCTGGACAGGAGAGCCCTGATCCAGGCTGTTCTCCCCAGGGAGGGACAGGGGACCTGCGGACGTGGGAGAGGTGCCCTCTCTGTCTTCCTCCCTCGCACACCCAGGCACAGGGTGGTTGCAGGTGGGTTGGCCCCGCCCAGACCCCCTGTCAGCTGCATTGGAGGAAGTCCTTTCCTTTACCAAAATAAATGGCTCCTGGATTTGGGAGAACAGCCAGAGGTGAGCTTCTGGAGGCCGGCTAAGCGAGAAGAGGCCCCTTCCTGCTCTGCGGAGCTAGGGAGCAGATTTCCGGGGCAGCGGGGAACGGCGGCGCTGCGTCGTCACGCGCCCGGGCTTGTGGGGGGCGCTGTGGGGGCTGGGATGGGAGGCTTACTGCCAGGGAGCACCCAGCACGGGGGAGTCCGTGGGGTGAGGAGGCCCAGAGGACCTCGGCCCTTCCTCTGGGGCAAGGGGGCAGTGGGGGTGGGGCGGTGTCTGTCCTCTTCCTCTACACACAGGCAGAGAGGCAGAATAGAAGACACAGAGATTGCAGGCAGGCCTGCACCCCAGCGTGCCAGGAGGCCGAGGCAGGCGGATCGCAAGTTCCAGCCCAGCCTGGGCCACTCAGAGAGACTCTGTCTCAAATTATAAAACAAGAACAAGTTGGGGATGTCCCTCCATGGGAAAGCCCCGACAGACAGACAGACAGACAGGCAACAGCTCTCAGCTGCAAAGCCATGGACTCAGACTTTAAGACAGCCCACAAAAGAGGCAAATCCCACAAAGAGAGATAACCCACCTTGGGACACCACCAGATCCTCCTGCCTGGAGCCTGTCTGATGACAGCAGGCGCAATCAGGACCCTCAGTGGGGCCAGGGGCTGCACTGGGCAGCGAGGCTGATCTGACTCCTCAAATAACCAACATTCCTCCCGGAACTATCTGGGAGGTCGCCCTCTGCCACGCCCGCCCTGCTCGGACGCCCTGGGACCCGTCGCGCACACCTGGCCGCTCCTGCCGCCCTGGCCTTGGCCTGCCTGTCCTCTGGGACTACCCTTCCCCTTCTGTGGCTGGCACTGCCTGGCCACCTCCTGGCCATCCCCTGTCAAACTCCAATGCCAGCCTGGCTGGTGGCATAGACCTGTCATCCTCGTGCTTGGGAGACTGAGGCAGGAGGATCGCAAGCTGGAGCCCAGCCTGGGCAACTCAGCAACTTAGTAAGACCCTGTCTCAAAATCAAAAATAAAAATGGGCTGGACGCGGGAGGCTGAGGCAGGAGGATTGCTGTGAGTCCAAGGCCGGCCTGGGCTCCATAGTGAGTTCAGGACCAGCCTGGGCTGCAGAGCGAGACCTGTCTCAAAAAAAAAAAAAAAAAAAAAAAAAAAAGGGCTGGAGATGGAGCTCAGTGTGAAGGTCCTGAGATCGAACCCTAGCGCCACACACACACACACACACACGCACGCATGCACCCACGCACGCACACACTCACACGAGGAGGCTGGGAAGCCAGGGCATCTGAGCCAGCTGCAGACACTCACCCCAGCCCAGGCCCGGCTTACCTGGCCTGCAGGTGAGGAGTAGGCTGGCAGCCAGTGCCAGCAGGTGCCGGCCCCGGGGATCAGGGTGCGGGGGGCCCTGCCGGCCCATTCTCCTGCCAGGCCGGGCTGGGCTCCTCACTCCCTGGAGTGTGCCCCACGGACTGGACGCAGCCCTCCCGGGCCAGCTGTGGGGAGGCTGGCGAGGACACACCTTGCCTAGCTGCCCGAGAGGGGCAGGGCCCGCCCTCCAGGGAAGCCGTGGCTGGCAGCAGAGGTCAGCTGGCATGATTCCAGAGGCCACATGGTGACTAACACCTGTGCACCGACCCCATCCGAGCCTGGGGACCTGGGAATCCCCAGCGTACACGAAGCCTGGCTCTGGAGTCTGGGACCAAAGTCAGAGGGTCCCATTGGTGCGGATCTGCCTGAGCCAGAAGAGACGAAGGGGACCCCCAGGCACATGTGTCGTCCCTTCCCTGAAGCCCCGAGGTCCTCTCGACACCCCCAGACTGCGTTCAGGCAGACCCTCAGGCAGCTGCTGCTGGAGGCCTCTGGAATGTGTGGGTGGCTGGGGAGGCTGCCTCTCCCAGCACTGAGCTGGGCTTATCACCCTGTGAGGGGCGGGCAGAGTGCCCCCCCCCCCGCCCCTGCCCCTTACCAAACAAACACCGGAGCCATTACAACGGCTGCCCCAGCCGGGCTCTCCTCCCACCGGGTCTGCCCTGCAAGATCCCCACGCTCCACCCCACCGTGGGACTGAGGATTGAACCCGTGCATTCCCACGGAGCTACGTCTCAGCCCCTTTTTTTTCGTTTTTATTTTTTATTTTGAAACAGAGTCTCCCTGAGTCACTTAGTTGCCCAGTCTGCGGGCAATCCTCCTGCCTCAGCCTCATGAGTGCTGGGACCGCAGCACCTGGCTCATTTTTATGCGGTGCTGAGGGATCAAACCCAGGGCTGCGGGCACGCCAGGCAGGTGCTCTCAGCCCTGAGTGACGCCCCCAGGCTCCACACCCCCTCCCCCAGGCTCTCAGCCGACCTGTCCGTCCGGCCTCTAACAGCCAGATCAAAGGAGTTTATGGGCACATATACAGAAGAGGAGCAGGGGGTCCTGCTGTGCCAGGGGAAGATGGCACCCAGTGACTCTGAGCCTCAGGTCTTGTTCCTGGAGCCAAGTTCCCTGAACCAGTGGCCAGGGCGATCTTGTTGGCTGCCTCTACCTCCACCTGTCCAGTTGGCTCCTGTCCTCCTCCCTGGTGGCCTCGTGCCCACCCCTCTTCCCACACGCCCCCCTTGATCCCCCTCACGACATTCTGGGTGTCTCTGCCCCTTGGGTCTATCTGCTTACCAAATCAAAGGAGGCCTTTTGTTTTGGCTCAAAAAGAAAAAAACAACTCTAAGGTCAGCCAGGCCTGGGATCCCGGCCGGCGCTTTGGGAGGCTGGAGCAGGAAGAGGGCACGTTCCAGCCCAACCTGGGCACCTTGGTGAGGCCGTGTCTCAGAATCAACAGTAAAAATGGGATAAGAATGGGGTGTAGCTCAGCGCAAAGGCCTGGGCTCGGTCCCCGGTGCACACGCACGCACGCACACCAGGTAGGAATAGAGACATAACTCTGGACACAACGCAGGTGCTTCCGGAAGTTCTGCAAGTTGCTAGGTGACCCGGATAGGGACATTCCTCCATTTATGATATCAGCGGCCTGCACCCTGCCGCCACAGCCCGAGACCCTCAGAAGAAACCCCAATCTCTCGCCGCGGTGGTGTGACGTGTCTCTTGGAAACATGTGCGCTGTCCCCTGGACAGTGTCCTCTGGCCTGAGCAGACCCCCAGCTTTGCCCTTACCTGGGCCTGGGTAAGTTCTCTCTACCATCCGCATCACCAGCCCATGCCGTGTGGTCTCCCAAGGCCCCGAGGCCACCGTGTAGGCAGAAAGCGGAAAAGAAGTGGGCACTGTGGCACAGGCCTGTCACTCCGACTCTCTGGGAAGCTGAGACAGGGGGATTACAAGTTTGAGCCCGGCCTGGGCAATTTAGTAAGACCCTCTCTCAAAAAAAAAAAAATCAAAACTGGGCTGGGAATGTAGCTCAGTGTGAAGGTCTTGGCCTCAATCTCAATACCACAAAAAAGAAAGAGCTAGAAAAATGGTGGCAAAGTCACAGATGTAGAGGAAGTCCCAGTGTTGTCACGGAGGCAGCTCAGAAGGATGGGGGCAGAGGGGGCTCGGGAGGGGCTGCTGACCGCCGCAGGAGGGGAGTCTCTGATCGCCTACCAGAAGGACGAGACTGGATGCCAGGCAAGGGAGTCAGCGAGGGAGGACACAGCAGGACAGGGCCAGGGTTCAAGTCCCCACAGCAACTGCCAGGACAACAACAACACGTTTCCTGCATGCTACACAAGGAAGAGAGTGCCTGGGGCTAAGGGCACCCACGTTAAATTCCAACACGTCCGGCACCGGCACAGGGCGCTTCTCCAGCACTTTCTCTGGGTGCGCCCTTCTCAGAACACAATGACTCGCTCAGGTCCCGAGGTGACTCCGCGAGGTGCTGCGGCCATCGGCCCAGCTACAGGATAACGGAGGCTCACAGAATTTGCATCTCACCGTGGGTGTAATTTCATAAACCTCACACCGTAGTCACCTGGAAGGTGTTGATTCTCAGGGTCACGCAAACCTTCCGGACACTGGCACATTCCACCACGTGACATGAGAACAAAATTTATCAACATCTCAAAAAAAAAAAGTTACAAGCCAAGTGTGGTGGTCCCTCCCTGTCACCCCAGCCCTCTGGGAGGATCGCAAACACGGGTGACTTAGCGAGACACTGTCTCAGTATCAGAAACCAAAATGGCCACATAGAGTTCAAATGCCTGGGTTTGGGCTGGAGGAACAACAGTTAAGACCCCAGGACCACAGAAGTCCAGGTGTGCTGGCACACTGTAATCCCAGCACTCGGGAGGCTGAGGCGGGAGGATTGCCGTGAGTCCAAGGCCAGCCTGGGCTACGGAGCGAGACCCTGTCTCAAAAACAAAACAAAACAAAACAAAAAAACAAACCCCAAGTACCTGCGTTTGGGTCTGGTGGAGAGAGACGGACGCGGGCTTGCTAAGCCACCGTGAGGTGACTAAGTTCCCAAGCACACACTTCGGCCATGGTGTCCCGGGCCACCCCGGGCCCAAGATGACAGGGCCAGGTGACGTTGGACTGAAACCTCCAAAACTGATAGCCAAGTTAAAACTTCTGTCCTTCCGAGCTCAGGTGTGGGGACTGTGTCTGTCTCATCCACTGCCTGGCACACAGTAGACTCTCAAATACACTTTGTGAGTAAACCAAGGCATAGCCGTGTGGGCCTGTGAGTCCAGCGACTAGGGAAGCTGAGGCAGGAGGATCAAGAGTTCTAGGCCAGGCTGTCTCAAAACTAAACATATATATATGAAAAAAAATTTGAGCTCTGGGATCTCCTTGACAAGGCTGAGAAGGGAACCCTATTTCAGGTGGCGTTGTGGTAGGCACAGTAGGGCAGGGCCCCTGCCTGCCGGGCCATGGGCCCCTTGAGAACCTCTCGTGACCCTCCTAAGTCACTCGTGATGCGGCCGGGGCTGGGTTCCTGTCCTCCCCCCTCCCCTCTGCACTCTGACTTTCTAGAACATTCTCTTTGCTCATAGTCTTACTACCGCCCCACCCACTTGAAGTGCATCCACCCAGGCAGCTGAGTGACCTTTCAAAAGAAATGCAGAGGCGGCCATGCCCCACCCCAATCCAAATTCCTCAGCCCTCCCGCCCTTCCCACTGCCCCAAGGCCTGGGGGGCTCAAGGGGAAACTCTCTAGCTGGTTTCGAGGCCCACCTGGAGCTGGCACCTGCTCACCACATCCCTGTGCCAAACGCAGGACCTAACTCTCAGGCCCCCCTCTCCCCAGGTCTTCGCCCAGGCAGGGTCCAGTGCCGCGACCACCTCCTCCCTTCCAGTCACGCGGCCCCTCAAAGCGATCACTGCCAACACGCCCCTGTTGTTGAGATATCTGGCCACCTTACGCAGAATGTTCACTTTCTCTCCCTGTACCCAGAACACTGCAGCCCACAGGGTGCCCAGCCTGTTGGCTCAGGCGGGCCGCACCGGTAGAACAGGAGTCGTCTTGGGCCACATATACCTAACGTTCATCAGACAAAACTTCCTTTTTGATGTATATGTGGTTTTTGTCTTTTTTGTGCAAGGTACGGAGGATTGAACCCCAAGCTTTCCCACGGGACTACACCCCAACTTTTTGTGTTTAGTTTTGATTTCGAGGCAGGGCATTAATGCTCTCTAGCCACGTTGCTACGCTGCCCATTCTGGGCTCAAAATGGTCCATCCTCCTGCTTCAGCCTCCCAGAGTGCTGGGGTGGCGGGCATGTGCCCAGGATGCCTATACTTGCATTTTTTAATTGTAACCTTCAAATGGAAATAATACAAGTTTAATAAATAAGAAAGCACACAGAGCTACTTAATAACCATACACACCTGGCTTTTCTGTGTACACGCACATATACACGCACACACACGTAACACCTAGGACGGGCAGGTTTTGGTCTCGCACGGTGGGCAGAGTTAGCCCTGCCCTGTGCCCTCCCCTACACAGGATTTGGTTGTGGCCTGCACACTCCGTGCTCAAGCTCTAAAAGATTAGAGCGACACAGCTAAGAGTCACATGGTAACGTTAAAAGCGCGAGATCTTGTGGGACCACGTGCAGCCCCTAAGTCGATGGTTGAGCCTGCCGAGGTAACTGACTTTATAGAAGCGTTTCCTCAGGCCCAGGGGTGCAGGCCTGTCATCCCCACACTATGGGGGGCTGAGGCAGGAGGACCACAGGTTGGAGCCTAGCCTGGGCAACTTAGCAAAACCCTGGCTCAAAATAAAAAATTTAGGGCTGGAGGAATGGCTCAGCGGTTAAAGTGCTTGCCTACCAAGCGCTAAGTCAAGCGCTGAGTACCCGAGTTCGATTCCCCAGCACCACATAAGCCACGCGTGGTAGCACACACCTATAATCCCAGCACTCAGGAGGCTGAGGCAGGAGGACTGCTGTGAGTCCAAGGCCAGCCTGGGCTCCATAGTGAGCTCAGGACCAGCCTGGACTACAGAGCGAGACCCTGTCTTAATTAATTCATTATTAATTAACTAATTAAAAGCTTCACAGTATGTTGCCTATGTCTGCGGTGCACAATCATTGCACCCAAATTGGTAGATCAAAAAGGCCCACCGCATCTTAAAGAAACTTTCCTCAAGACTAAACAAAACATTGCCCGCAAACTGCCAGAAGGGAGGGGAGCGGCAGGTAGGGAACAGAGTGTCCAGGAGCCCAGGGAGGGGGCCGGGCCGGCTCTGTGGCTGTCATCCGGTGCTGAGATCAAGCACGCCCCAGTCAACAGCAATAGGAAAGCCAGCCGGGGGCGGCCGGAGGGTGAGGGGGCTCAGTTCCCTTTCCTGGGCTGCCATGTGCCTGGTATGAGGAAGTGCCGGCAACAGAGCCACAGCCCATGCCTGCAGGGAGCTCGGAGAGAGCAGGCCATTAATCACGAGTGGCAGGGATCCGCCTGACTTTCTTGTCCGTCCGTCTGTCCGTCCGTCCTTCCTTTCTTTCCTGGGACTATGAGTTGGCACTGCCCCAGCTCAGATCTACTCTCTGAGCAATTGTTAAATACACAGGACCTCCTTATGAGTGAGGTACAGTTTCCAGACTGCCCGAGGGGCCACCTAACCCCCACCCCGGCCCCATGCTACAGGAACATGGCACCATTCCCGCGTGTCGCCCGCTCCGTGCTGGCCCCCTGACCGCCTTTCTGTCCTCGGCTTCTGTGTGCTGTATCTGTTCAGATTCTGCACAAAAGCAAGCGCGTGTGGGCTCTGCCTGTGAGATTTCTCCTGGCTCAAAATGTACCGGCCACTCCAACCTTCAATACCTATTTATTTGTGATTTATGTATGTATTTATTTTTGCAGCACTGAGGAGTGAACCCAGGGCCTTTGCACTGCGCTACATTCCCCACCTTTTCAATCACTGTAGTAATTTATTTAATTTTTTTGAGACGAGTGTCACGAAGTCACTGAGTTGCCCAGCTGGGGCTCAAACTCATGATCCTCCTGCCTCAGCCTCCCAGACAGAGTGCTGGGGTGACAGGCTTACGGCCCCTCGCCTGGCTCCCCAAATCATCCACTCAGTCTCCTCTCTGAGATCCAGCGTAGACCCCTCCACCTGCCTGACATCTCTCTCTCTCTCCGAGGCGCTTCTTCCCATCTCGGCTCAGACGTCACGCGCGCCCATGACCACCACGTCTGAAGTCGCCCCCTTCACTCGCCACCCCGGCTCTGCTGTTTTACAATCTGTATCTTGGTCTTCTGCTTCTGGACCTGACTCCAGTGCTCAGGGTGCATCTGGTGCTCGGTCCAGCCCCCGCCATACATGTAGCAGGCACCCAACAGGTACCTGCCATGAGTGACACAGGGCCACTGTATCCTCTGAGCTGAGAGGCACCGCGAGGGGTGGGGCGGGCACCAGGTTCCCCAGCAAGTGCCCAGCACGGGCAGGCACCCACCCAGAGCTTGTGACTGTCCGGGCACCTGCCCTTCTCCCCACCCCCCTGCCCCACGCGGGGACGGAGCGCAGGCCCTTTGCACTGAGTTCCATCCCAGCTCATTTTTCCACTTTGAATTTCAGACAATGTCTCTCTAAGTTGTCTTGATTTGGGGTCCTCCTGCTCCGGCCCCCCGGGGAGCCAGAGTGGCCCACCCGCACCACCAGGCTCAGGTTATCATCCTGCACCTTTCTGCGGCCCTGGCCAGGACCGGGTGGCATTTCCAGCCCTCCTGCCACCTGGTTGGCCAGGCAACAGTCACACCCGACTGGGCTTCACGGTCTTGTGGCAACAGCTCAGGTGACACGCTGATGGCCACTAATCCCAAGTGTCCACAGACCCGGCTGGGAAAGGCCAGGAGGAAGTGTTGCTGGGAACCGGCCGGGCCCAGCTGCGTTCCCTCTCCTGAGCACCCAAAGACGACGCCGTTTCCGGCCTCCGCACACAGTGACTTGCAGCCAGTGTCCCCAGGCTTAGAACAATCCTCCGCCTCCGAGCTATTTAAAAACTGTAGCGCTGGGACTGAACCCAGGGCTGTCGCCCCAGCTCCCTCCCCAGCCCGTTTTTATTTTTGATTCTGAGGCAGAGTCTCGCTGCGTTGCTAAGCCGCCCAGGCTGAGATTAAACATGCAGGCTTCCTGCCTCAGCCACCGAGCCCGGCCGGTCCCCTTGGACACGTCCCACGAGCCGAGCAGTGTTCTGTGTTGGTCACGTACAGCCACAGAGGGAAAGAGGGATTCAAACCCAGGACACCAGAAGCTGGAGACTCACAGGAGAAAGCCCTGGGCACCCCACCATGATCTACGCCCTCAGGATGGCATGCAAGAGCAACGCTGAACGCAGGGCCCTCTAGGGTGGACCCCAAAATGGCCCCTCTTCCACTGGAGACACTCTGCATGCAGCCACACGTAGGGCTTATACTTCCAACAGCCGCACACAACAGTGAAAAGATGCCAAGACTGATAGGGCATATGCCTGTAATTCCAGTTACCTGGGAGGCTCAGGAAGGAGGACCCCAAGTTCAAGACCAGCTTAGGTACCTCATCAACACTCTGTCTCAAAACGAAATTTAAAAAGAGCTGGGTTGCAGTTCAGTAGGAGAATGATCCTGGGTTCCAGCTCCAATATCATAAAAATAAAAGTAAAAATCGGAGCTGGAGGAATAGCTCAGCGGTCAAAGCGCTTGCCTAGCAAGCTCAAGGCCTTGAGTTCGGTTCCCAGTGATCTCCTAAGATGATAATGCAGCTCACAGACCCACCCAGTGACCGCGTAATGTCTCAACATGTCAACCACATGCTTACGGTGACACTGGGGTTGTGAACCTGCCGTGTTTGCTGTCATAGAAAGGTCCAGCACACGCAGCTGTGCTAGGACAGAAGACTTGGTAATCATGAGAAGCCACTGCCTTACAAGTTTATATATTTACTGTGTGATATCATCTATCTTTCTTTTACAGTGCACTCAGGTATTAAAGGAAAAGCTTACTAGGAAAACCAGCTGTGACGACAGGGCCATTCCACGTAGCATTCACATACCACATCTTTTTGGCTTTAAAAAAACTCTTATTGCATAACAGTTACGCAGAGAAATGCGCTGTGTTTCGGCGTATTTCCACATGGACACGGCACACTTTGGTGGCTTTGTGTCTCCCCCACTTCCCTTCCCGACCCCCTCTCTTTTCTCATAGCCTGCCCTCTACTTTCTGTCATTTCTCTTTTGTTTCCTCCCTTCACATGTAAGGGAAGGCATGTGATGTCTGATGTGCCGAAACTGACTCACCATGCTGAACATGATAGTCGTTAGGCCCACCCATTCTCCTGTGAGTAACGTGAACCTGTTCTGCCTGATGGGTGAATAGTATTCCACGGTGTGGACGTAGCGCACTATTTGTGCAGATGTTGACGGACATCTAGTCTGCTTCCGGAGCTTAGATACAGAGAACTGTGCTGCAGTAAACACAGATACGCCAGTGCCACCACTGTGTGCCGGCTAATTCTCCCAAGGATATACGCATTGGTATGTTCGGACTCAACGGCATCTCGATGTTTAGGTTGTTCTGAGGCACCTGTATGCTGAGTCCCACAGTGATCACACAAGTCTACGCTGCCACCAGCCGTGCACACAGTCTCCTTTCCTCCCGTCCTTACCAACACCGGTTGTTTTTAGGATTCTTGATAAGAGCCACTCTGGCTGAAGAGGATGGAACTCCAGTGCTGGTTTGATTTGCATTTCCCTGATACCTAAAAAAGTTGTTCCTCTTTTCCCACATGTGTAGACTATTTGTATAATACTAATTCTCTTGAGAAGTGTCTGTTCATTTCAGCCGTCCATTTTTTATTGGGTTACTGGGGGCGTTCTGGTGTTACATTTGTGTTCTTTGTGTACGTGAGATACTAATCTTCTGTTGGGAGAGTGGCTGGCAAAAGTTTGTTCCTGCATGTTGGCTGTCTAGACTCTTATACTCTTTCTTTTTTTCTTTCCTTTTTTTTTTTTCTTTTTTGAGACAGGGTCTTGCTCCGTAGCCCAGGCTGGTCCTGAACTCACTACACAGCCCAGACTGGCCTTGGACTCACCGCAATCCTTCTGCCTCAGCCTCCTGAGTGCTGGGATCATAGGCATGCGCCACCATGCCCGGCTTGCGCGGTGCTGGGGAATTGAACTTGGGTACTTAGCGCTTGACGTAGTGCTTGCTAGGCAAGTGCTTTCACTGGTGGGCCATTCCTCCAGCCCTGCACTCTGCTGACTGCTTCCTTCCCTGTCCAGAAGTGACTTAATTTGACGTGGGCCCATTTGCTAGCTCTTCCTCTTAGTTTCTGGCTCCTGACATCTCACTGAGGAAGCATTTGCCTCTGCCTATAACTTCAAATGTTCCCTTTATGTTTTCTTCCACAGGCTGGCCTCCTGTTGAGGTTCTTGATCCATTCTGATTTCTTTCTTAGTACAGGGTAAGAGGAAGGATCAAGTTTTGATTTACTGCATCTGGATACCCAGTTTTCCCAGCACCTTTTGATTAAGAATTTTACCTTTCACTCAACATATGACTTTGGTCAAAAAAAGCAAATGGCTGCAGGTGCATAGTGTTTTTTCTTTCTGTGTCATGTGTTCTATCCCATGTTTAATTTGCTCCCATACCATGTAGTTTTTGCTGTTGTAGCTTTGCTGCATAATCAGAACTCTGGTATTGTAAGGCCTCCAGCTTGATTCCTTGGGTTGACAATTGCTTTGGCTATTCTGGGTCATTCATGCCTCCATTTGAATTTTAGATTTTTTTTTGTAGTTCTATGAAGACTGTTGCATTTTAGCAGGCAGTTTTTAAAACTCAGGATCACTTCGAATCTGCAGCTCGCTTTTGGTCATAGAGCCATTCTGAACAATATTGGTTCTATCAACCCACAAGCAAAGGATGTCTTTCCATTTTTCAGTGTCCTCCTCCATTTCTTTGTTTTGCCCTCTGTAGATTTCATTGAAGAGGTGTTTTATCCGCTGATTAGGCCAATTCCTTTTGTTGCTTTGAGGTTACTATGATTGGAACTGTTTTCCTTGATTTCTTTCTCAGTGGGTTTATTATTGGTGTATGGAAACTCTACTGATTCCTGCCACTATGTTGACCCTGTCAGATCTAAAAGTCTTCTCGTGAATTTTTTGAGGGTCTTTTAAGCATAGGATTGCATCATCTACAAATGTTTTCCTTTCCTATGTGTACGCCTTTTATTTCTTTTTCTTGCATAATCGCTCTTGCTAGCATCTCAAGGGCCAGGTAGAGCACAAACGTACATGATCTTTGGTTGCCTCAAGAGGTCACACACGGTGAGTAACCCACACTACCCAGGTATGGTCAAGTATGACAATGACATCTGCACAATGACAGACTCAATAAAGGATGTATTTCTCAGCATGTGTCCCCACCACGAACCAATACATGGCCATACTTCAAATCATCATGTTTCATGCAGTAAATACATACAATTTGGGGCTGGAGGGATGGCAGTATTTAACCACTTGCCTTGTTAGTGCAAGGCCCTGAGTTCAATTCCTCAGCACAAAAGCTGGGCGTGGTAGTGCACGCTTATAATCCCAGCACTTGGGATGCTGAGGCAGGCAGATTGCTATGAGTCCAAGGCCAGCACAGGGTCCACAGTGAGTTCAGGACTAGCCCTGGCTACAGAACAAGACCTTACGCATACATTTCTTTTTGCACTGAGGATCCAATCCAAAGCCTTCTCACTGAGCTACACCTCCAGCCCTTTTATATTTTTTGTTTTGAGATGGGGTCTCATTAAGTTGCTAAGTTGCCCAGGCAGAGCTCAAAACTTGTGATCCTCCTGCCTCAGCCTCCCAGAGTGCTGGGATTAAAGGCCTGCATTTTATCCACCGAACCAAACAAAATTTAAAAATATTTTAAATACCAAAAATAAACCCTCCGAATACAAAACCAAAACGATGTCCAGTTGGAAACTGAAAGGCAAGGGCTTACCGTGACCTGTCCTCGTGTGAGACCGTGGCAGGAGCCTGGGTCCTGGGGAGGGAGGGTGGTGCTGGGCACGAAGATGGGGCTTCGCTGGCCACCTGGGGCCTCCTGGGTCCCATCCCTGGCCTCTGTTCCCTGGCGTCCAGAAGCTCGCGGGAGCTTCTAGCTTGTCACGTGACCTCGAGGGGACTGGGCTGAGTGCTGCTCTTCTGATCAGCCTTCTCCTGTAAAGCTGCCTCCCAGCACCCACAGGGCCATTGATGGCATTTCTGTTTTGGCAGAGTGAGCTGTCCCCTGGGAGTCTTTCCAGGGAGGGAGAAACTTCAGGGTATAGCCCCTCTGCAGAAGGCCAATGTACGGGGACACGATGTTCACCTCGGACCCTGGTTCCTGCAACTGGATCTACCGGGGCGTGAGCGTCCAGGTGGGTCAATCCCCCTGTGGAGAGAGGAAAGAGACACAGTCAGTATCTCCTCTTCAGTGGACTAGAAAATTCAGATCCACACACCTCCTTTGGAGGGGACAATCATCCACACACAGTCCCCAGCCAACAAACACCATAATTGCAAGTGATTCCTGCAGAGAAATAGCTGCGGAAGTCCCACCTCACCCAGTGCCAGACGTGGCGAGTGTAACAGTTGGAAATACCCAGACGTGTCATTTATTAAGTCACCAACCCGTGTCCACGACTGGCCATGCTTCCTTCTGTTCTTTAGGACAACTCTTGTCAGTGTCAGAAATATTTACAGTGGCACCCCAAGGGCCTTTAATCCACACAGAAAATACTTGCTAAAATACACACTATGGCGCTCACTTCTGCAGCACATATACTGAGATTGGAATGATACAGAGAAGATTAGCGTGGCCCCTGAGCAAGGATGACACGCAAATTCGTGAGGCTTTCCATATTTTTGTGGGTCTTTGACTT
Organism: Ctenodactylus gundi; assembly: GCA_004027205.1. Taxonomy (NCBI): domain Eukaryota; kingdom Metazoa; phylum Chordata; class Mammalia; order Rodentia; family Ctenodactylidae; genus Ctenodactylus; species Ctenodactylus gundi. The sequence goes on along the minus strand of PVKB01002229.1, from coordinate 280,601 downwards.
CTGTCCCTGGGTTCTTACTTGGCCAGATCTCACACAGACACACACAGACACACACAGACACACACCCACACAGAATATGATAGAGTAGGTTCGGCTGAGGTTGTTTTGTGTGGGGGTGGTTGGGTGGGAGGGAGTGGGTGGTCGGGTGGGTGTGGGTGTGACACTAAGGACCAAGCCCAGACTTCCATCCCCAGCCCATTTTCATTTCTGATTTTGGGACAAGGTCTTGCTAAGTGAAGTTGCCTGGGCTGGGCTCCACATGGCATTTCTCCTGCTTCTGCCTTTCTGGGACGGCAGGCTGCTGAGATTCCTAAGGTTTAAAACGTTCCCAGGTGACCTTGCAGAGATACCCAGCGTGATTATTTGCACAAAATTGGAATTCAGTGACTGATGGGTGGACGGATGAGTGGATGGATGGGTGGGTGTGTGGACGGGTGGGTGGAGAGTTAGACAAATGGGCAGTTGGGCAGGAAAGCGGGGGAGCGATGGATGGACGGATGAGTGACCGCCCCCTGGCAGCCAACGTTCCAGCCTGAGCATTATTCTTCCCTGTCTTACCCACTTCCTTCCCTCCATCTCTGATGGGTCAGCGCTACCACTCCAGTGTGACTAACGCAAAGTTAAGGGGGAAGTTTTGACGCTGAGATTACCAGCAGCCATGGGAATTATTAACTCTCTCCAAAGCAGCCACACGTTCCCACTTCCTCGTCTCCATCCTGGACTTCTGCAATGTAGATTTCTCAGAGCTTAGCGTGTTCCCCCAGTCGATACAGTCCAAGCCTCAGCCACTGTCTCCCAGGTCTGTGTTGCTCACCAGCCAGCCCTGTCTTTGATTTTTTGTGGGGCTCTACGAGCTGGCCCAGGGTCTGCACCTTGACATACATTCCCAGCCCTTCTGGGTGAGTCAGAGTCTCACAAAGTTGCCTGGGCTGGGCTCACACCTGCGATACTCCTGCCTCAGCCTCCCATATGGCTGGATTACAGACCTGTACCACTGAGCCCAGCAGCTTTTAGAAGTAGTTATTTTCTTAATTTCTGGGCATTCCCACAGGACCTGCCGATGATTCATCTAAAAAAGCACTATTCTTTCTCGCCCCAGGATCTCTGCACAGGCCATTCTCTGTGTCCAGGACCCTTTGCTCCACCTCTGGTCTTAAATTATCCCTTCTTCCTCCTACCAAGTGGTCATGTATTAAGCAGTGTACTTAGCAGCTGTCTTCTTGGTGGAGTGTAGGCCTCAAGAAAGAAGCACTGTATGTACTGGACTCACAACTTGTCTCCGGAACCCAGGACGGTGCTCGGCAAACAGCAGCGACACCAGTTGAGTAACTAGAGACGCTCAAAGTCTAGATGTTCAAGCCAGGCTTCTTGGGGCACAGAGTGTAGCTGGTCAAGGGTAGAACGTGTCTCTAACGTGTCATGTCCTGAGTTCGATTCCCTGGCACATCGAAACGCATCAGCACCACCCCCACTGCTTATGTATTTCCTGCCCCACAGCCTAAACTTGAGTTGATGCTGAATTTTTTTTTAAAAAAAATGTTTCTTTTTACCCAGATGGGTCTTTGTAACAGGGACCTAGAGGGTGGCAGGCTCAGTGCATCATGCGCCGTAAATGCGAGGCTGGCTCAAATCTCGGGGATGGAGATTCTCACAGATCATTTAGTGGCGTTGGACCTTACCCAGCCTGGTGTCTTGCCGAGGCAGCAGGATTTCAAGTTCAAGCCCTGCCCAGATGGCCTAGTGACCCGATGAGATCCTGTCTCTAGATCAAAACTAAAAAAATTGGCTAAGAACAAAGCTCAGTGGGAAGGATCCGGCTTGGTCGTCAGGGCAGGGAAAGCCAGCAAAAATTGGGGCCTGATAACCAGAGAAAAGATATTTTTCAGCCAGGCAGCCAGGCTGAGCCCCGGGAGGCGAGAACTGAGAGGCAAAGATGAAATTATAGATAGGAGTTGAACGTGGGGGCGCAGGGCTGTTGCCCCAGCACTCTGGGAGGCTGAGGCAGGAGGGCAACTGGGCAACTCAGTGACTTAGTGAGACCCTGTCCCAGAATATAAAACAAAAGGGGGTTGAGGATGGAACTGGGCTGGATTCCCAGCACCCCGTAGCCCCACTCCCCAGGAGACAGGAGACTGCAGGGAGGGAAGGCGGAGCCCTGTCCCTTAGCAGATCCAGCGGGAGGCCGTGTGCCCCTCAGGCACCGAGAAACCAGAAAGCCCGGATTGAAATAGAAGGGTTTTCACAGAATTCACCAGTGGAAGGTGCAGATCCAGGAAGGTGACACCCCGAGGCCTGAGAAGGCGCGGGTGGGGGGTGGTCAGGGTGACTGGGGAGGGCGAGGTCTGGGCTCCCAGGAGACTCGGTGGGAGGCGGAGGGGTGGGCTTGGCCCGGAGAAGGCAGGGAGGGCAGCGAGGAGCAGCCCTGTCTTGCGTAAGCCTGGGTGCTCCCAGGAGCGGCCCGCTGGGGGCTGGGTGTGGATGTCCACCTGTTACCTAGGAGTCCTTTGCTGTTTTCTTCTAAGTCTAAACAGGGCGAGTCTGCCTCTTTTTTTCTTTTTTCCTTTAAAAACTTGTGTGTGTGTGTGTGTGTGTGTGTGTGTGTGTGTGTGTGTGAAAGAGAGAGAGAGAGAGAGAGAGTTGTGGCAATCTGGCCTTCACTCTGAGATACCTCCCCAGCCCAATTTTGATTTTGAGATAGTCTCTCTGTGTTGCCCAGGCAAGGCTCAAACTTGCAATCCTCCTGCCTCAGCCTCCCAGAGTGCTGGGATGTCAGGCTTGCGCCCCCAGGCCTGGCTCTTCAACGGGTATCTTTGTAACCCAAATTCAATGTCAACATTTCATGCAGTTCTTCCTAGGAAATACCTCTGGCCCTCAGTATCCACAGCAGACCGGTTCTAGGACACCCCGCCCCCCTCGGACACCGACCCCCCCCCCCCCCCCCCCCCCCCCCCCCCCCCCCCCCCCCCCCCCCCCCCCCCCCCCCCCCCCCCCCCCGCAAGGCTCAAGCGTCACCAGCAGGCATCCCGCTGTATCCCTGAGAACCAGGCCCAGGTGACTTAGGGCTTGTCGTTAATATGAAGTCAACGCTATGTCATCCTGTATTGTTTAGAAAATCAGAACAAGGACCAAGTCTGGGCCAGACTCTGTAAATTTCATCACTCTGGGAGGCCGAGGCAGGAGGATCACAAATCCCAGCCCAGCCTGGATGACTTAACTTAGCGAGGCCCTGTGTCAAAGTCAAAAATTGAAAACCGGTCTGAGGATGTGTGAAGGTTGTGGGGTCGGTCCCACGGGACCCACTTATTTCATTCTTTAAATGATCTAAAGTTTGTGTTTCTCTTTAAAAGGAGCCATGCCACATTTAAGCTTCTGCCCGGTGGATTCAGTTAACCCTTTCGCCCTCGTGTATGGGGGGGTGAGGAGGCAAGTGGGTCGCTGAAGGTTGGACACACACACTCCCTCCCACACACTGAAAGGGAACCCCAGCTGCGGACAACGACGTGTCCAGACCTGCTCCCCGCCCCCACCCCAGCTGAGTACTCCCGCTGGAGGAAACGCTGTGAGCCCCAGGCACAAGGCGAGGTGTGGGACTCGGTAGAATTCTGTTCTGCATGGCTGAGTTTGAAGTAAACGAAACGCATTCGCTCACAGCAGCTTTGGGGACACAAACAAGGCCAGCACCCAGCCTGTGGGAGCAGGAGAGCGGGCTCCAGTTCGGGGTTCACTGGGACTCACGACTCAGGTCTATAATCCCAGGACACTGGGAGGCTGAGGCAGGAGGATGGCAAGCCCAGCCCAGGCAATCTAGGGACTTAGCAAGACCTTGTCTCAAAACCAAAAATAAAAAAGAAGCTAGGCCTGGTGGCACAGGCCTGTCATTTCCGACACTTTAAGAGGGTGAGGCGGAAGGATTACAAGCTCTGGCCCAACCTGGGCAACACGGCAACTTAGCGAGACCCTGTCTCAGAATCAAAACTAAAAATGGACACGGGATACAGGTCAGTGCAAAGGCCCTGGGTTCCACCCCACAAAACAAACAAAAACCAAACACTCCAACCAAGCCTGGGGCCCTTTTATTCTAGTATCCAGAGAAACCAACCGTTAACAAGACGTGGGGAGGATGTGGGGGTGTAGCTCTGCGGTAGGGTGCTCACACAGTGCGCTCAAGGTTGTGGGTCCCCTCCCCACAACACACACACCCACAACCACAGGTGCGCATACACGGGACGTTTTGTAGGCAACTAGAACATTTCTTTTTCATCTTTCTTTTTCTTTTTTTTAGTTTTGTGGGGATGGAGCCCAGTGGCCTTCACACTGAGCTGCGCCCCCAGCCCTTTCTTACGTTTGACTCTGAGACAGGGTCTCCTTAACTTGCTAAGTTGCCCAGGCTGGGCTTGAACTTGCGATCTTCCTGCCTCGGCCTCCCAGAATTCTTGGATGACAGCCCCCACGCCAGTGGGTGAGGCTCAGGTACAGCTCCTCTTCGAATGAGATGGGGTCAAACTGGCGGCTCCGGGGCCCCTCACCCTGCCGAAATCACAGACCAAACCACAGAAATACACAGAGCTGTGTGCCCCGACGCGCATGAGTTCCTGGGCACTGCCCGGCACGCCCTTAGCTACCCGGAGATACGCGGAGACCTACGTGAGCAGACAGCTATGCATGAGGTCAGGGGTGCGGGTGGGCCGCAGGGAGGTGCCCACAGCGCTCAAGCCCTTCTTCCTGGCTTGGCTTACTGACTATTCTAGACCGTCTCTGTGTCTTTAAGATACCCGAGACTGCACCGTCCCTGGCTAAAGCTGCCCAGGGGCTCGTCCCGTCCCCACCAGGGACTGAGGCGGCTCTGCCTCCTGCCTGAGTCCGTATGTTCACCCTGCAGCCCATTTTTTTTTTCTCTTTTTCATTTCTTCTTCCTCCTGTGGTGGTAGGAACCGAGCCTAAGGCTTTTCACACCGAGTTTCCTTCTCATTTTCATTTTTGATTTTGAGGCAGGGTCTTGCTAAGTCATGAAGTGACCCAGGCTGGGCTAACCTGGCGTTCCTCCTGCCTCAGCCTCCCAGTGAGCTGGAATGACGACTGGGCACCCCCACACCTGGCCAGATGCTCCAAATCCACGCAGGGCTGACCCACCACCGTGTCGGGCCCCCCTCTTCTTCCTCCAGAAACCTCTCATCCGTGGCGGCCTACTGGCCCCTTGCAGGTCAGTCTGCCCCCCTACCCCCACCCACCGCGGCCTGCTTCGGGCGCTGCTAGGACCCTAAAAGCTAATTTCCCTACCCCTGCCTGCAAGATCTAAGCTCGGTGTTCCTCCCCGCAATGTCTTCGCCGCCCTTCCCCCATTAGCTCGATTTCAGCCACTGTAGTTTCTTCACTGCTTTTTAAACTCACTTCTGCCTCGGGGACTTCGCACTTGCTGCTCCAAGTCCCCAGACCTCCCTCACACCCCACGTCTGCCTCTCAGACATCGCATGTTGTGAAATACCTACGGACCTCACGCGCCGTTCAGAGGTGGAGCCTGGTCAGAAGAGGTGAAGCCCTGGGGCTTGATCCGGAAGGGGTGGATCACGGGACACGACCCGGAAGGACATATGCTGGCTAAGCTCTCGTCATTCACTCTGCTTCCGGTTGCAGGGCCATGAACGAAGTTGCGGGCGTTGGGTGTTGTGTCCCAGCCGTGAAAAAGCGACTAAGACATCTGCTCAGAGCGCACCACTTCAAGGACCACACTGCCACCCCACCGCGCACCCCTGGCGCCCACCGCGTCTCTGGGCTTAGTAGGGGCTCAGCAAATGCACGTCACACTGGAAAAGGCTTCTGCCTTCGTCCCCTATGCCTGGCTTCTCTCTCCTCTCGGGTCTGTTTCCTTTTCCCTTATCTCCCCCAAAATGATCTCTCCACTTTCACCTTCCAGTGAACCACCACCAACCAGGTGCGGCAGTCCACACTCCTAATTCCTGGGCTCTGAGAGGCCGAGGCAGGAGGATCACAAGTTCAGGCCCAGCATAGGAAACTCAGAAATGTAGCAAGACTCTACCTGGAAATTAAAAATAAAAAAGGGGGCTGGGGATGTAGCTAAGCAGGAAGGCCCTGGGTTCCATGTCCAGTCACCCCCACACACAGATCCACCTGCCCGTGCAGGGTGTCCAAGCCCCAACTCCATCGCTTACTGACACATTTCCTTGAATGAGTTGTTTTAATCCCCTCAGGCCCTGTTTCCTCAACAAACACGCATCAATAGAAACGTACACAAATAGATATTCTGAGCTCCCGGGGCGGTGGAGAGGATTAAGTGGGATCGGGAAGGAACAGATGTGAATGCTGATCACAATGTCAACACTCAAGAAACGGCCGAAGGGCCAGTTTCCCTGAGTCCCGTCCAGGTAGGACCCGTGACGATGACGCTTCCTCCAGCCATTAGTTACCGCAACCTCGTCCTTCCTGAATTGGCCTCTGGGCCTGTCCTAACCGCAATACCACTGGCAGGTATTTGCCGAGTGAACAAGTACATGAATGGGTACTAAACTTTTGGGGGGAGCAGCCAGGTATGGTGGTGGTCATCCTAGCAGTCTGGGAGGCTGAGACAGGAGGATTGCAACTTCAAATCCAGCCAGGGCAACTTAACCACTTAGCAAAACCCTGTCTCAAAGGACTGGGGACGTAGATCAGTAAGGTCCTCAGAGGGAAGTGCAAGAGAAATAAAAAGACCACCACACACAGAACAATGGACTTGTGGGGGAGACCATGGAGCCTCTGCGAGAGTTAGAAAAACTGACCTCTTTTCCTTGAAAAAAAAAAAAACTCACGCATATCTGTAACGTCACACGTGTTTTGAAAAGCTTAATGTCCTTTTTTCAAGTACCCCGGGGCTTCCCAGGCGCCACCGTCCACGCCCTGCTCAAGGAGATGGTGTCTCAGCCTCTTCATGATACAAGGCATTTATTTCATTTTTTATTTTGAGACAGGCTCTCACGAGTCGTTCAATTGCCCAGGCTGAGCTCAAACTTGGGATCTTCCTGCCTCAGCCTCCCTGGGTGTTGGGGCGACAGACCCCGGCCTACAGACTGGGGTCCTGGTGCTTCCTATCCTAAAATGTCCAGGGCACAGCCCCCCTGGATCCTCAGCTCGGAAGAGGCTTCGTCCCACAGTCCCAAGAACAAGTGCGACGTGACCCTGAGCTACAGTCGACGGCCGCCCGGCGCAAAGCTGACGCAGAAACTCTACGGGGACAAGGGTCCCTCCTCCCACTCTGCGTCCCCTGTGGTGTGGGGCTCCTGACTAGGCCCGGGGGCAGGGGACACCCCAGCCTGGCCTTCCCCCTCCTCCCTGCCCCTGACCCCCGCAGCGCAGGCCTCTGGAACTTTCCCTAATCCTGCCCACAGAGCTGTCCTGGGCCCGTTCCCTCCTGCTCCCCCAGGCCCGGTTAGAAGTGCCCCGGGGAGAAACAGACCCCCGCGGGGGATGCTGCTTCTGAAGCGGTTAGTTCTGATTTTAGGGCAGAGCCAAACTGTGATCTGGAAGGAACTTTGAGGCCTCAAGACGGGATTTTTCCAGCTGTGAGCCCAGGACTACTGCGTGATAGCTGAGTCCGTCCGGGCTGCTTTAAGCTCAGGTTTTTAATTAATCCATTAATTCTATTTCTGTGATATTAAGGATCAAATGCAGTGCCTTGGCACTGAGCTACATCCCAGCCTTTGCTTTTTTGATGTTGAATCCTGTAATCCCAGCACTCTGGGAAGCCAAGGCAGGAGGATTGCAAGTTTGAACTCAGCCTGAGCAAACTTGTGAGATCCTGTCTTGGAAAACAAGGAAAGAAAAGAAAAAACACTGGGTTTGTAGCTCAGTGCAAAGGCCCTGGGCTACATCCCCGTACTCGAAATAAATTAGCAGATGAACATTTCTGACGTTGAGCCAAGGTCTTGCTAAGTTGTCTAGGCTGGGCTCAAGTATACCTTCCCCTGCCTCAGCCTTCCGCAGAATGAGTAATCTAACATGACGTGTCACCTGGCTGGCAAGTAGAGAATTTTACTGAAAGGGTTGCTTGGCTTTGGGGATGTCGTTAGTGGTTAGAGCACTTGCCTAGCGTGTGGCACATGCTGGGGGCTTGAATCCATAGCCTGGCAGAGTAGTGCACGCCTGTCATCCCAGCACTCAGGAGGCTGAGGCAGGAGGACTGCCAGGAGTTCCAGGCCAGCCCGGCTACGCAGTGAATTCAGGACCAGCCTGGACTGCATGGTGAGATCTCATCTGAAACCAAAACAAACCAAACAAAAGATTTCCACGCCTCCCTAAATTGAGATCCTCCTGCCTCAGCCTCCCACAGTCGGGGGATTACAAGACTGCGCCAGCAGGACCCTGCACTCGATTTCCCGGAGGCCATACTTTTAGAGGTCTGTCTCTCAGGGGCTGGGGGCATAGCTCAGTGGTTAAGGAGCTTGCGTCACAAGCCGAAAGCCCTGGGTTTGACTCCTTAGCACCCCATAAACCAGGTGTGGTAGCGTACACCTGTCATCCTAGCACTTGGGAGCTTGAAGCAGAAGGCTGCTGTGAGTTCGAGGCCAGCCTGGGCTATAGAGTGAGATCCTACCTCAAAATAAAATACAATGAAACAAAAAAATATATATATAAAATTCTGCTTTATGAGGGTCTTTGTGACTGAATACTGTTTTCCAGTGCCCTGCCGTGTGCAGGTGGGCATGGGCGGAGTGAGCCTAGGCTCCCCATCCCTGCCTTGAGGGCCCCCTCGGCTCCTCCCGTGACCAAAACTTAAACAGAAACGTGGCAGCCTATCTTGTAAGCATCGGGAGATCCCGCTTGGAGCCCCAGGACCCTTGTTCGCTTCCCTCCAAGGCTTCATTCCTGCGAAATCGTGGCTGCCCCTGAGCGCCACAAGCAAAGCGAACTACCCCCAACCGCTCCCCACTTTTATCTCCTGAACTGATCAGGATTAGAACAAACACATATTTTTATTTATTTATTTGCAGCATGGAGGATAGAAGCCGGGGCCTTCACACAGAGCCCATTTTTGTTGACTTTGATAGAACATGTCACTAAATTGCCAAGCTGCCCGGTCCAGGCGCAGACTTGTGATTCTCCTGCCTCAGCCTCCCAGAAAGGCATGGTAGCCACCATCTTGATGGGTGTGAGGCAAAGGGCTAACATCTTTCCAGTGTGCCACATGAGATTAAGTGTGTCTCACCATCCAGCCACCTATTAAAGTCTCACGCTTGGCCTGTCCTTAGGGGACGGTGACCGTTTAGGTGGTCCCAGGCAGGTTCCTGCAGACCATCACATGACGCCTTAGGAGATGTGTGAGCACCGGGTATGGATCAGCCAGCTTTTCCGAGCTCAGCGCGTCCGGACGTGACCCCCAGGCCACACATGTCACCTGGGCACAGATCAGAAGCACCACTTCCAGTCGGGCACGAGGGTGGCATTATCTTCCCAGCGCTCTGGAAGGCCGAGGCAGAAAGATCTCAGGCTGGAGCCCAGCCCCTGTAATTTGGCAACTTAGTGCTCTGTCTCAAAACGGAAACTGAAAAACAAGCTGGGGGTGTAGCCCGGTGGGAAGGGCCTGGGCCCGATGCCCTGTGCCCCCGTCACGCACACCCGAAGGTCTAGCCACTATGGAACCCAGGGTGAAAGTTCCTTGAAACGTGAAAAATAGAAGCATCCTGTGATCCACCATCACGTGTGCCCATCAGACTTGGCATGTGGACCCCGTGGGCGTGACCCGGCCTTCCACATGAGCAAACCCTGCCACCTTGTGACCGCCTGGAGGCACCCCGGGCGCGGCCCTGCAAATGGAATTAAGCCAGGCGCAGGAGAGCAAACACCACCCCAGCCCCCGCAGTCCACAGACTGATCTCCCAGCTTTCCCGAGCTCAGCGCGTTGTGGAAGACGCCGAGATACCCATCGTCACCAGACCAGCGGGTACAAAAGCCATGGTATGCGTGCGCAACGGAAACTGCTCTTCATAAGGACAGATAAATTCGCAGCTTCTGTAGGTAAGTGGGCGCAACTTGAGACCATCGTGTTTGACGAAGTGAGTCAATACAGAAGGCTAAATATCTCAGGATTTCTCTAATACAAGAAACCCAGAATACAGGCATTTTATGGAACCCAGCGGGTGTGATAGTGGGAGTCAGGGGGTGGCAGGGTGCAGGAAAGGCACCTGTCTCTGACTGAGGCCTTGCAGTGCGACAAGCCTTGTCTGCTTAGGGGCCACTGCCATACGCAGATTCCCGTCCTTGTCCCTCTGGGAGTCGTGGGCTCAGCGGAGAGACGGGGAAGTAATCAGAGAACTAGGAGTGTGATGTCCAGTGGGGAGAAAGAACAGAAAGGAGCCAGACAGCACAGTCACCCCAGCAGTCTGGGAGGCTGAGGCAGGAGGATCTCAAGTTGGAGCTCAGCCTGGGCAACTTAGAGACTTAGTGAGATCCTGTCTCAAAAATCAAAAACAGGCTGGGGATGTAACTCAGTGCAAAGGCCCTAGGCTCAGTCCTCAAGTACCACACACACACACACACACACACACACACACACACACACACACACACACAGCCTTGGAGGAGGAGGGAAAGGAGATCCTTTGGGTCAACTCTTTGGGGACATGGATGAAGTGAACGATCGTGACAGCAGGGGCTGGAAAGGAAGTTCCCACGCGGTTGACAGTCAAGACCCTCCACGGCCGAGTCTGGGTCCTCGCGCACCCACCCCCCAGCTCCCAGCCAGCAGAAGACCCTTACCTGCGGGTAGCAGGACCCCCAGCGCCAGCAGCACCAGGAGCCACGGCCGGCCTCCAGGGGGGCTCTGGGGTGGGCAGGCCATTCACAGCACGGGGAAGGTGCGGCCCCTCCTCGCCCTGGCCCAGCCCCCTGGCCAAGCCTACGGAATGTCCCAGCACCCCTCCCCAGGACTGGGCGGCCAGGTGGCAGAGGCCCTGCGGGTACAGAGTGTGCACAATGGGGCTAATCCCTCCGAGGCCGCTGGGCGGGTCTGGAGGCAGGTTCCCAGGCCCCTGATTGGCTTTCGGGGTCTAGATGTGGCCCGTCTGGATTCCCGGGGACACCGAGACCCACGGATATGTGGGCTTCTCTGTGGCGGGCCGAGAAAGGCTGCCCGGGGAACTTTCTTGACCTGGAATTAAGTTGTGACTCTCATAGGGTAGGGTCACTTCGGGTTTTTTTTTCCCCATGAAATTAATTAATTTTGTGCTGCTAGGGATGAAACTGAGGTACTTCTCCAGCTCATTTTTAAAAAGAGTTTTATTTCTAGGAGGGGTCTCACTCTGTTGCTAAATTGTCCAGCTGGGGCTCCATCGGGAGGCTGTGCTGAGGGTCTCTTGGGATGACAGGTCCATGCCAGTGGGCCCAGCTATAATTATTCTTCGGTTAAAAACAATGTAAGGAATATCTCAGCAGTTAAAGCACCTGCCTAGCAAGGCGCATGCCTATAATTCTAGCTAGTCTGGCAACACAAATAATGTCTTCTAATAAAAATTTGTGGGCTGGAGGAACAGCACAGCCCTTAGTTAGAGCACTTGTCTAGCAAACCCAAGGCCCTAGGTTCATACCCCAGCACCGCATAAACTGGGTGTGGTGGTGCACGCCTGTAATCCCAGCACTTGGGAGGCTGAGACAGGAGGATTGCCATGAGTTCAAGGCCAGCCTGGGCCACATGGAGAGTTTGGGACCAGCCTGGGCTACAGAGCAAGACCCTGTCTCTCTCAGAAAAATATTGGAGGCGAAAGTGAAGAGACGTTCAGTTCAGTAGTAAAGCACCTTTGTGGTAATGAGGTCAGCCCAGTAGCACACACGCACACACACAGACACGCACGCAGTCATATACGCAGTGTATTTTTTTGGAACTGAGGCCTTCTAATTCTTCCCTTTGAAAGAATTCGAAGGGCCTGAGACTTTCAAGCCGCGTGTTGCTTCTGCCTCCGTGTGTCTCGATTTGGAACTGCACCCAACGGTACTCCAGCTTTCCTCCTCTTCCTCCTCTTCTGTGGTACTGGGCGGGGAGCCCCGGGGCCTTCACTCTGAGCTACATCTCAAGCCCACTTCTGTCGGGTTCTTTTTTTTTTTTTTCTGGGACAGTGTCTGTCCCTGTAGCCCAGGCTGGTCCTGAACTCACTGTGCAGCCCAGGCTGGCCTTGGACTCACAGCGGTCCTCCTGCCTCAGCCTCCCAGGTGCTGGGATGACAGGTGTGCGCCAGCCTGTGCAGCCCTGTCCACCCTGCCCAGCTCTTATGTGGTGCTGGGAGATCAAGCCCAGGGCTTGCGCTTCCTAAACAAGTGCTCTGACCACTGAGCTGTGCCTCCCTTGTCCAACAGGTTTCATTTTGTTTTTGTGTTTGAGGCTTTCTTATCCAACAGTGGCTGGAAAAGTGTGGCGTGTTTGGTACCTCAGATGGATCTCAGGGCCTTTGTCAAGAGAAGGGGGCAGGTGGCTCTGTAAGCACCCCTGACAAGTGAGTAGGGCCTGAAAAGAGTGTGATGAGCCCAGAGAGGTGGCACACACCTGTACCCTAGAATTGTGGGAGGCGGAGGCAGGAGGACCACATGGTTTAGTCCAGCCTGGGTAACTCAGTGGCCTAAACAAGATCCTATTTCAAAAGAGAACATCTGGGGCCAGAGGAATGGCACAGTAGTTAATGTGCTCACCTTGCAAGAGCAAGACCCTGAGTTCGATTCCCCAGCACCACATAAAGCCGGGCCTGGTGGCGCACGTCTGTAATCCCAGCACTTGGGAGGCTGAGGCAGGAGGATTACCATGAGTCCAAGGCCAGCCTGGGCTACGTAGTGATTTTGGGACAGCCTGGACTAAAGAGAAAAACTCTGTCTCAAAAATAAATAACTATAGTAAATATATAAATAAGTAAAAATGGGCCACCTTTTCACCTGTACGATGAGTACCTGATATGAGAATAAACTGCAAATTTTCGATAGATTCTCAAATCCCACAAGTTGTTCTGATCAAGTCTCAAATTTTATTTTTCTCGCGTAAGCTTATATAGGGAAAAATGAGGAAGGGGAGTAGGGTTGCTAGGAAACCTGTCTGCCTAAGCAGGCAACTAGGTGGTCTAACTGTAAAGTTCCATTCCATGTTAGGAAAGGTCATCTGTACCTTAAAATGAGTGGTGGGAGAGAGTTTGATTAGGAAAGGCCACCTGTGCTTTGAAGTAAGGAATGGAGCGAGTCACAGGCGTCAGAAGGTAAGATTAAGTACAGGCACAGGCGCCAGAGGTTAACATTTAAGCAAGCAGTCCTTGGAAGAATGTGGCCTATCAGACGATCTGACCAACAGCTTTAATGACAGTGGATTTGAGCCAAGATAGAGTCACCTATGTCCCAGGTTCAGGGAGGCTCCCCACAGCCATGTGCCGGTTAGGGTCCTAAAGACAGAGTTAATAGAATTCATAGAGATAAAGGGAATTTTTCTGAAGGGTTTAGTAGTCTGAGGAGAGAGAGAGAGAGTCCAAATTGGCCACATGTATGTGTAACAGCCGGAGGGCCCAGGAGCTGCTCAGACTTGTGCCAGAAGGACACGAGTTTGATTCTACAGGACAGCCAGGACTAAGCCATGGGTTCTTGTCAAAAAAGCAAGGCAAAGACAGGAGACTGGTGCGAATCTGTGTAGGAAGGGGCAGGGTAGTCTCCAGGCTCGAGGCCAGACCTGGTCCGGAAAGAGGCCATACCATGTTTCTTCTTCCCTTCAAGCTGCTGACCGAGCACCCAGTGTGGGTGCCCCTCTCTCACTTTCTGGCCATCGGGTCAGCAAGACGCACCTGAGAGCTATTCTTTAGACATTTTCCGATTGCAACAAGTTGAGGCCATCTGTCTGATAGCCACTGTATCCATCAGAAGCTGTTGAAGTGCTCCCACGTTCACATTTTATAGTTAAAACTTGTCAGTAAGGGAAGTGCTGCGCCCACGACCTAGGATACAGGAAGCTAGGGGGTCACAGGAGAAACCACTGACCTACCATGACCTACGCTCACGGGATGGCAGAGAAGAGCAGCAACGAGAAAGCTGAGAGCAAGCACAGGCCCTCCCCGGGGCAGCTCCTAAACCTGTTTCATTGCATTTCAATTTATTTATTTGTTTGTTTGTTTTTGAGACATGGTCTTGCTCTCTAACTCAAGCTGGTCCTGAACTGTGGAGCCCAAGCTGGCCTTGGACTCGTGGCAGTCCTCCTGTGTCCGCCTCCCAAGGGCTGGGATGACAGGCAACCAACACCACACCTGGATTATTCTAAACCTTTTTCATCTTGTGCTCTATACACTGTACAAGGCATATCTGGGATATAGGCCCTTCCAGTAGGTACATATCACAATCAAAATACACCAGGCATGGCAGTGCATGTGCCTGTAATTTCAGTTACTTGGAGGCTGAGAGAGAATCCCAAACTTGAAAGCAGGCGGGGCACCTTAGCAAGAGCCTGCCATAAAACAAAATTTAAGAAGGGATGGGGATAGTTCAGTAGGAGAATGATCCTAAGGTCAAACACCCATAATCACAAAAATAGCGAAAAGAAACATTTGGAAACCATGTCTCTAATACATTTCAGGGCTTAGGTAACATTTTACATTTAAACAAAAATTAAACGATATGTATGACTGAATTATAAAAACACAACACAAAATGTGGTTAGCTTTCTGTAAAACAAGAGTACCGAAACTTTGATTATTAATGATAAGCTATAGTCAATAAAAATGGTAACATTTTTAAATAATTGAAGAAAATGGTGGAAGCACACGGCAGAGGCACACGTGGAGCTGAAGTCAGAGGCAGAGCCTCATAGCCATGTAAGTAGGAAGCCAAGTCAAGTCCCAAGAGAAAGGAAGTGGCATACGTCCTTCCAGGTCCTGCCCCAGTGAGCCACAGCTTCTGGTCCAGCCTCAGTGTTCTTCCCCTTCCAGGTTGAAGCCCCTCATCCACACACCCTTAGTCTAATCCACACGCCTGCATTGCACCCCTCCTGTGCCCCAGTCTCAGCAGTACATTCTTTTACAGGTAACCCTAGCACTAACTCTTGCTTGTATTCCCCCTCTCTGTTTATACATGAGGCTTTGGGGGGACATTTCCTCTTGTGTGGTTCCACTCACTGCCTGCAGGTTTCCTCAGCAGGTGATGGATGCCACTGGCATCTCCAGTTTCCTAGGGTGTGCACTGAGACCTCTGCTTCACGCACAGCCCTCTGCAGCGCCTACTGACTGGACTGTCTGATTTTGTGAAATCTCGGTGTAACATGTGCCTTCTGCAAGAGTGGAAAACTAGCACTGTGTGGATGACACAAAGGTTTGCCACCAGTGGGAACAGTAGCAAGGTCTTTGGTGCATGAATTTCACTGCTTGAGAGTGCCAGGTAAATTATATAGTTCAAGTGCTTGTTGACCCTGATGAAGCTGCAAAGAGAAATCCCTGAGCATTCAGTTTTCATGTGAAGATTTTTGGATGGAATTCCTGGGTTTAGTACAAGTTATTACAGTACACGTGCAGGTGTCAGAGGATATGTTTCCTCTTAGGGCTTTGTTTGCATCACTCTTGACACTTCCGGGCTTCCAAAAGATGTGGAAAGAAATGGTCTAATACCCTTGTATTGTATTTGTGTGTGTGAGTGTGTGTGTCTGTGATTCAGTACATCCACAATTTTATTTTAGCTCACAGCTTCAGAAGGCCTTGGGCAGCTGGCAACAGTGGAAGCACATGGTGGGGGTGGGGGTGGAGGCTTCTCATGCCATTGCAGACAGGAAGGCAAGATGGAGAAGGAAGCAGCACATGCTCTTCCAGGCCCTGTCCTACTGATGCGCCCCTTTTAGGTCCAAGCTGTCAGTATCCCACTTCTTCCACGTTTAAGTCTCTTCCACCACATGCTAGTAATCTATAATCTACCACACATCTATAATCTCTACCATATGCCTGTCTTTCCACCACATGCCATAATCCGTCCCTCCAGACCAGGCCCCCATCTTCTAACAGCCTGTGATTTCATAAATAATCTACAACATCCTAAATACTTGAGGCTTTTGGAGGGTATTACAGGTACAAAAACCACATCACCCATTAAAGAGTAACATGAAATGTAAAGCATAAATGTGGTAGGAATGTATGTTCATGACTGTGCTAAATTTTCAATGTCCAAGGAGAATTTGAGGTTCTTATAAACAAGTGATAAAATGTTTGGAGACCATAGTGTTATATGTGAATGTCTTATGAATCAAGGATCGATGCGCAGTGATGTCAGTCTCACCATTCTTTTGTGCTTATTTCTGGAAACTTGTAGGCCTCAGTGGACCTTGAGGATGTTGCTGTGAAGTTCACCAGCGAGGAGTGGGTTCTGCTGAATAATTCACAGAAGACACTGTACAGAAATGTGATGAGGGACGTCATTAGGAACCTGGCCTCTGTGGGTAAGGACGACGTCATCCCTTCATTTAGTAACTTACAGAAGACTGTTTCTTCCCCGTCACCTATATTCCATAATATGAAAGGTGGAAAGGGACATATTACCAGAATAGACCAGCTTCAGTCAAAAACAAACATGTACATAGAATCTTTTAATTTTCCATTTTTTTTTTTTTCTGGAGTCAGTATCTTGCTTTGTAGTCAAGGCTGGTCCTGAACTTATGTAGTGCAGGCTGGCGTGGAACACATTGCAATCCTCCTGTCTCAGTCTCCTGAGCGCTGGGATTACAGGTGTGTTGGGTACCATCATGTCCAGTTTATATGGTGTTGGAGAATCAAATGCAGAGATTTCTGTTTCCTAGGGAAGCACCTTAATCTCTGAGGTACAACCCCAGTTTTTTAATTTTACTTAGTTTCTAAATTCTGATTTTGTGTGAATTTCAGGTATAAAATGGGAAGACAGGATCACTGACAATGAGGACAAAACACAAGAGAGAAGCTCAAGGTGAGTGGCACTTACAAGTGGATCTGTTGGATATCGAGATCTGTCAAATATCCTTTAACAGTTTGATTTTTTTTTTTTTGTAATTATCCTGAGAGCAAAAAGAAGGTAAGAGTTCTCTCCAAAGCCTGGGCTTATTAGCTAGGCATGGTAGTGCAAACTCATGTTACCTCAGTATTCAGAGAATGCTCTGAGTTTGGGGCCAGCCAGAGGTATCAGTGAGTTCAGGACTAACCTGGACTACAGAGCAAGACCCTGTCTCAAAACAGACAAAGCCAGGGATAAATATACTGGCACAGTGCTCTAACTGTCTGTGATGAAACTCTTTAAATTAGCCTCTAGGAAGATGCAACTGTAACCCAGAAACATATTGTAGTGCAAAAATTCAGAATCAACACCAGTGTTCTATATGTACAATTAATGTATAATGCCCCTTGTGCTGAGACTTTTTATATGTAGACTGATTGCACTTTTTATTTTTATTTTTTCTCCAAATTATTATTTTTATCGCTATGTATTTTATCACTGCAGTAATGTACAATAGATTTTTTAAGTTTGAGGAATTGGGATATTACATCAACTTCTCATTTCCTTCCCCTTTCCTGCTTTCGCAAGTTCTTTTAAAGAGAAGTTTTGTATATGTAATGTTTCAGAAACAAGCAAGCGGGTGGTTTTCTCAGATGCTATTTGTAAGTGTTCCTAAAGAATATTTATGTAGTTGTAACAGATGTATTAGGTATGAAATATAACTCAGTACGTAAGTATGTTAAAAAATAGGACTGTCATTTTTCAGTACGGGGTATTGACCCCGGAGAATTTCATTGACATCATATAAACTTTTTGGAAAGGGGCTGGCATGTAGTCCAAAGTGGCCTTCAATAATTTTGGCTTATTTGAAATTCATAATTTCCTTACCCTCATGAGTTCTGGGACCAGATGTGTATGAATAAAACGATGTCCATGTTCTCCAAGGCTTTATTTTATGTTTTTTAATTTTGAGATGAGTACTTCCTAAGGTTTCCAGGCTTACCCTGAATTTCACAACCCTTCTATCCAAACTCCTGAACAGCTGATTTTATTGAAAGGGACACTATACCTGGTTGTGTTTTGATAGGAGTGACAGGTAAGTATTCTTCTTGAGTATTCCATATACTTTTTAAAGGCTTAGACAGCAAAGAAACTTAGGCTTTCTTTGAAGGTGATTGAAAAGGAATTTGGGTCTAGAGATACAAGATTACTTTCTGAAACCTTGAATATGTTCTCATGTTCTACAGAAGCTGTATGGCAGTGATTCTTTCAAGGAAGAGAAAGTAACCTCAGTGGAAAAAACATAACCCAAACATCTAATTTAATTCTCAGCAAAGAAACTTATGCTTCTGTGACAGCATGTAAAGGTAGTTTCTGTGGAAATGTCATTAGGTGTACAGCATGCATTAGTACTCACTGCAGATCTCAGTGTGGGCCTAGGCCACATGAGAATGAAGAATGCGTAGAGAACCTGAGTAAACGTAGCCAGTGGGGTCAGCCACTCAGTCATTACCAGTGCCTTGAGAATCAGGAAAGAATCTATTCTGAAGAGAAACAGTGTGAATATAAGCAAGGTGGCATAGATTTTAGATTTCTTGATTTCTCTCAAAGACATGAAAGAACTTATAGGGTAGAGAATTTACATGAATGTAAACAAAGTGTACTTATTCAGATGGCCCTCAAATTCATGAAGGAACTGAAACTGGACAGAAATATTATGAATGTAAACAATGTGGAAAAGCCTTCACTTCTGCCAATGTCCTCCAAGTACATGAAAGCATACTCACTGGTTTTAAATGTCACAAAGGTAAACGCTGTGCTCAGGCCTTCCCCTCATCAAGTGTCCTTCTTCCAGTGCTTGAAAGAACTCACACTGGACAGAAACCCTATGAATGTAGACAATGTGGTAAGGCCTTCATTTGGCCCAGTTGCCTACAAGCACATGAAAGAATTCATACTGGACAGAAACCTTATGAATGCAAACAGTGTGGTAAGGCCTTCACTTATTTCCGTTCCTTTCAAAAACATGAAAAAATTCACCCTAGACAGAAATCCTATGAATATAAACAGCATGATAAGACATGCACTTTTTTTAGTCACCTCCCAAAACATGAAAGAACGCACAAGGAACAGAAACCATCTGAATGTAAACAGTGTGATAAAGTCTCCACTGGTTCCTGTAACTGCCAAGCCAAATGACAGAAATAACACTGGACAAAAATCCTGTGAATATAAACAATGTTGTAAGTTCTTTACTCTTTCCTGTGATGTTCGAACGCATGAAAGAATTCACCAGGGAGAGAACTGTTATGAGTATAAAAAATGTGGTAAGGCCTTTCCTCATCCTAGTTCCCTCCTGGTGCATGAATGGACTCACAGTGGACAAAAACCCTATGAATGTGAACAGTGTGGAAAGGCTTTCACTCATTCCGCTAGCCTCCAAATGCATGAAAAATCTCACAGTGGCCAGAAGTCTGATGAATGTAAAAATCATGGTAAAGATTTCATTTTTTTCTTCTAGTCTCAAAATGCATGAAAGAATTCGCACTGGACAGAAATGTCATGAACGTAAGCGATGTGGAAAGGCGTTCACTCAACCCAGTGCCCTACGAGTGCATGAGAGAATTCACACTGGAGAGAAACCCTATGAATGTAAGCAGTGTGGTAAGTCCTACACCTCTTCTCATAGACTACGAGTGCATGAACGAGCTCATACAGGACAGAAACCCTATGAGTGTACACAGTGTGGTAAGGCCTTCGCTTGTTCCAGTTCCCTTGGAGTGCATGAAAGAATTCACACTGGGCTGAAACCCTATGAGTGTACACACTGTGGTAAGGCCTTTGCTTTGTCCAGTGCCGTACAAGCACATAAAAGAATCCATACTGGACAGAAACCCTATGAATGTAAGCAGTGTGGAAAGGCCTTCCCTTACTCCTATTCCCTTCGGGTGCATGAAGGAACTCACGCTGGACAGAAACCCCATGAATGTAAACAGTGTGGTAAGGCATTTGCTCTTTCTCGTGATCTTCAAAGACATGAAAGAACTCATAATGGGAAACCCTATGAATGTAAACAATGTGGTAAGGCCTTCACTCAGCCCAGTGGCCTGCAAGTTCATAAAAGAATCCACACTGGACAGAAACCCTATGAATGTAAACAGTGCGGTAAGGCCTTCACTTATTCTTGTTCCCTTCGAGTGCATGAAAGAACTCACACTGGGCAGAAACCCTGAGTGTAAACAATGTGGTAAGGCCTTCACTTTTTCTGGTTATCTTAAAAAACATGAAAGAATTCACAGTGAACAGAAGCCCTGTGAATGTAAACAATGTGGAAAGGCCTTCCATTGTTCCCCTTCCCTTGGAGTGCATGAAAGAACTCACTGTGTAGAAACCCCATGAATGTGGGAGATGTAGAAAGACCTTCACTCGTTCCAGTAGGCTCTGAGTACGTGAAGCAGCTCATGGTACACAGAAACCCTGTGAATGGTAATGATGCAACAAGGTCTTCTGCTCTTCAGTGGCCTTTTTGTGCATGAAGAGAACTCACGTCGGACAGTAACACTATAAGGTGTTAAGTATGGTATGGCCTTCACTTATTCCTGCAGCCTCTGAGTGAGTGTACGAAAGAGCTTGCAGTAGACAGAGACCCTAAGGGTGTAAGCAATACGGCAAGACAACACATTCTAGTACTCAGTATATAAGAAATCTCTCTGGAGAGAACCTGTATGAATGTATACAAAGTGCTAAGGCTTTCTCTTTTTTCCTGGGGCACATGAGTTTATGAAAGAACTCACATTAGTCAGAAGCCTTCTGCATACAAACCATGTGGAAAGGCCTTCACTCTTTCTAGGAATTTTCACATGTACAAAAGAAGTAATGATGTAGTAAGGTTTTTTCCCTCTGGCTGTGGGTGCATGAAGAAACTTTACAGCAACCTTATGAATATAAACAGTGTGACTACAGCTTCAGTGTCTGATCATTTCTAAAGACCCAAAAGAATTCCCCTTAAACAGAAACATGAACGTAAACAATGACAATGTGTTTGCAACAAAAATCTTACAATTATAAACAACATTGTAGGGCCTTTTGTTCTACTTGTGCTTGCCAAGGCATGAGAGAAATCACCCTGGACAGGAAGCACTATGAAAGTAAACAGTGTCTCGTCACCTGGCCTGGTTTCAGTTACCTCTGTGTGTATGGAAAAAACAGAGAAGGGGAATCCTGTGAATATAAGCAGTATGGCAACACTTAGGCTTACTCCAGTGGCCTTTGTAGATGTAACATAAGTCCTGTGTGTGTAAGTATATGGTAAAATCTAGTCTCATTCCACTGCTTTCTAAGTGTATCCAAGAACCTGAACCAATGGAGCCTTGCTCTGAAGTCCAGGCTAGTTCTGAACTCAGTTAAGTGGCCTATGGTGGCCTGATACTCAGGAGGAATCCTGTGCTACCCTGCTGAGTGCTAAGATAAAAGGCCTATGACACCATGCCTGGGTCAGCCAGAAGTCTTGTAGCTATAAACTGTGGTAAAGCCTTCCCTTATCTGGTCTAACATGTCGTTAGGCTTAGAGTACGAGCTAGTGTAAGTATTCTGATGCTTTTGCTTTTTTGGTTCTGTTATTATCTTTTGCTTATTACTCTTGTTCCCTATGCTTTCTCACTTTTTCTTTATTGCTTTGAACTGTTTAATATTTTCTTCAAGTCTCTAATATCCAACTTCTCTCTTTTTACTCGTCTTCCCTTTTTTCCAGAGTTAACTTTTTTTGTGCATTACTAATATTGAATCCAGAGGTTTTGCATTTTGCTGCATCTCCAGGCTGTTTTCCACCTTTGATTTTGAGACAGTCTCACTAATTTACCAAATTACCCCAGGAACAATGAATGGCCTTACCACACTGTTGACCGTCACATAATTTTTCCAAAATGTGACTTTGTGCCCGGCTTTCTAGGCTTGAACTTGTGATCCTCCCGTCTCAGCCTCCTAGACTGCTGGTATAACAATGGTTATATTAAGCGTGACAATTTGTGCACAGAAGTAACCCATCAACATTATAATCCCTACCCCTCTCTCTTTTCGACCCTCCCATTTTTCTCCTCGACCCCTGACTTCCAATATCTCACCATCTTATTCTGTAAGTTGCCTGTAGTCTGCCTTTCCCATAATAGAGGAACTGAGATATATAAGCTTCAGGCTCTGACTCATGTCACTAAGCGTGGTAGTCTCAAATTGAATCCCCTTACCCTGCACATTCCTTGAATCTACCTGTCTTTATGGGAGAGTAGTGTCTTATTGCAGTAAATAACCATAGTTTTTGTATGGGTTGGTCTGTTGATGGATATTTTGACATCTTCCCTAAATTAGCTATTGTTAGTTGTGCTACTGTGAACATGGGAGCACATGTATGTCTGTTACATGTTTTTGACTGATTTGGAAAGGTAGCAAAAGAGGTATCACTGGACCAAATGGAATATTTATTTTAAATTCTTTGAGGAATCTATTACTAATTTGCAGTCCCACCAGCAATGTACAAGGGTTCCTCTATCCCACAACCTCCTCAGCATCTGTTGCTGTTCAAGTTGTTGGTATACTGCCTTCCCACTGGGGTAAGATGCTATCGTAATGATGTTTTTATTTGCAATTCCCTAATGGTTAGGGATGTTGAACATTTTTTCATGTATTTGCTTGCCATTTATTTTATTTATTTATTTATTTAGAGACAGCGTCTTGCTCTGTAGCCCAGGCTGGTCCTGAATTCACTGTGTAGCCCAGGCTGGCCTTGGACTCAGGGCAATCCTCCTGCCTCAGCTTCCTGGGTGCTGGGATTACAGGCGTGCACCACCCCGCCCGGCTTATGTGGTGCTGGGGAATTGAACTCAGGTACTTGGTGCTTGGCATACCATTTGATAAGCAAGTGCTTTAACTGCTGAGCCACTCCTCCAGCCCCTTGCCCTTTGTATTTAATCTGAGAATTGTTTATTTCTGAGGCCCATTTTTTGATTGGGTCTCTGATCTTGAGGGGTTTTATTTTTCTTCAGATTTTTATATATTTTAGTTACTAGCTTCCTTTGATTTGCAAGTGATAAAATATTTTTCCCAATTTTGTTGGTTCTCCACTCTATTAATAGTTTATTTGCCATGCAGAGCATTTTTAATTTGATGTTATTTTGGTTCTGGGGGCTGATTTGCATCAAGTGCTGGTATTACATGACAGGGCTCAGCTTCTCACCCTTCAACACTTCATGACCTAGCCACTGAATTTACTGTCGGTCAGGTAGTGTCTGTTTAAATGCTGTCAATAAATGCTGATCAGTATCAATAAGGTAGGTACTGTGTTCTCAGCCGTGGATTGAAAGTGGGCTTCAAACCCACTATATATGGAACTAGAGGCTAACAGGAGGTACTGCTTAGCAACCCTTAACCCACTCTCACAGGATGGCATGGGTGAGCACCAATGAGCAAGAGCTGAGAGGGGGCATGGCTCTCCTGGTGGTGGGGATCAAAACCCCTTTCCTCTTCTATTGAACTCACCATGGAGACCATACATGAGACTTCAGTCTTTTTAATAGCCACCCATAAAAGCAAAAAGAGGAGGCCGAGGCCAGGAGCACTGCTCCTAATTTGAGGTGAGGCTGGGCTACATTGTGACTTTGGGACCAGTCTGGATTATACAGTAAAAACTTTTCTCTCCCACGAAAAAAGTGCCAAGATGCCACAGATGGCAGTGTACATTTTTGTAGTTTCAGTTACTTCAGAAGAGACTGAATCAGGAATATCATAATTTTGAGGCAACCTTGGGCAACTTTGCAACTTAATGAGACCCGATCTCTAAATTGAAAGAGAAAACAGATTGAGAATCTAGCTTAGTTAAAAACACTGGGCTGGATTCCCAGTGGCCCAGGAAAACACACACAAGACACCAGGTGTAAAGGGGTACAGCTCAGAGGTCACAGTTTGCAAAGCAAGCCCAAGGAACCTTGGGTCTGATTCCCCAGCACCACATGAACTGAGTGGTGATACACTCCTGTAATCCTAGTACTTGAGAAATGGAGGCAAATATAGGGTACATAGTTTTGCACCACCTTGGAATACAGGGGAAGATCCTGTGTCAAAAAATACCAGGCGTAGAGGAGTGAATACTTGTAATTCCAGTGTGGCTAGCTCAGAATAAAAGTCAAAAGGGGCTGGGGTGTATTTCAGTAGGAAAATGCTTCTGAGTTAAAACTCCAGTACCAGAAAAAAGAAAACATGTCCATGCTGTATTTCAGAGCTTAGTTGAATTTTTCTGTATAAAATTGGAGGAGCAGTTTGTACCATGCAGCCTGTTTCTTCCATTCATTCATCACCTGTTGTATCTCACTACTTTGCTCATTTTTAATTTTAGTGTCATGCCTGATTAGGGTGCCAGTTTAAATGCTTTCTTCAAGGCCTAAAATTCTGTCCTCACAATGATCAAGACATCTTCCCCTGCCTTCAGATTTTTATATTCTGAACTTCAGCTAGATTTCTTTTCAGAATGTACATCTCTCTGTCAAAATGTTTCTTTATATTTTGCACTGTGGTATTTACTTCAGCCAGCTTTTATGTCTCCTGTGTGCTAGGTAAAGGTCTGTATTCAGCAGGACCACTGAGCATCACTTTCACTTCATTAAGAATTTCTTCTTCAAACTATCTTTAAACTGTGAATGACTTCACAGAAACCAAATGGTCTGGTTTTTGGCTTTTCTATGAGACCCACTATTTTAGGGCTCATGACACTAGCTTCTGGGATTGGAGACGTATTTGTGTGTACTGTTGCCTTGTCTTTCCATGATTCTATTGCTGAGGGACTTTAGTGGCCTAGCTGAGAGGTTTCTTTAAATGTGTATGAGGAGGTGGGGGTAGCGGAATCAAAAGTCCACTGACTGTGTGCTGGAAGTAGGGAGTGCAGGGAGCCGGGTTTGCTGGCCTGTACAATGCTTCATTCATACCCACCCTCAGAAAAGCTCTCCTGAACTATTCAGGAGGACTGCAGCTCTTCCTCTCTGCAGCTGTCTCATTCCTGTTCCTGCCCTAGGCACTAACTGTACACAGAAATTCTCATGAGAGACCCACCTGTGGCTTCTGTCCTAAACTGTTCGGAATCTGCCTCCTTTCACAAGGTTCCTTCTTAGGTTTTTAGCGTAACTGCCGTCCGCTGCTGCTCTTGAGCTGGTCTCAACTTCCAGGAGGTCTTTTCAAGGAGAAACCTATAGTCACATTTCTGGCAGTGGAGGTTACCAGCTGCTGTCAGTTCCCATGGCTCCTGGATCCAGATCTACCTCAGTCTGACACAGCTGCAAGCTTCCCTTAGACTGTGGATGCTGGTAGCTCATGGCGCTTTCCAGGCTGCCTAGGGCAGCATCTTAGGCTGGCATTTTCCTCAGTTCTTGATACATCTACAGGGTATTTCCAACCTTCCTGTGGCCTTCCAGTTCCTAGCGTTCTCCCTCTCCTAAGTTCAGCTGGCAGTTTTTTAACTATGTCTGATATTTTTAAATGAACTTGCAAGGAACCACTTAACAGTACTGTTACTTGGCCACCAGCTTTGAGGTGACCCTTCTCTTACATTATTCCTATTTTGTTTTCTTCCTGTGCCTTATGCATGTTTTCAGAGTGTTCTCAGCTTAGTATCTGTATATAACAAGGGGCTGGGCATCTAAGTAGTTAAAGTTCTTGCCTAGCACACACACGGTGCCAGGTTCAAATTCCCCAGTACCACATAAGCTTGGTGTGGTGGCACTCTCCTGTTATTCCAGTACTTTCATGTCTGATAATAGATGGATACTTAGGGGTTTGCAGCCAGCATGGACCTACATAGTAAGTTCACAACCAGCTGGGATGACACAGTGGGACTGGCTCGATAGATAGATAGATAGATAGATAGATAGATAGATAGAACAAGACTACCTAGAAAGCTGCAAGAAAAAAATAGTGTATTATAAAATAATTAAAGGTACCATCTTGACACAGCATTAACCTCAGCACTAGTAGGAGGCTGAGACAGGAGGGTCGTTAAGTTTCAACCCTGTCTGGGGAACTTAGCTAGATTCTATCTGAAAATTAATAATAAAAATGAGTTGCAGATGGACCTCAGCAGCCATGAAAGCTCTTGGTTTGGATAATGGGGAAAAAAATAAAATTGGAGAATTGAAAAGTCAGAGGAGAAAGAACACACAAGGGAAATGAGAAGGCAAAGGCTAGGATAAGGGGCAAGAGTTGAGAGGACGAAGCTTCCACCTCTTTCACTTTGCTGGTGAGCTTTTTGCAATTTCTGGGCCTGACAGATTCCTAGATCTGATCTCTACCCTGATGTTTAGCCACTGTGCCCAAAGTCACGGCATACCATCTTTTGTTGGGACTGTTTTGTAGAAACCTGTCTTCAGTGTGTGTTTCTGAACAACATGAAAGTAGGACCACTTTAGCTACTGCCAGTATCGGGCACACCTTCCCAGCACTCTGGGAGGCAGAGGTGGCTGGATAGCCTAGTATGAGTCCAGTCTGGGAAACTCAACGACTTCGTGGGATCTGTTTTGAAATAAAAATGGGGTGAGGGTGTAGCTGGATGTTAAAGTTCTATGCTTGTTCTTCAGTACCACAAAGAATAAAAACCCTACCGTGTGTGTTATGCCAAGTATTGTGGCTTGGATCTGGTATATCCCCCAGAAGCTTCATGTGTACAGGTATGAATTACACAGGAATTTCTTGTGCTGTTGAGAGGTGAGGACTAGTATGGATTATTGAGGGTGTGCAAAATTAATGAAGGCCCAGTGGGTGACTGAGATGAGATTGGACCATTGAGGGCTAATGGATTCTTTAGGGTGTGGCCTGGAAGCTCATATTTCTGCCCCAGCTTTTCCTCAGCCATGGCCCTTTTGTGGTGCCATAAACAGAGGGGTTTTTTTTTACATCACATTCTACCTGGCATTGAAAGCCACATATGTGTGGAATGATAGCCTGAAACTGCTAAATAAACCTTTCCTCCCTTTAGTTGTGACCGTAGGGTATTGTGTCCTAGCAGAGAAAATGCTAAGACAGAAACTGATACCAGTGAAGTGGGGTTGCAGCTGTGACATTACTCAAAGATGCAACGTTTGGAGAAACAGTACAGTGGTTAGGGCACTGGCCTAGCAAGCACAAGGCCTTGGGTTTTGTTCCCCAGCACCACATGAGTGTGGTGGCACACACCTGTAATCCCAGCACCTGATACACTAAAGCAAGAAGATTGTCATCAATTCTTGAGCAGCCTAGGGCACAGACAGAAATCCTATCTAAAAAAATTGTAGTGAAGCATTTGGGACTTGATTGCTGGAGGGGTTGGAACATTAAGAAGATGGTAGAAAGGTTCAGAATAGTTATGGCCAACACAACATAAAGCTGATTGGTTAATTAGTTGTCACTGTGACTTGTTACCTGACAATACGCAACTTAGGAAAGATTAATTGTAGCTTACGGTTTTAGAAGGTCAGTCTGTTCATGGGTGGGCCGCTGGAAAATAATGGAGGCACATGGCAGGGCTGGGGCTCCAGCAGCCAGAGATCCTCACAACAGTGGTACAGAGAGTGGGAAGAAGGGCTGAACCAGCACACGCCCCTGCAGGTAAAGCCTAAGCATCCACCCCTTACAGCCAGGCCCCACCTCCCAACATTCCACAGTACCCATAGGCACATGAGGTTTTGGGGAGACACTCCAGATCCAAACCACCACACTGGTTAAACAGTAGTGTGCATTGGTGGCAAAATTTCTACTCATGGACTTATGGAATTATAACTATTTTTAACCCCAAGCTTTTTATACTTAAGGAAAAACAAGGGCCCATGCTTGAGGGGAACATTTTAGCAGTTAACAACTGGTCTGTGTGAAGTCTTTATCATGGATGTAACTGTCTCATCCTCCTAATTTAACAGCTGTTGGTTATGGACCTGATTCCATTATATTAAATTTACGAAGATCAGTCTTTTATCCTTTTGGAACAGACTGGAGGCTTTCCCTCTTGGTTCTGAGATTCAAGGTAATCTTTCGGTACAATTGTGGGAGAACAAAAAAAGCATTCTATCTTTCTCAAAATCAAGGGAAATCTTGGAAAAAGGAGTTGTGAATAGTGCGAATCCCCCCAACTCCACGTTTTTGAGCCTAAGTACCTGTAAAATTATACTGTTGTGACTATAATCAGTAGAGGAATAGATAGACCACCAAGCCATTCAGTGAGATTATTGTAAATAGGGACCAAGGGAGGGGTGTTATTCCAAGACTGCACGCAAGAGAGGAGGGGTATAAAGGTCCACTAAGGTCCATTAGCTCGCACAGGTGATGGTCGGGGCAGGCTAATAATCCTACCACAATTACAGCTATAAACATCAATAGCAATTTGAGATGGATACTCCCGGTCCCATCCCTCACATTTACAGGTTTCTTTAGCTTTCTAGCATTTTTTTTTTTAAGATCCCCATGTTACCAGCTCATTGGACTGCATCTTCTGATATTGAGAATTTCCCATCTGCAGCTCGTCTCCGATTCTTGTGGTTGCCAAGTTGCAGGGAATTCCTGGGGCTGAGTCCACAGGGAGAGTTCCTGGTCCTTGTCCTCACTAATTTGAATCTTCTGAAGTCTAGGATGAAGCTCATTGATTTGTGAATTGTGCATTCAAGCTTAGTATCCACAAAGGCTTCTCTGATGTCTCTGGGAAAATAGAAACAAAACCTCTTCCCAATGTTAACACTGGATCTGGCCCTGCGCATTGGCCTGTTTCTGCGTTTTGCAATGGACTAGAGAAAGGTTTTTCTGTTCTTTTTGCATAATCTAACTTAACAGGAGTCAGTCACTCCTCATAGAAAATTTTAAAAAATTTAAAGTCATAGCTAAATTCAGTTGCATGAAAACATGTTATCGTAGCTAAATAGAATTGCTTCTGAATGAGAGATGCCATATTCCATATCTCCCCTTTTGTTTTTGAGCTGGAGCTTGTGATGACAGTCTTTAATTATTGTTTGACCCTGAAGGATTATATAGGATTTTTGTAATGTTTAATATTTGATGTATAAAAATTTTTGAAAAGATTTTTAAATTAACAAAATTACAAGCCTTTTAATACAGTAGTTAGAAATTAATGTATTTTTCTAATAAGGAGCATTGTCTCTTTTGGCCTTTGTTGATTAAAAGGCTGTAAGGTAACTATGGTATATTAAATGATTATAATTAATTATATTAAATCAAGGTTTATATTTTAAACAGTAAGACATGTTGTATACAAAACCAGACCATAATGATTTAGATGACCATATAATGCCTTCAAATCTATAAAAGCTAACTTAATATTTATCATTTTAATATTTAAAATTCAGTAAAACAAATTAAATTTGCTTAAAAATAAAATTATTCTTTAAATGTCACCTTTATTTTAAATGTTAAGCAAATTATAAAGGACTTACAAGTCAACATTTAAATGAATAAATTTTTAGAATTTATATTCTATAATTTATTCACAGAAGGCAGAAGTAGTTAATTACTTACACTTACCACTTAAGTATTGAATATAGAAAAGTACATTTGAACATCAATATTGATAACTGAAATTCTTTCAAAACAGTTTGACTCAAAAGAAGATTTGATTACCTAAATGGGTTTTGAAGAACCTGTGGAGAGACTAGAACATTTTGTATAGCCAGACTGTTTGGCTATTTTAGCCCTTTTTGAAATGGCCACATCCATTGTCCTCCTTCACATCCAACTTAACATCCTGTGTTAAACCTTTGATATGTAACATTTCTACTCATTGACCCACTTAAGATATAAAAGGAAAACCTCTAGCTTTCCACCAACCCAGGAGCTAAAAATGCCCTTAGGTAACATCTTGAGGGTGTAGCAGAAATTTTCCCACATTAGGGCGATTTTCTACCTGATGTTATTATCAATGTATTTAAGTTGTTTGACTCATAGTTTTATTTTGTAACCAAAAATGCAGTGTAACTGTTGCCCATAAGAACATATCACTTGGGAAATACTGAATGCATGTTTTTAGGCCTGGCAACTCACACTTTGGAATAAACATTTCCCAAACTCCCTACAACAAAAGTAATATTCAGTTGAAAATATCTTAATATTTTTGAGTACATTTTCCATAATTTTATCTTTGTACCTCTAGAATTCATAATGACCTTGAAACTATAACTGATAAGGTTGTTGCCACATAATACCTATAAATATTCATTTTATATTTAAACTTAATTGACTTAGTAATTTAAAAACATCTTTACCTTTTATTAGCCAGTTTATACTTAAAAATTGTAAAATGCTTAGAATTTTATGAACACCTTAAATCTAATAACTTTTAATCTGAAAGATACAAACAAGACTGGTATCACACATAACAGATAATGTACAAAGATAATGTATCTAATGGCTTAAGCCGTGTATTTTTTTAACCAATTACTGAGCTTCCTGTATTTTTAATTTATTTGATACTACTTAAGCAATTTTGGGCATAAAATGTAACAGACACTCATTTTTATTTATACCTGGACAAAAACAAATTTTATAACCTTTGATTATGTGATATTGTACTAAAAATCCAACAGTAGGTATACTTTTGTAATTTTATAATTTCCTATGACCTCATATTGATGTTAACTTTCTATAACCAGGTTGTGGAATGATATAATTCAGACTGCCAATATACTAAAATGACTCCATGTTGTGATTATGCTATTCAGATTATGTGTGTGCTGGGAGAGAGTTTGCAATGTATGTCCGAATTTTTAAGTCAGACAGTTTGCCGTGAGTTTATCCTGTGAAGCCCTGCCCACCTTTCCATGGAGCCTTGCTTGGGCACTTACTAGATGTCTCTGGAGTCATGATAAGGGCAGGGGCTTAACCCCTCCCCCCCTCAAATACCAGGCAATCTGTTGAGAATCCCATATTTCACGAGTCACATATTTTGGGTCAGGAACAGCTCACTGAAAGTCAAACGTAGCCATCAAAGGTAATGGCTACATGTCAGACTGCAATGGTTGCTTTGCAGTAACAGGACAGCCAGCCAAGAATGATGACTAGGTGTCGGGTTACAATTGGTCACTATCTATGATGTTATGTGATGACGTAAAATTCTCTATATAAATTTTGTGTAAAGCTTGCTCATGGCTGCTCTCTGAAGACTCACATGGAGTCCAGAGATAGTCCAGCTGCCGGCTATAGTAACATCTCAGCTGTAATAAAAGAAACTTAACTTTGCCCCAGTTGACGTTGGGTGGTCTCTTGATTTCAACCTATGATAATTAAGCAATACATACCTGTTATTTTATTCAAAAACTAAAACCCAATAAAATAAACACCTGGAAAAAGATAATCAAAATAAAACAAAATTCTTTTTAAAATTATTTTTGAGGTCTCATTTGTCTAGATGGGCTTTAATTCACAGCAGCCTTTTTGCTCTACCCTTACTAGTGTTGAGATTACCGTATGTGTAATCATATCCAGCCAGTCTTTACATGGTGCTGGGAGTCCAATAAAGAGCCTTTTGCTGATTAGACAAGCAATTCCTAGGCAAGCACTTTATTTACTAAGTTAATGTCCCAGCCCCTGATTATTTTTATATAGATTTTGAGAACACTAGTATCTTTTTTTTTCAATGTAAACATGTATTGCATTTATACATATCAACACAATGGGGAAAGTCACATGACAAAATTTTTTGTAAGTGTATAATTCCAAATTCTATAATACATTAGAATCATCGGGTTTGGGGACTTAGTGTCTATGCCCACCCCTTTTTCAGAGGTTTACCCTTTTCCTATCTGACTGCCTCTCTACCCTGCCATTCATGTTGGGGCTGTATTATGTTTTTGTGCATTTCATAAGAGGGACAACCATCAGTCTTTTGTGTTTGGTCCATTTCACTGAGCATTACTGACTCTAGATGGCCCTATTTTCATTCAAATGTTTTATATCTTTATGGCTACAAAGTATTGCACTGTGTATAGGTGCCACATCTTTAACCATTCCTCTATGGATGGGCAGGTAGGTTGTGAAACACAATTTAGAAGTTATAATTTAGCAGTATGTTGTGAGCAATGGTCACAATTTGTATTTATGGCATTGGAATAGGACACAACAGTCTAGTCTTAAATATTCATTCCACACACATTTAGTTCATTAACTCAATTAGGAACTAGTAATACAAACATAAACTAGTAACACACATAACATATCAAAGAAGGGAAGAAGGAAAGCAAGTCTCTAACAGTCTTGATTTTCAAGGGGACTGCAATCTAAAGAGACAGTGTCTCAACATTAAAAGAGTCTCAATGTCAAAACCTCACCAGGGTCCCAAGGTTTGATGACTCTAGTCAGAGACCAAGGATCCGGCTTGTGGTAAGTCCAGCAGAGGTCCAGCAGGGTGGTCAACACCAGTGGAAAGATGCAGTCAGTTCTGGGAGGCTGGGGAGGCTGATGTTCCTGTCTGAACTCTTTGGAGCTAAGATCTTTATCATGAGTTTTTTAGACTTTCACAGAGTTCAAGATCTTTTATCAGTATCACCATAAAGCCAGTTTCAGTTCCACATCAGTGTTTTGGCCCTAACATTTTAGCGTTGGTAGGTTACATGTCAGGGTACATAACCCTGACATCCCAGAGCTGGCTCACTTGGCTATGTCAGTGTAAACATGTTTTTGTAGATAAACCTGTGGTCAGGCACCCTGGTATTACATGTGTCCCTGACGGGTTGTTTCTAACATTCCATCCCCTGATCAAGGGGTTTGTAAGTCCCTAGGATCATACTTAGATTTTATAGTCAGGACTTCCATGCAAGATGGTGGCTGAGTAAGAGCTGCCCAATATCTCCTCATAGACCCACTTAAAATGTTGAGAATATAGTTAAAAAAAAAAAGAATATGCCTGGTCAATATACGATAGGGAGAAGTCCCCCCAACACAGGAGGCCGTCGGAAGATCAGACACTCCAAAATCACATTAAAGAGGAGGTAAAGGGCAGCCCAGGAAGCCACCCAAGGCTAAATGCAAACAGCTGTGAGCCCCCAGCATCCACAGAACTTGGAACCTCTGGTTGAGATAGGAGAGGAACGAGTGCCCCGGCCACTGAAAGGAAGCTTTGAGGTCAGAAATTCCAAAGACATACTGAGAGTGGAGGAAAGAGCAGCCCAGGAAGCAGCCCCAGGCCCACTCAGCCTAGAGGTGAGCAGCCAGCATCCACAGAGGAAAACGTGGAGCCTGGAGCCTCACAGACCCAGAAGTAGGAACTGACAGCAGCTGGTAGCCCTGGCCTTCAAAAAGGAGCCTGTGATTAGTACATACTATAAACACAATGTGAGCTCCCCCTAGAAAAAAGCCCTCCTGGAGCCTAGATAAGAAGCAGTGCCTGGCAGCCGTAACAGGCAGGATGTAAGCAGCAGCTATGTTTTAAAAAGAGCCCACACTGGCCTCAAACTCAACAATCCACCTACCTCAATCTTGAAAATAATGAAATAACAGGTGTTTGCTACCCCACCCAGCTTATGTGGTGCTAGGGGTTTTAAAATAGGGCTTTGCGCTTGCTAGACAGAAACTTTAACCATTAAGTTTGATCCCCAACCCCTTGTTATATAAGAATATTTTGCCTTGGCTATAGGAATGGCACAGTGGTTAAACTGCTTGCCTAGCAAGCACATGGCACAGTTCAATTCCCCAGCACCACAGTGGTAGTACACACCTGTGATCCCAGCACTCTGGAGCTATGGCAAGAGGACTGTTGTGAGTCCAAGGCCAGCCTGGGCTCCATAGTGAGATAAGGACCAGCCTGGACTGCAGAGTGAGACCATGTCTCAAAAAAAAAAAAAATTACAACCCTGTTTAAAGGCACAGGAATATTTCAGAACTGGAGGAAGCTGAGAAGGATCATCTTGATGATGGTAGCCAAGTAACTGTACTGCTAAATGATTAGCTGCAAGCTCATTCAAGAACATGAGATAGTTAAAAATTACCTGCTCAATTCAGCTAGAGAAGTTAGAGGACTTGAAAGGAGGGAACAGGAAGAGTGAAAATGCTGTGTATGTGTCAGAAACTCAGGAAAATGCCAGCCCAAGAAGCTGCCCTAGGCAGCCTGGGAAGAGCCAAGAACTACCAGCATTCACAAACTGAGGTAAGCTCACAGCCAGGAGCCTCAGGCAGATAAGCCTGGATCCAGGAGCCATGAGAACTGACCACAAGCTCATTACCCTAGCTCCCGGTAATGAGACTGTAGTTGTACAAACTGCAAATGCATTGAGTTTCACCTTAAGTAGACCTGGAGCTTAGCAGAACAGCTCAGAGAAGCAGCATTTAGGGGCTATTCTGAAGTGGCAAAAGCAGGAACTATTTTGGAAAGGCCAGATTCTCAACAGTTTAGGATAAATAGAACCACAGATGAGTCACACATCAGAAATTTTGGGTACACTCCTAATCAGTGCCTAGGAAGAACCTGCACAAGAGACAGCTGCAGAGAGGAAAAGCTATAGTCAGAGGCCCTGAAAGAGTGAAATTCATAGAGGAGGAGGTCAAAAACCAAACAGACCAGTCAGTTTCTGTCAGCAGCCAGTTTAAACAAGACACTCTCAATAAAATGCAAGCAAAGATCAACAGGCTCAAAAGAGAAATTTACTAAATGGTGGTTCTAATGAATACAACGCTCACTTAGCAAAGTTGGCCACAGTAAATAAGACAATGCAAAATATGAAGGAACGCTTTGATAGACAAGTGGAAAATCTCAAAAGAAATCTTAGCTGAAGATCAGGATATAAAAAACTCTTCTAAAAGCAGAGGAAAATGGCTCAAACATTCTGGGGACAGAATAACAGACCCTGAACATATGGCTGAGGAGACCGGCACCATAATCAGACATGACACCAAGATTAGAAGTGAGCAAAGTAGTTTGATACAACAGTTGATGCATGAATGGAAGAGAAGACTTCAGTGGAGACTGCATGGTCCAAGGGATATGAACTATGACCTAAGCCCTGAAACACAGTATGGACAAGGGTTTCAAATGTTTATTTTTTTCTGGTACTGAACTTGAACTCAGAGCATTTTCCTCCTGAAATACTCCTCTGCACTTCTGAATTCTGTTTTGAGACAGCCTCCCAAGTAGGTCAGATTACAAGTATTCACAACACCCAGCCTGTTATCCCTTTTAATTCTTCAGAGAGGGCGCTACTCTATAGTCTAGGGTGGTCCTAAACTATATAGCCTAGGCTGGCCTCAAACTGATAAGGAACCTCCTGAGTGCCGGAATTACAGGTGTGTGCCATGATGCCCAGGTTATGTGGTCTGGGAAATCAAGCGCAGGCCCTGGGGCTTGCTAGGCAAGGTGTGTAACCACTAAGCTATCTAACTTTCCCACTAGTATTTCTTCACTTGGTTTAAACCTTTTAAACAAAGAATCCAGCCCAGAGTTTTTACAACTTACATCTCCACTTCATTTCCTATTTCAATTAAGAGAATCTCACTAAGTTGCCAAGTTGCCCAAGGTTGCCTCAACCCTGTGATGTTCCTGCCTCAACCTACCGAGAAACTGAAACTACAGGCATGTACACTGCCCATCCATGGCATTTGGCAACATGGTCTAACTCTATAGTTGAATGAAGTCACTATGTAGCCCAGCCAGGCCTCAATCTCATGGAAAACCTGCTGCCACCGCCTCTTCTTTTGCTTTCGTGTGTGGCTATTTAAAAGGTTTAAATCTCATGTATGACCCCCATGGGGTCTAAAGAGTTTTGGGAGTCCACTCCACAAAGGGCCTTATGCCTGTTCTCAGCTCTTGCTCATCACTGCTTTTCCAAGTCCTCACTTGAGAGCAGGTCAAGGTGGGCAGCTCAGCATTTCCTTCTGCTAGTCTCTAGCTAGAGAGAGAATTGGGCTGTCATGTGGACAAAGTACTTACCTGGCAGATACTAAGTAGCTTTAACTAAAATGTGGACCTAAAAGCATTGAAACAGACAGTATTGGACCAACAGAGAATGCAATGGCTGGCTCACAGAAAATGTTAAGAGGGTGTGAAGGTGGCCTCAGTGGCACAGTACTGAAATATAAGCACTCTATGCAGAACAGCCCCCCGGAATCAACAAATGGAATTATAACAAATTAAAAAGTTTCTCCATTAACACAGTAAAGAAAGAACTGACAGACTAGGAAAAAATTACCACCTACACTTCAGATGGAGAGCTAGTAAGTAGAATATATACAAAACCCTCAAAATCAAAGATCCATTTAAAAATTGGCAACAGTAAAAGAAAAGAAAGTTCTCAGGAAAAGTACAAAAGGTCAGCAAATACATCAAAAATTTTCAACATCCTTAACCATTAGAGAAATGTAAATCAAAACATCCCTAAGATACCATCTTACCCAAGTGAGAATGGCATACACCAACAACTCAAACAGCAACAGATGCTTGTCAAGTTGTGAGGAAAAAGGAACGCTTGTACATTTCTGGTGGGACTATGAACTAGTAAAATCACAATGGAGGTCACTAAAAATAACCCTCAAAAAGCTGAAAATAAATATTCCATTTGATCCAGTTATACGCTTTTGGATATCTCTCCAAAAAGGTTAAAAACAACATGTGAGAGATAAATGTACACCCATGTTTATAGCAGAACGACATAAGTACAATATGGAAGATACTAAAATATCAATCAAATACCAACTGATACAGAAAATGTGGTATCTGTTACAACAGAATACAACTCTGCCATAAAGACAGGTAAGTTCAAGGCATCTGTAGGTAAATGTACACAACCTAAGACTATCATCCTTAGTGAAGTGAGTCAGACTCATAAAGCTAAATATTGTATGATTTCTCTGAGAACTCCAGAATACAGGCATTTTTATAGACTAAAATGGGTGAGACATTGGGAGTTGAAGAGGGAGAAAACAGGTCAATCAATAAGGGAGAAATGGATTGTAATGTTGATCCCACATATACATGCACAAAATTCTCAAGGTTCATATAATCGTTACATCGTTACATATGTATGTATGTATGTATGTATGTATGTATATATATATATGGGAAAAGTACCACCACTCTGGGAGGTAAGATGGGAGGATCACAAGTTCAAGCCCAGATAACCCAGCATTAAAAGTCAAATTGTAGAAAAATTATTTGAAGATCAAGAGTGTGGGTTAAGGCTACTCACTGTTCCCTGGGTAACTGGGTAACTTAGTGAGACTCTGTCTCAAAACCAAAAATGAAAACAGCTTGGAGATACAACAAAGTACAAAAACTCTAGGTTCAATACCAATAAAACACACACACACACACACACACACACACACACACACACACACACACACCCCACACACACACAAAAGGGAACTCTGGGAAAGAAAGAGGAAGAATAAAAGGAGAAAGTTGGATAAAAGTTTCCATTACACATTACAAGGAAGTATTAAACAGTTAAAAGCAATAAAGAAAAGAAGAATTTAAAGAGCAAGATTAATAAAGAGTTAATCATAGCAAAAAAGCAAAAACATCAAAACAACTATAACATCTCTCACTGACCCTTCTCACCTTAGTGACCTGTCAGACCAGTACCACACTGTTTATATCCATGAGATTTCTGGCTGACCCAAGCATGGTGCCCCAACCTGTTATCTCAGCACTCAGGAGGCTGGGACAGAAGATTTCCTGTTGAGTTTCAGGCCACTCTGCGCTACTTGAGTTCAGAAGTACAATGGAGTACAAAACAAGACAAGAAGACCCTGTCTAAAAAAAAAAAAAAAAAAAATTTCTGGCTGGTGCAGGTTCTCAGAGATACTGAAAAGGCAGTTGAATTAGAGGATGCTTTACTGTATTTACACACGCAAGACTTATGTCCAAAGTTGAGATACTACACATACCAAGGCCAGTGGAATAAGTATTACAATACTGCTTACATTCATGAGATTCCCTTCCACTCTAAGTTTTTCCAGACACAAAGAGGTAATTGATACCAGGCTGCAAAATGGTGTTTACATTCAGTGTTTCCTGTCCAGGGTTATTTCTCTCATACCTTGGCAGGTAATAGAAAAACAAAGGGTCCAACCATTTTTATACTCATAACATTTTGAGTTTTTTTTTTTTAATGAACTTGAAGGAAAAAGGAACAAGCAGGAGAATTGCCACCATTTACATTCATGTTTCTGTTCAGTGGAAGTTTTCAGGCATTCAGAAATGATCACAAACACTGAAGCTTTTATCACATTTATATTCCTAAGGTTTCTGTCTAATTTAAGTCCATGCACTCACAGTCAAGAAACAAACAAAAAACCAGCCTTACTACATCATTAAATTTATGTATTTCTTTCCTGTGGGACTTTATTCACGCATTTGCAGAGTCCTAAAAAGAGCGAAGGCTCTATCACATTGTGCCCATTCACAGGATTTCTGTCAGGTGTGAGTTCTTCCATGCCTCTGGAGTTGACCATACTGAGTGAATGCTTTACCACACTGCTTACATTTATAGGGTTTCTGTCCAGTGTGAGTTCTTTCATGTACTTTCAGGCTACCAGAAGAGGTGAAGGCCTTACCACATTGTTTACATTCATAGGGTTTCTGTCCAGTATGAGTTCTTTCATGCAGTTTTAGGGAACTAGATGATGATAAGGCCTTACCACAGCGTTCACATTCAAAAGGTTTCTTTTCAGAACGTGTTCTTACATGCTCCTGCAAGCTACTGGAAGAAGTGAACTCCATGCCACAGTGATAACATTTATGAAGCTTGAAATGAGTATGATTTCTTTCATGAATGTTATTGTGAGCTTTTTCATGCTTTCGAAGGCTATTAGAAAGAGTGAAGGTCTTATCACATTGACTACATTTGTAGGGCTTCTCTCCAGTATGCATTCTTTCGTGGTAGTGAAGAAGAGTAGAACATATAAAGGCCTTACCACACTGTTTGCATTCATAGGGTTTCTCCCCAGTGTGAGTTCTTTCATGCACTCGAAGGGAACTAGAACAAGTGAAAGTCTTATGACACTGCTTACATTCATAGGGTTTCTGTCCAGTGTGAGTTCTTTCATGTATTCGGAGACTACCAGAAGTAGTGAAGGCCTTATCACAGTGTTTGCATTCATGGGGCTTTTTCCCAGTATGCGTTCTTTCATGCACTCGGAGGGCACTGGAACAAGTATAAGCCTTACTACACTGTTTACATTTATAAGGTTTAAAACCAGTGTGAATTCTTTCGTGAATTCTGAGACTAAATGAGTAATTGAAGTCTTTACCACAATGTTTACATTCATAAGGTCTCTCTCCAGTATGAGTTCTTTCATGCATTTGGAGACTAATGGAACGATAAAAGGCCTTTCCACATTGTTTACATCCATAAGGTTTCTGTCCAGTGTGAGTTCTTTCGTGCACTCGAAGCGAACTGGAACGAGTGAAGGCCTTACCACACTGATCACATTTATAGGTTTTCTGTCCAGTCTGAGTTCTCTCATGCATTCGGAGGCCACTGGAACAAGTGAAGGCCTTAACACAGTGTTCACATTTATAAGGTTTTGCTCTCATTTGAATTCTTTCACTTACCCAGAGGGCACTGGGAAAAGTGAAGGCTTGTCCACAATTTTTACATTCATATTTCTGTTCACTTTCAGTTTTTTCATAAAGTTGAGAGCTATTTGAATAAGTATACACCATACCACTTTGTTTATATTCATGTAAATTCTCTATATTGTAAGTTCTCTGAGAGAAACTAAGAAATCTAAAATCTTTGCCACATTGCTCACACTCACACTGTTTCCCTTTAATATGAGTTACTTCCTGATTCTCAAGACATTCAAAGTTCCTGACTGGCTGACCACACTGGCTATGTTTATTCAGCTTCTCTACACATTCTTCATTCTCATGTGGTCTATTCCCAGAATGAGATCTACACTGAGTACTAATGCACATCAGATGCATGAGGACTTTCGCACACAAACTACCTTTACCTGGCATTACACAGGCACAAGTTTCCTTGCAGAGACTGAAATTAGGTATTTGGAGGATGTCTTTTCCACTGAAGTTACTTTCTCTTCCTTCAAAAAGTCTTTCCGCCACATAGTTTCTGTAGAAAATGAGAATATGTTCATGGTTTCAAAAACTAATTTCATATAAGAAAGCATAAGTTTCTTTTCTGAGCCTTTCAAAAGTAGATGGATGGAATGCTCAAGAAAAGTATTTAACCATCACGCCTATCAAAACACAACAAGTATAGTGTCCCTTTCAATTAACCCAGCTATTCAGGAGTTTGGGTAGAAGGGGTGCCCTGTTCAGGATAAGCCTGGACAACTTAGGAAATGCTTATCTCAAAATTTTAAAAAAGCCCCTGTAAAACCTAAATATTGTATTATAAACATGTAATTCAGAAATCAGAATGGTAAGTAGGAAAATTATGAGTTCCAAATAAGCCAAAATTATACAGCACATTGAAGGCCATTTCGGACTACATAATAACACATTACCACAAACTTTATGTAACATCTGTCTGTGATATTTTCGGGGGGGGGGTGTCAATAAACAAAACTGAAAAAAAGTGTCATATTTCTTTGGTTTTTTTAACACACATATGAACTGAACTATATTTCATATTCAATATATCTATTACAGTTATATCAATACTTTTTGTGAGCACTAACAAATTACATCTGAGCTATCATTTGCTTCCTTGTTTTTGAAATGTTATCATATACAAAAATTATGGAGAATTTGTGGGCAAAGGGAAGGAAATGTGAGGTTGATATCCAATATGTCTAATTCCTCAGACTTAATGTACCTATTGTACATTGTCATAGTGATAAACTACAGTGATAATATTGAGGAAGAAAAAAATGTGCAGACAAACTCTTACTGTAAGTGGGGCATCCTAGTAGTACATGTAGAACCCTGAGTTTGATTCTGAATTTTTTCATTAGAACCTGTTTCTGAGCTACTCCTGCATCTTCCCAGAGGCTCTTTCAAGGAGCTGCATCACAGAGAACTAGAGCTCTCTTTCTGTGCCAGTATATTTATCCCTGACTTTTAACTATTTGTTTTGAGATAGGGCCTTACCCTGTAGTCCAGGCCAGTACTGCCCTCACTTTTAGCCCTGGCTGGCTTCAAACTCAAAGCACTCGTGATGCCTCATCTGTCTGAGTATTGAGATAATAGGCGTGCCCTACCATGCCTAGCTAATTAGCTCAGGCTTTGGAGAAAACTGTTACTCTTTTGTTCTCAGGATAATTTTTTAAAAATCGAACTATTAAAAGAAACCTCTTGATATCCAACAAATCTGCTTGTAAGTGCCACTCACCTTGAGCTTCTCTCCTGTGTTTTGTCCTCATCTTCAATGCTGTCTTCCCATTTTTTACCTAAAATTCATACTCACAAAAATCAGAATTTAGAAATAAAACTAGAAGAGGGCTGAGGCTGTAGTTCAGTGCTTAGAGTGCTTTCCTAGGAAACACAATTATAGTCTGATTCCCTAGCACCACATAAACTGACCATAGTGGTACACACCTATGTCAGCATTCATAAGGCTGAGACAGGAGGATTGCAGTGTGTTCCAGGCCACCGTGGGCTACCTAATGAGTTTGGGACCAATCTGGGCTACAAAGAAAGACCATGACTTAAAAAAAGAATAAAAAAAGAGAAACTTGAAAGATTCAATGTACATGATTACTTTTAATTCAAGCTGCTCTTATTTAATCTACTAAGCACTTCCCTTTCCATCTTTCATATCACAGAGATACAGTTGATGGAGAAGAAACAGTCTTCTGTAAGTTACTAAATGAGGGAACGACGTCATCCTTACCCACAGAGGCCAGGTTCCTAATGGTGTCCCTCATCACATTTCTGTACAGTCT
Source organism: Ctenodactylus gundi (assembly GCA_004027205.1). Classification (NCBI taxonomy): domain Eukaryota; kingdom Metazoa; phylum Chordata; class Mammalia; order Rodentia; family Ctenodactylidae; genus Ctenodactylus; species Ctenodactylus gundi. Next base: position 238,820 of record PVKB01002229.1, on the reverse strand, counting down.
CTTCTGTGAATTATCCAGCAGAGCCCACTCCTCAGTGGTGAACTTCACAGCAACATCCTCAAGGTCCACTGAAGGCTACAAGGTCCCAGAAATAGGCACAAATGGGTGGTGAAACTGACATCCCTGGGAATCTATTCTTGACTGTAAGATATTCACATACAACTCTATGGTCTCCAAACATTTTACCATGTGTTTGCAAGAACCTGAAATTTCTCTTCCACATTGAATTTAGCAGATTCATGAACATACAGACATTACTACCATACTTTTGCCTTACATGGCATACTGGTGTTTAATGGGTACTGTAGTTTGTATCTGAAATGTCCTCCCAAAATTTCATGTATTTGGGATGTTGTGATTTATCTATGGAATCATGTGTGGTTAGACCATGAGGGCCTGGGCATGTGATGGATTATTGGTGTGGTGGATTACAGATGTGTAGTAGAGGATAGGTGTGTGGTGGATTATGGATTAAAGGTGCATGGTGGATTGAAAGCATGCTGTAGATTTAAGGCATGTGACACATTACTGAAAGATGACCTAGAAGAATATACACTAGTTCTACTTTTCCTCCCTAACTTGGCAACTCCATCTGCCATAGGAAAAACTGCCTTCCTCCAGGCACATTGCGTATGAATAGATAGTGATCTTCTAAAACTAAGCTAACATAAATCTTTCCTCCTTAAATTGTGAGTGTTGGGCATTCTCTTCCAGCAATGAGTAAGTAACTAAGACAGATGCTATGGTTTGGATCTTAAGTGACACCCAAAAGCCTCATGTACATGGAACTGTGTGTTACTGGGAGGCAGAGCTTGGCTGGCAGGGAAAGAGGTATTTGGGGTTTGATCTGGAGGGATTGTATCAACTTGAGATTGAGGGTTAGCTTTCAGGTATTTGTCAGTGACTTTTCTGCCAGGAAATGAGAGCAGGGCACCCACCTGGCTGTGGGAGTCTGGGATGACAACCTGAGCTAAGTAAAGGATGATTAAAAACAAAACAAAACACTGTTGCAGCTTCTGCCTGGCAAAGCTCATCAGGTTTGCTCCAGACTCACTTGGCTTATGTTTGCAATGGGGTAAGCAGCTTTCCAGCCTCTGTCTCTGCCATGTACCTCTGCCTCTGTCAGCTGCTCCATGATTCGACTGTGTGAAGCCTTCCGAAACTGTGAGCTAAGTACATCTTTCCTCCCTTAAATTGTGGATGTTGTGTATTTTGTCACACCAATGAGTAAGCCAACAGTCGCAATCACAACTTATATGCGTAAGTGAAAGCAATATGATTCACATATACAACAGTAAGTGCAAAAAATAACTCACGATACTAACTCATTTTGAAAGTTAATGGACAAACTATCACTCCTATGTTATGAAACAGACCAAAATTTAGATAAGGTGTAAGGAGTAAGGTCATCTTCAAAATATTTCCATCAACAAACACAACACATAAAGAGGTCTGTGCAAGTCTAATTGTTAAGAGTTATTACAACCTATATGAAGTATTCTGAGAAGTGTTCCTGGTACCAGTGAGGGGTTTGAACAGTAAGTAGTCCACAAGAGTCAGGACAGCAAAAAAATAAAAATAAAAATAAAAAAGAATCAGGAAAGCAAGAGCAATGTCAGAGCCTCTCTCACTGGTATATGGTGGGTGTATAAAACGCCAGCTTCTGGGATACTGAGGGATGAGGGTTGCAACTGGGAACTCAGCCTGCAAAACTTATCACTTTACTTAGCACTACTGTGTCTCCACATTAAATACAGAATGGAACCCTAACATGGTGGGACAGGTGTGTAATCTCAGCACACTGGGAAATAACAACAGGAGGATCACAAGTCTGAGCACAGACTGGGCAACTCTGCAACTCAGTAAGATCATGTCTCAAACTTAATCCTAAAAATTGGAGTGGAGATGTGGGTCAAAGTGAAGGCCCTGGCCTCTATCCCCAGTACTATGGGAAAAAAATAAATAGAAATTTCGAAAAATTTCAAGTAAAGGGCTTCTACCTGCTATTCAAATGGTCCACTCCTGGGAGTAATACCAGCCTTATATTTTTATTTTTTAATTTGAGACAAAGTCTTGTACTGAAGTCTTAGGAGGTAATAGCAACTTAGTGCTTCTTTTACTATCTGGTCTCAAAACTGTGATCTCCCTCCCTAAACCTTACTAGCATTTCAAACTACAGGCAGATGCCAACACACCTACAATACTTCCACAAATTACACTGTCATCAGGATTGCTTTTTTTCCTTTTCTTCCTCCTCCTCCTCCTCCTCCTCCTCCTCCTCCTCCTCCTCACCTTGGACTCATGACAGTCCTCCTGTATAAGAGCTAGAAATACAGATGTGTATTACCACACCCAGCTTTATGTGGTGCTGGGCAATCGAATTAAAGGCCTCAAGCCCTTGAACTATTACGCCATTCCTCTAGCAGATGAGGGTTGCTTTTTACTAAGAGAAGTTATCATGGTCTGCATCTGGAATGTTCTCCAAATGCCTCACATACTTGGATGCTATGAGATATCTGTGCTGGTAGGACGTGGCAACTTGTTCAATAGGGGTACATTATGGGCATGTGGGGGTGACAGGTGTGTGGTGACGAGAGGCATGGGGCAGACTATCGATTACAGGTGTGTGATGAAGTACAGATTGTTAGCATGTGGTGGGTTAGGGACTTAACCCTGGGAAGAGTGGAACACCAAGAGGTTGTACTTGGAAGGCGTGGGTCGGGAAGGGACAGGATCTGGAATGATATATGCTGCTTCCTTTCTTCTGCAACTTACTTTCCTGTCGGAAATGCCATGAGGAGCTGCTTCTCTCTCCACTTCAACTACGCGCTTTCACTGTTGACAGCCACCCAAAAATGGACTATGGCCTTCTGAAACAGTGAGCTACAATATATCTTTCCTCCCTGAAATTGTGGATATTGGGTTTTAGGTCACAGCAACAAAAGAAAGAAAGAAAGAAAAATACAATAAAAGGATATTAGACCACTTATTTCCACATCTTTTGGAACCCCAGAAGTGACAAGTGAAACAAAGCACTGAGAGAAAATGTACCCTCCTGCATCTGCATGTGTACTGTAAGAATTTACACTAAACCCAGGAACATCATCCAAACTGCTTACATGAAAGGCTGTGAATCCTCAGGGGGTTTTGCTCACAACTATATCATGTCCAATAATAACCATTCGCTATGTAACTTACGTGGCACACTTAAGCAATGACATTCATGTACCAAAGATCTTGGCTACTGTTCCCACTGGTGGCAAACCTTTGCATCATCCACAGTGCTAGTTTTCCAATCATGCAGAATGCAACCGTTACATCAGAGGGACATCCATTGAGATTTCACAAGGTCTGAGAGGACAGTCAGTGGGCCCTGGAAAGGACAGTGAATAAAGCTGTGACACTGAAGCTGAGGTCTCAGTGCACGCTCTAGGAAATTAGAGGAAACCTGCAGGCAGTGAGTGGAACCATCCTAGACAAAGACCTGTAGCACTGCTGTGGTTAACGTTCTGGAATACAACAGGTGAATATTTGCATTAGCTATGACTTGGATCATGAAAGGCCACCAGAAAAGGTGACAAGTTTCTAAAAATAAATGTGCTATAATCCTATAGAATTATTTCCTGTCTGTTCCCATTCGGTAAGTTCAGTGGTCCTTGAAATGGTAAACATAGCAAAAATAGGTCTAGCAAAGTCCAGCCTTTCCTTGCAGCTGTGTTCTCATCATAGCCTTCCTACATTCTCACACATCATTTTACTTGCTTTCCTGACTGCAGCAACCTCTAAGGGTGTACATCTAAGTCCTTAATAAACTCACCTCAGGACTTCAGTAAGGTGGAGGCCCCTATCTTCTCACTAGCCATATCCAATGGCAAAGGCATTATCTTCTTCCTTGCCAGGTATGCTACATGTCACTAGCGTTACTGACAAGTGGCGCCAAGGCAGGGACATCTGAACCCTGTTAGCCATAGAAGGGAGGAACCAAAAGGCACCTTGTAATGAACAGCAAGGAGGAAACACCAGGGACACTGGTGGAAGTGAAGGAGCCCACAGCTGGTATGTAAAGGGAGTTTTGTATTCTCAGGTCTTTTAAGATAGGGAAACATGGGGCAGTCTTTATCAGTGGAATAAAGAATTTCCATCCATGTGCTTAGACACCTATTAAATTCTTCAGGTGCCTAGGTAGCTCAGTCAGTACAGCATAAGGCTCTTTTGTGATTCTTGGAAGCTGTGATTAAAATTAACAACAAAATTTACCTTTGGTTCCCCAATAATAGCTCTCCAAATCTGGCTATCTGGGACAGTTAAAAAGAAAAAACTCCCCAGTGGTCAGAAACAAAGAAAGATGGTATCTCTCCTAACTCTAATTACTTGTGGACTAACTCATAGTGCTTTCTTTCCTTCCCCTTCATCAAAATCTAGAGGAAGCCATGTTGACTACTTTGTTGCCTCCTCCACCTCTGTCCTAGCTTCCTCCACTGGCACCACAGTCTCCAACATGTCTGGCAGAGGAATGGCCAGGTCCCAAGTGGCTGTCGGCCAGACAATTCACAATGGATAAAAAATTATTAATTTGTCCTGTGACTATCTGAAATAACTTAGGGGAAAAACGTATGGTAAACCAATATCCCTTCCTACCACAGCCTCCACAGCAAAATTGTCAGAATCTCATCCACACCTGAGACCTATTTATTTATAAAATGTTTATCAAGATAGCCACCACAAAAGCTACAAAAAATTAAAATAGTAATTGTTTCTGTCCTTTCAGTAAGACTACTCTTTCAGATTCCCTTCCTATTTTTGTTTGCCATCCTGAGTTATTTTTTACCAAAAATTTAAAAACATCATCTCAACTCTAACATTTTGTTTCTTGCTGCAAAATGTGTGTTTCAACTGGTCTTTATACTGCTAATTTGTGTTAGCTTTTAGTCCTTGAAAGAACTCAAAATGAGAAAAGGTACCTGGTTGTACTGCTACCTTTTTTTTTAACTCCTTTACCAAGACCAAATACCTGCTTATATAAAATAATAAGGTTAATTTAAGTGATTTGATTTATACACCAAAACTCAATGATTAGTTAGTATTAACACAGCTTCTATATTTCAGGAACACCTCTGATGTGAGTCCGAGGATTTATTTTTGTTGTTTCTTTATTTAGAGTATGAGCAAGAGTGTATTTGTTTCACATATTGTCTACAAATTGCTTAAATAGCACCAAATTATTAAAAAAATATAACAGCACTAACTGGTTAATTAAAAAAATGAAAAGATTTAAGCCATTAGCTATTTTGTCTATGTTACATATTATATATGTGTCTTGTCTTAGTTACTTTTTCATTGCTGTGACTCAATATCCAACATACACAAATTTAGGGGAAGGCTAGTTTTTGCTCACAGTTTCAGAAGGTCACAGTCCACTCAAGGATGGCCAGCAGGAATGGAAGTACATGGCAGAGGCAGAGGTGGAGGCAGGTCCTCACGACATTACAAACAGGAAGCGAAGTTCCATCAAGTCCAATCTCTCCCCAGAGGACAAAGCTGTGACAATCTTCCTTCTTCCTTCCTTTCATACAGTCTGAGTTCCCAGCTGGGCCTCCCATATCCAAGGGGGTGTTCTTCCTTTCTTTGTGGGCCCAAAAATCACACTCTAATTTAGGCTGGTTCCTAAACCCTAATCCAGGTGTGGTTCCTAATTGCCTCAAATTGACATAATCTCTCCCATGGTCAGACTTATCTATATACATTTTTTAACTTGAAGACCACTGGATTCTAAGTGTTCACAAATTACCAATGAAAACCTTAGACTTTATAAACTTATACTGGTTAGTAAGATAGAAGGTAAAGATTTTTAAAGGCTGTGGGTATACTGGTCAAGATAAGGATAATCTATTTGTCAAGATAATAATCTACCCGTAAAATTAATGCTAATAGATATTGTGTAACTATACTTATCAGTTGCTAAGTTTCAAAACTTCATAATTCTTGAGGGTCTAAATTCAAATTCTTGAATGTTTCAAAAAATACTAAGAAAAACAGATTTCAATGCTTGCTTAAACTTATGCAGTATTAAGATGATAAATATGTACCAAATAAAACATTAAACATGTCATGATATGCCTTGCAACCCTGAAGGACAAGGTGTATTTAAATGGGTATATGAACCTCCAATACAAATGTTCATTAAACAGAAATGGGAGGAACACAAGGGCTAAATAAATTCCATGCAGAGGGGAGAATAGGAGTTGTGCTGGATAGGTCGACAGATTGAAAATGTTGGATCACTTCTGGATTCAGAAGGAGAAAACTACATCAGGAGAGAGAAGGAGGGAGACTGAGAGGTTAGGACACCGGAGGCTGGCCTGAGGATTGAGGCTGGCCGCATGAAGGATCAGAACTTTGAGCTCAGGATGTGAGAGCACCTAGCAAGGCATGTGCAGCAGCAGTACAAAGGGAAGAGGAAGTAGTACAAGGAGAGAGAGGACAAAGGCCAGCTGTGGTACCAGACACCAGGTGAGATTAAGAAAGGAAAAAATACCTGGATAGGAAGCAAAGCAACCACAGATGGCTTAGCATTCAGAGAGAGGAAAAGGAAAACCAGAGAGGATGTAAGGGGAGGAGTTTGTTCTGCTAGGTCTGGAATTTGAAGAGACAGGGTGAGAGATTCTGGCAACTGGAAACAATTTCTAAGTAGGGAGAGGGTATATTTAGATCACAAAGTTGAAAATAAACAGCAATGAAAGCCAGAATAAAATTATATGTGGCCCTAATTACTCTCAAATTTTTCCATGAGGACGCCAGAGGTTTTACAACAGCACAAAAACTTTAGGGACCCTACAGGAGAATCACAGCAAGGCTCCATCCCCATGTTGGAGATAGCTGTGTTTCCTTGCAAGAAACCTCTGGTGGTTGCCAGAACAGTGCATCAGGCCTTATCATGATGAAACATCCGGTCCCTCCAAAGCAACATATGTATCTTAATGAAATGGAAGATAATGAGGCCAGGGCAGCTGGACCAATGGACAGTCTACCCCTGTTCCTGCTACCAGTGATGCTGCCTGGGATGATGTTAGAGAACGCATAAGTCCTCCCAAGATATAATTTCTCTTACCTCTATATTTTAGTAAAGGCTCTATCCTATTTAGAGGTAGGGGACTGATCCTCCCCTTAGCCTTTTGTTTCAGATTATTTAGTCCCTTTTGTGGTTTGGACTTGGAATGTCGCCCAAGAGCCTCATGCCTCTAGATATTATAAATTATCTGTGAAACCATGTGCAGCTGGGAGATTGGGGCCTGATCTGGAGGGGTGGAATGCAGTTGTGTGGACTGCATAACAAGCCTGTGGATTACATTACAGGTGGGGGGAAGGCTTAAACCCTGAAGGGGAAGAACACTGAGGCTAGACCTAGAAGGATACATGCTACTTCCTTCTTTCTTCCTGGGACTTGGCTTGGTTTCCTGTTTGCAATGCTGTAAGGCACTGACTTCACCTTCATCTCCACCTCTATCATATGCTTCCACCATTTTCCAGACAGCTACCCATGAATGCACTTGTGACCTTCTGAATCTGTGAGATAAAATGAGACTTCTACTCCTCTAATGCAAGCATGTCAGGTACTTAGTCACAACAATGTAAAGTAACTAAGACAGTCACTCAGAAAATAATCTGGAGATTAGAATCTTTGTTCCATTGCCTAATGCTCTGGGATACTAAAATTGATAGAAAATTAGATAACCGCTTTTTATGTTTTCTGTTTAAAGAGAGTACTCCTATTCACGTCTATCTTCTGTACCCATTTATACTCATCTATGGTTAATTCAAAGTATATTTCAGTCAATTTGGATTTGACATTCACTGTTTTAATTTTACTTTTGGCACATGCCTGACCCATCTGCTGATAAATGGCTCAATTTTATTCATCTAAACTCCCCACTTTGTAAAAATACTATTACTGCTATTGTTGCTTCTATTATCTAAGTCTGTAGATGCAGCTGTAGTGTCCATGATGTAATTGGTGCAAACTGCTTCATTTGTAAACAAAGCTATTTTTAAAACGATTAAACTACCAATCTATTATTGCTTAAAAAAATTTAATCCACTTGCAGTTGACAAGAGTCAGCCTTGAAATTCCTAGAGTGCCAAATTCAAACCTTACGGTCTCTTACCACCTATGAATGGCAACATAAAAATATGTCTCACTGGCCTCTCAAACAATCAAACTGTACACACCTAATACGAAATCAAAACACTTACACGGGGCTTAAAAAAAAAACAAACAAATGAACAAATAGTGAAATGTGGTTAACCAGCTAAGAAAAAACAGAAGTAGGTGTAATATTCTCAGACATACCAGATTTCAAACTCAAACAAATCAGGAGAGAAAAAATGAAAACTGAATACTGGCAAAAAAAAAAAATCAAAGGGAAGAGCTCACAAGCATATATAAATCATCACTAAATAATAAATTGGTTGAATGCATACACAACAACATAAAACAGGAATCACAGGACATGAAAGGTCAGAGACCCCAATACAATACTAGGGGACTTCAATATCCTACTCTCAAAATAGGTCACCCTCATCAAAAACAAAATCAACAAACCCAGTTAAATCACACCATGAAATAAATAGACTTAACAAATATCTACAAAAAGTTGTATTCAATGTCAACATTGTACACTTTTATCTAACCAGCACATAGGACTTTTCCCAACATAGAGTATATCCTTGGACCTAAGACATGTGTAAATAAATACAAAAGAATTGAAATTATTCACTGAATACCTTCAGACTATACTGGAATCAAACTAGATATCAAAAGAAACTATAACAACTGTTTTAATATATGAAGATTACATAATATATTATTTAATAAGCAACGAATCACGTAAGAAACCATTCAAGTTAAAAATCGCCCTACAGTCAAATAACAATGGAAGCGTATCATAGCAGAATTTATGGAACATAATGGAAGCAATACCAATTGAGAAATTTTGCCTATGAATGCACAATGAAAATGGTGAAAATAACAACAGACACTTAAAATCTTCTAGATTAAGAAACTACTTTGAAAACTTATATCAAGTAAATTCAAGAACCTAGAATAAAGGGATAAATTCCTAAACTCTTATGAGATACCAAAATTGAACCAAGACTTTAAAAACCCTGAATAGAGTGATACCCAGGGACTAAATTGAGGTAGTAATAAAGGGCCTACCAACTAAGAAAAGCCCAGGACACAAGGGATTCACCACAGAATTCTATCTGAACACTGGGGGAAGACTTGCCCACTTCTACTCAAAGTCTACTGTAAAACTGAGAGGAGGAACACAGCCAAACGACTTTCGGGAAACCACTACCATCACTTTGACCCCAAAATGAGATAAAGACGCAACAAATAAAGAAAACTACAGGTCAGTTTCCTTAACGAACTGATGCGAAGTGAGACCCTGTTTCAAAAAAAAAAAGATACAGATACAAAACTAACTCCTTAACAAGATACCTGCAAAAAGGATACAACAAAGTATTTTTAAAAAGCTGTTTGTGGTGGCATATGACTGTAATCCCAGAACTTGGGAGGTTGAGGCAGAGGATTTCCATGAGTCCAAGGCTAACTCAGGCTCCACAGTGAGTTCAGGACCAGCCTGGGCTACAAAGCAACACCCTGTCCCAACAACAACAAATGATTATGCTCCATGACAAATTTGGCTTCATCCTGAAAATGCAGGAATGGTTCAACATATATAAATCAATTAAAGTAATATGCCACATTAACAAAAGCAAGGAAAAGGTCATAGAATTACTTCAAAGGATAAAGAAAGGTCCTTGAGAAAACAAAACATCCCGCCAAATAAAAATTCTAATGAAAACAGGTGTAGAAATTTCTTACCTCAAGCTGATCAAAGCAGTCAATGACAGTCCTACAGCCTTTCCCTTCAAATCAGGAACAAGACAGGGATGTCACTCCCACCACTCCTATTATACATAGTCATCTAAATGTTAAGACAGAGCAGTCAGGCAAGAGAATAGAATAAAGGGAATAAACACAAGAAAGGAAGAACTCAAACTATCTGTATTTGCAGATGAGAAGATCCTTTAATAGAGGACCCCAAAACTACACCAGAAAACTCCAAGAAGTAAATAATTTCATCCAAGTTGCATGATATAACATCAAGGCACAAAATAAGAGCCATATTCCTCTAAAGCCACAACAAAAAACAAAAAGAGATGAGTCACACAGAAAATTAAATACCCAGGAATCAACCCAAGTGAAAAACATCCATGCTGAAAACTATATTCTGCAAAAAGAAATTAAGGACAATATTAGAAAATGGAAAGACATCCCGTTCCTGGATAGAATGAACCAACAGAGTCAAAATACCCATACTACCAAACCTGACACACAGATTCAATGCAATACCAATCAAAAACACCAATAGCGTTACTCAAGGAACTAGAAAAAATGATCCTAAAATTTACATGGAAAAAGGAGTGACTCAGAATAGCCAAAACAATTACACACACAAAACAATGTAGAGACGTCACAATACCAGGCATCACACTATATTACAAAGCAACTGTCTTAGGGCTGGAGGAATAGCATAGTGGTTAAAGTGCTTGCCTTGCAAGAGCAAGGCCCTGAGTTTAATTCCCAGCACCACATAAAGCTGGGCGTGGTAGCACATGCCTGTAATCTCAGCATTCAGGGGCCTGACGCAGGTGGATTGTCCTGAGGCCAAGGCCAGCCTAGGCTACACCAGTGAGTTCAGGACCAGCCTGGGCTAGAGTACCCTGTCTCCAAAAAAAAAGAAAAAAAAAAAAAAAAAAGAAAACACCAAAGCAACTGTCTTAGGTACTTTTTTGTTGCTGGGACAGAATACCCAACATCCACAGGTTTAGAGAGGAAAGATTTATTTTAGCTCACAAATTCAGAAGGACACAGTCTGCTCATGAAGGGATAGCTGAAAAATGGTCTAATCACATGGTGGGGCCAGAGAGAGACAGCACTCCTTGGGGCAGGACAAAACAGCCAAGTCTGGGAGGAAAAATGGAACCAGCACACGTCCTTCCAGATCCAGCCCACGGATCCACGTCCTTCAGCCAGGTGCCACCTCTCAGGAGTACACAGTATCCTCAGACACATGACACTTCTCGGGGACAACTCAGATTCAAACACAACATGACACCTCTGGCTCCCAGCAGATTAATGTCCACCACCTTATGTAAAGTGTATTTGTCTTTCTCTAGGACTTATCAAAGTCTTAATAATTCCAGCACTGTTGAAACAGTTCAAGGCCAAAGTTTTGTCTGTGACACAGGAAAAGCTCTCAGGTATGAACTCCTATGAAAACCAGAGTTAAGCACTTCCAACATACAATGGCACAGGATAAACATTCCCATTCCAAAAGGGAGGAAAAGGGGAATAAAAAGAAACCGGACCAAAGCGAATTTTAAACCCATCAGGACAAGGTTTAAATCCTAGAGCTCCATGTCCATCACCTGGGCTAAACTGTGGCAGCAGCAAGATGTGAACTCCAGGGCGCTTGGATGGCCCTGCCACTACAGCACTGCCGAGAGCTACAACATCCACAGAGCTGGTCCTGCCCACATTCTGCAGCCTTCCTCAGGAAACATGCTGGCTTTTCGACATTTTCAGGGTCTGCACTGCTTCTTAAGTTCTCCTTTACAACTTCACACGCTGCCCTCCCAGCGGCACACTTCCTGGCTTCCAGGGCCTTCCTCTGAAATCTGGGTGGAGGCCTCTGTAACCCGAGAACTCTTACACTCTTCAAGCCTATAAAACCAGGAACAAATGGACGTCACCAAGGTCCACCACTGCCCTGAGCAGTAGCCTGCCCCCTTGGACAATCACTGCCAAGGTCCCCGAGTTCTTAGGTGGATGAACTCCAGGAAGCTGACCTTTGGCAAACAGGTCCTTCTCTGGCCCTGGGGTACACTTCTCAGAAATAAGTCTTTAGCACCTTCACCCTTGAGATGGTAAAGGTTGGGATCTTGTTAACTTTTCTGGTGCCCTCAAGGAATCTTTCCTACAATTCTATTAGTAAGTACTTGGCTTCTTTTTAATGTTAATCTCTTCCCCATGCTCACCTGCTATAGTCTATAAGCAATATAAGGCCTTTTCATTTTGCAAAACTGCAAACGTTTTAGATGATTCTTCTTTTCCTGAGTTAAAGCCACAGGCAGTATCCCAAGTTACAGCATGAACACAAGGTTGTCTTAGTATGTCCTCTGTCATGTTAAGTAGTCCACTGCCCTTAAGCTCCGTTTCACCCAAAGTCTCTGAACAAGGACAAAATGTTGACACACTTTCTGCCAGAGCATAGCATGCATGGCATTTAGATCACTTACCAATATATTTCTTCTTTCCATCTGACACTTCTTGCCTTTTCCAATCTGTGCTTCTACCAGCATTCTGGTCTTCTGATCTGACCAGAATCCACACTCAAGCTCAGCTCACAGCACTCCAAGGCTTATATAGCTGACATCCTCAAACCTTTCCAAACTTCTCCTGCAAACAATACACAGTACCCATTAGTACATGAGCTTCTGGGGGACACTCCAGATCCAAACTACAACAGCAACGATTAGAAAAATTACACATATTGGCACAAACACTGATGGTTAGATCAATGGAAGAGATCTGAGCATTCAAAGACAATCAAAAGTTCTTTCAGCCCCTTATCTCTGACCCAATCTGGCTATGGGTGGTTGAACCAATAGAGTAGCAGCTTAAGCTGACAACAATGGAATGTCATGGCAGAGATAGGAGCAGCTCCTCACAGCATTGCAAGATGAACCTAAGTTTCAGTCAAGTCCAGGAAGGAAGTAGCATATATACGCTTTAAGATCCTATCCCACTGATCTGCCTCTTCCCGGTCCAGCCTCAGTATACTGCTCCTTTTATGTTTAAACCCACCACACACCTGTAATCCAGTTCATACGCCTGTACTCCAATCTGCCACATGCCTGTCCTGCAGCACACACCCTTAATCCACTCCTCCAGACAAAGCCGCCATCTCCTAACAGCACATGGTTCTACAAACAACCTACAATACCCAAATGCATGAGACTACTGGGGGACGTTCCAGTTACAAACCACAATAAACACTAACTCTTAAAGATGACAGTCTCAACAATCTAAAGATAAGACTGGCAGACTGGTCAAAAACCAAAACTTGGCCATTTGTTGTTCCTAGGTAAGCTGAGCCCAAAGCATGTAAAAACAAAGAATACACATTAGGCTGGAGAATCAAGACTGTAATGACAGCTCTCCGGGAAGCTGGGGGTTGGGGGGGAGAGGATATCACAGTTCAAGCCCAACCTGGGAAATTTAGCCACAAAGTAAGACCTTGCTTCAAAAATCAAAACAATGGCTGAATATGGAGCATTATATGAAGGCCCTGTGCTCTATTTCAAGCACTGCCAAAATAAATAAGAATAAAACAACATGAAAAAACACTGAATATACAAACAATAGGTAATAAAGCTTTGGCAGTAACAAAACCCTATCAAGAAAACCTCGGAGGCTGAGGGCCTACCTCCATGGTCAAAGTACTCAACTAGGCAGCCCAAGGCTCTGGGTTTGATTCTTAAGCACTACACAAGCACTCTGGAAGCTCAAACAGGAGGATTGCAGTGTTCAAGGCCAGTCTGGGATACACAGTGATTTCAGGGCCAGCCTGGCTGGAATACAGAGGAAGAACTTGGCTAAAAAATAAAAAAGCCACACAAATGTTGGGCCAACGTACCATTCGCCTGCTACAACAGACTGTGAAACTTACTCTGTAATCCACAGTTGCTCCTCCGCAGTGAACACGTAAAACATCTTGGTTAGCGGAGGGCAGGTGGGGAGAGTGGCTTTTCAGAGAGGTTACTCTCCCATGTCCACCAATTCCAGGTTCGATTTTAAGCCAGTGAATCTTTTACCTCTACGACCACAATGTATGGCCTCATAATTTGAGTCAGGGCAGCAGGAAGTGGACCCTGAGCCCTTGGTTAACATTTGGCCGTAGGGGCTGGAGGAAAGGCACAGCGGTCAGGGTGCTTGCTTAAGAAGCAAAAGGTTCTGAGTTTGATTCCCCAGGACCGCAAACTGGATATGCTGGTTCATGCACGCCTGTAATCCCGGCACTCAGGAGGCTGAGACAGGAGGATTGCTGCGATTCACGGGTACCGTGGGCTACATAGTGAATCCAGGCCCAGCCTGAACGACAGAGACTCAGTCTCTGAAAAGGAAAAGAAATAACCAGATAAAAACGAAAGCTATAATTATTAAAGATCGCAATATTTAATAACAAAAGTAAAGGCAGGCCTGCGGATGGGAACTGAGGCGGGGGTTCACACGTTCGGGTCCTGCCTGGGCAACGTCCTGAGATCCTGTCTCCAACCAAACACACAGAGGGGACTGCGACTTAGCCCACAGCACAGGCTCCGTGTTCAGCGCCAGCACAAAACACCACGCAAAGAACAGAGAAAACCCCAACACCCACCCGCCCCGACTCCCCCAAGTTCTGATCCCAGGAAACGCCCGCGGGGGCGCGTCCCGGCGCCACGCGGGGACCGGGAGGACGCGGGTCCGAGCCGCCGGCCGACGGGAGACACCGCCGCACCCGCCCGCGCCCGCGCGCACCCGCTCCATGTCCCGCGCCGGGTCGCCGAGGCCGCCTGCGCACCCGGCACGGAAGACACCTCACCGCAACCGCCGCCGCCCGCGTGAGCCCAGGGACGCGCGCGCACCACGCACGCGCAGAGCCGGCTTCCGGCTTCCAGGCGGCAACGCTGATTGGACAGTTTCCCTGGTCCCGCCCCTCGGACTCTGAGCGACAGCCGGCAGGGTAGGGTGAGTTTTCTACAAGAAATGGATTCACCCCAGGTTGTTCCGCACGGGACTCTTTTCTTTCTTTTTTCTTTTCCTTTCTTTTCTTTTCCTCCTTTGAGACAGGTCCTCCCTCTGGTCCGGACTGGCCCTGAACTCACTATGGAGCCCAGGCTGGCCTTGGACTCAGGGCAATCCTGCTGCCTCCGCCTCCCGAGTGCTGGGATTCCAGGCGTGCGCCACCACGCCCGGTTTGTATTTCCAACTTTTTAAGTGAGTCCACGAAGAGACATTGTGCAGCTCTGTTACTTGGCCGCTGTCTTGGCCGGAAGCCCCCCAGCCACTAAGTCTCCATTTTAATGGGATACAAGTTCTTACACGATCCTCTTAATTTGAGTGGTGTTCTTTGTTACGTTATCTTTTTCCTTTCTAGCTGCACGTATATGGGTGTTGGTAAGCTTGACTTGGGGTTTATCAATCTTTATTTGGAGACCTAACTCTTATTCATTCGTTCTTTTCTTTTTTTGCTTCAGTTTTTACATTTTTCTGTTGATCTTTATAATTTATTTCCTTTTTTCTTCTTAAATTTTTTATTTACATACATCTCTTTCCCCTTCCTCAACTTCTTAACATCCCCCTTTTTCCCTCCCCACAAAGTCCATGTGCTTACTTTCTCACATTCCTTACTTTTTTATGGTTAGGTTTTCTCATACTAGAGCAACCATATGATATTTAACTTTCTTGCCCAACCACAGATGAATGGATAAAGAAGACGTGGTGTATCCGCCATAAAGAAAGACCAATGTGAGCCATTTGCAGGAAAATGGAGACATCTTGAGACCGTTATGCTTAGCAAAATTAACCGGACACAGAAAGTTAGAATCGTATGGTTTATCTGAGAAAATAAAACCATAAAAAGTAAAAGAGAGATGGAAGAAAGTGAGAAGATGGACTTTATGGAGATTGAATGGAAAAATGGGGGAGGGAAAAGAGGAGAGGTATATGATATATAAATAAAAGAATGTAAGTTTTAAACAGTATTAATTAACTCATTTAAATGGTAGTTTGTTGTAAGATTCTTTTAATAATTTGCTTAACATTTAGGACAAAGCTAACTTTCAAGGAATAATTTTACTCTTGATATCAGAGGGCTTTAAATATTCAACAAAATAATAGGTATGAATCAACTAATTAACAGTTTTCTCCAAATTCTATTTTAAGGTTTTGTTTATCTAAATCACTATTCTGTACTACTGTATACAATATGCCTTATTCTTAATAGACCATAAAAATGAAATTGTTATCTTTCAGCTCTTTAGTTAACAAAGGCCAAAGGAGACAATGGTCCCCATTGGTAAAATTGATAATTTATGATTGCTATATTAAAATTAACAATTCTGTTAATTTGTTTTAAAATCTCTTCAAAAACCTTTATACATAAAATATTAAACATACTACCAAAATTCTATATAATTCTCAGAGCAAGCAGAAATTGAGTGCTCTCACCATGAATTGAAGCTGCAACTTAAAAGCCAAAAGAGAACCAGGAGGCTTCTCCCTTTTCCCCTGCTAGGCTCCTTAAACAAGAATTACTTGAAATTTTTTGATATGCAGTGATCAAGAACTCACCCCAGTGAGGCCGAGATAGCTCTCCTTTAATGTGTTTGAGAATCTTGGGAGAAGGAGTGTGGTAAGGCCGAGAGCCCTTAAGAACTTAGGAAAGAGGATTTGCTTGGGTTTTTCCAGACAAAGAACCTACAAAGAAAGAAAACTATAGGCCAGTTTCCTTAATGAACATTGATGCAAAAATCCTCAATAAGATACTTACAAACAGAATGCAACAAATTATTACTGCTTCCATGGATTTATCCCTGGGATGGAAGCCTAGTTCAATTTATGCAAGTCAATTAATATAATACATCTGTCTCAGTTACTTTTTCGTTGCTGTGACTCAATAGCTGATGTCCACAAATTTAGCAGGGGAAAGGTTTATTTTAGCTCACAGTTTCAGAAGGTCACAGTCCACTCAGGGGTGGCCAGCAGCAATGGAAGTACATGGCAGAGGCAGAGGTGGAGTCAGTTCCTCATGACATCACAAACAGGAAGCCAAGTCCCATCAAGTCCAGTCTCTCCCCAGAGGAAAAGGCTATAACAATTTTCCTTCTTCCTTCCTTTATACAGTTCTGTAGTTTGAGTTCCCAGTTGGGCATCCCACATCCAAGCGGTGTTCTTCCCTCATTTTCTGGCACACAAATCACTCACTCTAATCCAGGCTGATTCCTAATTGCCTCAAATTGACATAATCTCTCCAGCGGTCACAACATCACATCAACAAATGCAAAAACAAAAACCATATGATTGTCTCATTAGATGCAGAGAAAGTCAGTGACAAAATACAATGCCCTTTCCTGGTCAAAACTCTGTTTTGAGTTTTCTGAGGCATCTCCAAGGTGCCAGCATGTGTATGCGTGCGTGTGTGTGTGTGTGTGTGTGTGTGCACGTGTGTGTGTTAAAAGAGGTCCAACACTGGGCCTTTACAGTGAGCTACATACAATTTTTTTTTTTTTTGAGACAGAGTCTTGCTAAGTCATTGAGTTTCCCAAGCTGGGGCTAGAACTTGGGATCCTTCTGCCTCAGCCTCCCAGAATTCTGGAATTACAAAGCAGTGCTACCAGACCTGGTTTTTAAGTTCTTGAGAATAGCTATTTTTTCTTGGTCTTTTTTTGAAGTCTTGTATTTTGTTTTGGAACTGGGGATTAAGCCCAGGGCCATGAGTGTGCCAGGCAAGCGCTGTACCACTGAGCCACATCCTCAGGTCTTCAGAATAGCTGTTTTACTGAAGTAACATGAAATCTCCATGTTATTTTGATGTTCATTTCTCTAGTGACTAAAGATGCATGCTGTGGTTTAACATTGACATTTGTGCGTTGATTTTTTGACTGACGACATATTTGTGACCATGTTACACTGTAGTTCCCTGCTGTGATTGTGTTAGATTCTGTCTACCATTTCATGAATAGTAGTTTTTGTTTTATGAAGTTGGGGGTGCCAACACTGGGTGGTTATTTATACTTGTGATCTTCCCTTCTTGAATTTCTCCCTTTACCAGCATAAGGTGGTGAGTGTCTTGGTCATTTCTTACCAGTATTAGCTTGACATCTACCGTGTATGAATACAATATAGCTACTCCTGCTTAGTTAGACTCCAGTTAAGTACAGAATTTTTTTCCATTCTTCCCTTTCCAATCTACATGTTTATGAATGAGGTGTGTCTCTTCCTGACAACAAATGGCCAAGTTTTGGCTTTGAGGTCTTTGATCCAGTCTGCCAGTTGTGTCTTTTGATTGTTGAATTAAGACCATTAGCTTTGAGAATTAATATTGTGAGGTATTTGCTGAATCCTATCATTCTGTTGTTGTTTCAGTGTTGATTCCTTCGTATTTTCCTGTGGGAACAGAAGAGGTAATTCTCTTCCCAAGCTGACCAAGCACTCTGATCAGCCTCTTTATCTTAACAAGATCTCTTAGGAATGTAAAAATCTGCAAAAACACAGGTCACCAACAACAGATATGTTCCAGCCTGAAACAAAACAGGAAGGAGGCACCCAATGGCTTATCCTCCACTTTTGTTCCCACCTACTTGTAAAATGAGTTAATTGATTAAAAAAAATTGAATCCTACGCTGCAGTCTGTCTTGACTCCTGCAGGTACCCATTGTCAGCCATTATCTAGTCACTGATCTACTTTTAGAAGTTCTCTGTATATGATCTACTGCCTTAAGAAGTTTTCCCATCTTATACTTCCCTTTATTTCTCCAATAAATATGGGACAGTCCTCAGTTTGGTGCTCCAAGGTGGCCATATTCTGTCCTTTACAGTTTGGATTTGATGTAGCCCCTGTGGCCACTCATAAGTCCCTGATTCAGACTTTGAGTAATTTCATACTTTGGCCTTTGTCAGGGAACATTTTTCTTTTGTTTAACTGCTCCCATTTGATTGTACGTTAGTTAGGATTATTGGAAAAACAGAATAGAAATTATATACATATAATGTATACATGAAAGACTTATTACTACAGCTTATAGAATCTGAAGAAAGTCCAGAATTGCTATCTGCATATGCAAGAGGTGGGGGGTCCAGTGCTGCTCAGCTGTGAGGACAGGGAAACACCATCTGAGAAGGAAGGTCTGGAAGTTGCCTTCAGGGTAGCCACTGCAAGTCTGTGCTGTGGACTGATGTCTGAAGGTGGTGATGAAGACCTGAAGAATGGAGGAAGTTTGCATTGGAGATCAGTGATGTAAAGTGAGTTGTACTGGAAACCAGTGTCTAGATGGTGAAGCGCAGACATCTCAAAAATAATAAACCACAATAACCTGTCTTTTCCCTTTAATTTAGCTCAAGCTGCCTTTTATTGATTGGGCAAACCACACCCAGGGTGGGTCTTTCCCTCTAATTGGCTATCCTATAAGTCAATTAGTGGCAATGGAAGCTCCACTGGAGTATTAGCTGGGCACCTCCCAATTCTCTCAAGTCAACATAATGCTTTAAATTGCCACAGAGACACATGTTTCTTTGGGTTCTTTGGTGATGTTGGTCTCTTTCTTTGTCTAGTATTTCCTTAGGTAGACAATGCTGATTTAATGCTTTACAATGCTAGTTTAATGATAATAAATTTTGTCAGGATTTCCTTGTCCTAGCAAAGCTTTATTTCCCTATCAATTTTGAAGGATCATCTCGCATTTACAACAGCCTTTGTTGATACTTTTTTATGGCTTGAAATTTTTTACTCCAACTACTTCTGGTGTTTAATATTTGTTGAGCAGACCAGCTATTCTGATAGGCTTACTTCTATAAGTTACTTGCTGTTTTTTTTCTTATACAGGATATGATGGGGTATATTATCTACTGCATCAACTTTATCAAGTCAGATACTGTGTCTTCACAAAGACCAGTCTGCATTCTTATTGTTAGAAAGGTAAAGAGTAGGTAGGGCCTGGAGAAATAGCTCAGCAGCTAAAGCACTTGCCTAGCAAGCACAAGGCCTGAGCTTGATTCCCCCGTTACCTTGTAAACAGGGCATGCAGGCTGTGGTGGGGTACACCTGTAAATTCTGCACTTAGGAGGCTGAGGCAGGAGGGTTGCCATGAGTTTGAGGCCATCCTGGGCTACATAGTGAGATAAGAATCAGCCTGGAGTACAAAGCTATATCCTGTTTTTTTAAAAAACAGTAAATAGGACAGAGTAGGGAGCTTGGCCTGGTATAGTCACATTGGGAAATTAGCTAAAGACAAAACAGCAAATGACCAGCACCCTTTTTTTTTCCCTTTCTGGTCTCTGAATAAACTTTTGGTAGGTGAAATTCACGGGCTTTATTAATCACACACACACACACGAAGGCAGAGAAAGTAAGCTACATGTCATTGTGTCTACGCCTGTCTAACCAATTGGTTCCGTAATTGTCAGTGAACTCAACAGCCCAGATGACTGCCTGTTGTGGTTAGGATCTGGAGTGTCCCCCAAAAGTCTCATGAATTTTGATGGAACCATGTGATGTTGGTGGATTGGGGTCTGGTATGGAGGGGTGGATTGCAGTTAAGTTAGGTTTAACGGTGTGTAGTGGCCACACCTGGATGCAGGAGGGACTGGTTACTGGGCGGAGACCTGAAAGGATACATAAGCTGCACCTGCTTTCCTGGAGGATGGGACTAGTCTCAACTAGCCTAAGCTTGTCTTCCTGTTTGTCCGGAGAAGCTGCCTTCACCTCTCTCTCTGCCATGTACTTCGATTGTTGCCGGCCACCCCTGAATGGACTGTGACCTTCGAGACTGTGAGCTAAAATAAACCTTTCCTTTCCTAAGTTTGTGGGTGTCGGGTATTGAGTCACAGCAATGAAAAAGTAACTAAGACACTGCCCAAACCCTGGCCCATCTGAAGATAAGAAAATCCCAAATTTCCATAAAAGAGAGCTCACTACATAAACAAAGCACACATTCATCTCAGAGTCCTTTTCCCTAATGAAAAAAGAAAAGGTTTTGTTCTCCGTGTTCTTTCTAATAAACTTTCACTTTACAGCTTTCTGGATTCTGGCCCACCTATCTATATTGGTTGAAAAAGAAAAACCGGCACAACAACAGGTACATGTAAGCCATAAATGTGACAGAACTGGTGGTCTGTACGGGGAAAGAAGCCACAGGGAGAGAAGGTCACCTGCAAGGTCAGTAACTCCCGTGGCCAAACCCTTTTCCTCTCACATTGTGCTAGTCTTTCAGGCACACTGAATGAAAGTGTTTTGAAGCCAGGGGGCCCTCTACTGAGATTTGCAAAGGTCTGATAGGCCCATCAGCACTCTGGGAAGCTGAGGCAGGAAGAGCACATATTCAGTTTCAGCCTGAGCAACTTAGCAAGACCCTTTCTCAAAATCAAAAAATAAAACTAGACTGGGAGTATAGTTCAGTGTGAGGGTCTTGGGCTCATATTCCCAGTACCACACACACAGATGCACTCACACACAAAACAAAATAAGGCCTGCCTTAGTAAGTCCTTAAATGATGCCCACAAAAGATGTCTAGTTCACAAAAACACAGAACAAAGTTGTAAGAATAGAAATTGATACCCTGTACAGCCAGAGTCAGAAAAAAAAAACAGGAGTAGGTATGTTGTTTTTCAAGCATAGCACACTTCAAGCCAAAACTACTCAGAAGATACAAATATGGCCAATAAATTCTAGCAAAATAAACAATTCAACAAGAAGAGATAATAATTGTAAATATATGTGAATCCAATGTTGGTATATCCAGATTCATAAAGCAAAATCTACTGGCCATAAATGACAAGTATAGACCATTCCAGTTGTTGTGGGAAACTTCAAAACCCCACTCTTCTCCCTTTTCCCCTCAGGCGCGGCTGGAGGCCAAGATCAGTCCTTGTGGGTCATTGTCAAGACTGCCACAAGAGGGCAGCCCTTGATTTCCTGCCTCAGACACGCAATAGCATGGTGCCCTACGACTCACCAGGCCCGCTGAGCCCTAAACCAGATGAGGGCCGTAGGGGGCAGCACTGGGCAGGGAGCCTCAGGTTCCTCAGGCACCACTCCTGGCCTAGGTCTTCCGCAGTGGTGCAGCCCCCCATAGATAGGAGGTATGCACGCCCAACACGTGGTCACTTGTATAAGGATGCAGGTATGAGATCGCCTACCTTGTGCCCTGCTGAACAGTGGCTGTGGCCACAGCGCACGGTATCAGGAATCGAGTGTGCAGAGTGGGGATGTGTTACCTGACAGAGGGTGCATCTGGGACGCCTCTCTCCGAGGGCAGCTCGCCATTCAACCTGCTGGGATTGAGGGCCACCTGCTTGTTCATCAGCACATTGCTGCCTGTCTTGCACAGGGTCCCAAACAGGAGTGCACGGCGGGGCCTGGTCAACAAGAGCCGGGAGTGGGTGCTGGGCAAGAAGGCGCGCCAGCGGCGGCATAACAGGAGAGTCCGGTCCGACACCGGCTGCAAGAGCTGGCCACACTGTGGAGCCAGCCTGCGTCCAGTGGGCTAGCCCAAGCCATGTGGTCAGGGGCTGTGCTACATGCCCCGGCGCTGGCCTTGGTGACAGCTCCCGCCTTGAAGTGCTTACCTCATCTGCCGACAACAGAGTATTTAGAAAAGCTCCAAAGTTCCTTCTTTTTTTTTCCCTCTATCTCTAAAGTTCTAAGAGTATTTTCTCTAAAACAAAGTTCCAAGAAACTTATTTTATTTTAAATGCAATAAATTACATTCGGTGGGAAAAAAACCCCACTCTCACAAATGGGTCAACCAGGCAAAATAAATAAATAAATAAAAGTCAACAAAAAAATCATTATTTGAAACCACAGCATTGAACAAACTTTTTTTTTTTTTTTTTTTTTGAGACAGGGTCTTGCTCTGTAGCCCAGGCTGGTCCTGAACTCACTATGGAGCCCGGGCTGGCCTTGGACTCACAACAATCCTCCTGCCTCAGCCTCCTAAGTGATGGGATTACAGGCGTGCACCACCACGCCCAACTTATGTGGTGCTGGGAAATTGAACTCGGTTACTAACACTTGACATAGCATTTGCTAGGCAAATGCTTTAACCGTTGAGCCATTCCTCCAGCCCCTGAACAAATCAACTTTTCAAATAGTTTTAGAACGTTACATCCAACAACGGGATATACTTTTTCTCAGCAGCATGTGAAACTCTTTCCTAAGGCCATGTCTCAGGCCATAAATTATGCTTAAATAAATACAAAGAAACTGGAGTAATCCTACATACTATCAGATCAAAACTGAAAGAAACTACAACCAACAACAAAAGAAGCCACAGAAACCGTGGAAGCTGAATACAGAGATTAATAATTTAATTAACTAATACATTACTGAATAGTCCACAGATCACAGATGACTAGGGGGAGAATTGAAAAGTTTATAAAACCAAGTTACAGTGGGAGCACAGCACACTAAAACCTCAGGGATGCAATGAATGCCATTCTCAAGAACCAAAAAGCTTCTAGCTGCAAATGCACACAGTAAAAGAACACCCTCAAATAAAAAAACCTAATGATGCATCTCCAGGAACAATCCAAATCTAAAATTAGTGGGAAAGAAGTTACAAAGATCAGAGGGGACATTAATAAACCATCACTTAAAGAATCAATGAATCAAAGAGTTGCTTCTTCAAATCAATAGAAAAGGCCGACACCCTCTTGCCAAACTTAGCAAAGGAAGAAAATAAAATCTCAAATACCTACAATTAGAGAGCTTATCAGGAGGTCCTAGAAGGGCAGCGCAGCCACTCGTATACCCTTGACTGTAAAAAGTCCTCTAGCTGGGAAGGGCGGGAGGGACGCACATGGAGCAGTGAGGAAGGAAGGGGACACCTGCCTAGCCAGCAAGATCAGTCAAATCAACCCTGGCGATCAATGTCGCAGCCAGATTGCCCTCGTATCCCCAAATACATACAATTAAAAATGAAATAGGTGACATCACAACAAACACCACTGAAATCAAGAGGAAATTAAGAAATTCTTTCAAGAATTTATATTCCTAGGTAGTAGGGTTTAGCTCAGCAGTTAACAGTGCTTGCCTAGCAAGTGCAAGGCCCCAGACTTGAGTCCCCAGCACCACATAAGCGGGCATGATGGTCCCCACCTGTAACCCCAGTACTTGGGACGCTGCGGCATGAGGATTGCCATGAGTCCAAGGCCAGCCTGGGCTACACCAGTGAGTTCAGGACCAGCTTGGGCTACAGAGTAAGACCCTGTCTCAGTAATAATAATAATAGGCTTATAAAGAGGGGTGTTAATTTTGGGTAAGCTTTTTGGACCCTTAAATCCAAGGTTGGTTTGTATGATTGCTTTGGACATGTTTGTGGGAGCAGTGAACTGTGACGCATAGCGCATTTTAGAAAGTGTTACTAACCTGAGTCCGCTCTGCAAAAAAGAGAAAGGGCAGCCGGGTGGGGTCCCCAAAGGGCCTTCAAGTACGTGCCCAGGATCAAGCTTCCCTTCCCAGCGTCCCTCCTCCTCAAGTTTCCCCACGGGCCGGCACGCGTGCTTTTCGCTGTCGTGGGAATCCGTGGGGTGGGAGAGCTGGAACTCTGCTAAAACGAAAACGTCCACACGCCATCGGCACAGGCCTGTAAGCCCAGCACTCAGGAGCCCGAGGAAGGAGAATCCCAAGTTCCAGCCCAGCCTGAGCAATTTAGTGACTTAACGAGTCCCGGTCTCAAATAAACAATAAAAAGAAGGCGAGGAAGGAGCTCGGAGCAAGTGGTTTAAGTTCATCTCCCAGGACCCAAAAGGAGAGGGTGGGAGGAGACAAACAACTTACGACAGACAAGCCTAGAAGAACCCCATTCTATCAGGAAAGGCCCGCCTACTCAGCTGTCGCTCAGAGCGTAAGGGGCGGAGCCAGCGAACCTGTCCAATCAGCTTTGTCGTTTGGAGCCCGCAGGCCCGGTCTGCACATGCGCCGAGGACGTGGCTGTTCTCTGTGCATGCCGGGAAAGCGGTCGCGCCGTGGTTGCTGTGCTGGGTTCGTTGCTGAGCTCGCACGGAAGGGGTCACCGGAAGCCCGTGGGGGACACCCGGAGCGGCAGCATGGAGGAGGTGAGCTGCGCGCTGGGTTTCCTGCGGGGACGGGCCGTGGGATGGCCGCCCCTGTCGCCCATCCGCGGGGCTGGCGCAGTCTCCTAGCTCACGTCTCATCCCTGGACGTGTATTTTACTTCCTAGTTGGAAAGCTGGGACGGCTTCTCCCTTGGACTCATTGAAATATTTACAGTAGGGGCTGGAGGAACTGCGCAGCCGGTAAACACCCTTGCTCTGTAAATGCAAGGACCCGAGTTCCATTCCCCAGCACCACGGAACGCCGGCCGTGGTGGCGCACGCCTGTGATCCCAGCGCTCTTTAATTGTAGCTTTCTGTGCGATCTGGGATTTTTATTTTCCTGTGTGATTGGGTGCAATGTTTTAGAGTCCTGGAGAAAGATAGGAAAAATGCCATAAAACATTAAAAGTCCGAAACAAAGAGAAATTAGGTTTTTGCTTATTTTAGGGACAAGCACCTCAAGAAGTGGAATTGAGATGTTTAATTTATCTTGTACACTTTTTAATATTTTTTAAAAATGGATCTAGTGATTGATCTCTGGCCCTAATGTCTCCTTGTCCCAGGGACTCTAAACAGTAAGATGAAAATCCCAGCTCCTTGACCTTGCCTATGATTACGTGACATATTACATTGTTGATTTCTTTATGTTGACTTTACATCCTTGCGTTGAAGCCGGGTTTTTTTGTAATCTGTGGAATTTTTTTTTTTTTTTTTTTTCTGGTACCGGTTACTGACATCAGGGCTTTCACACCGTGGTCCATCCCTTTTATTATGTATTTGCTGTAGGGTCTCACTAAACTGCTGTGTTATCCCAGCTGGGCAAGAACTTGTGATCCTCCTGCTAAGTCTCCCAAGGAGCTCTCGTGCCTCACTTTAAATTTCTTTTACAGTCAGTTGTATTGATGAGGATTTTTGCATCTGTGGCCATTAAGGAGATTGGCCTGTAGTTTTCTTCTGTCTTAGATTTGGGTCTGGTTGTGGTATCAGGGTAGTGCAAGCTTCCAGGAGTGAATCTGGTCTTGATTCTTCTCTTTTACATTTCTAGAAAGGGGAGCTGGAGGACTGGCACGGCGGTTAAAGTGCCTTGCAAGCACAAGGCTCTGAGTTCAGGAACAGCCTGGGCTACAGAGTGAGATCCCGTCTCAAAAAAGAAAACACTCTAGAAAGAGTTTGGGCAGTGAGAAGTATCGGCATTTAATTTTCTCTGCATTTTGTTAAAATTCTGCGATGAGGTCATGGTGTTTTTGTTATTTTTTACTTGGTAGGGTTTTTGTTACTGCCTCACCCTCTAGAGTTGCCACTTGTATATTCAGTGATTTGTTTATGAAGTGCTTGGGAAAAGCCAGTTTTTACTTATTTTTTCTTTCTTTTTTTTGTATATTTTTGGTAATAGTCCTCAGTCCGAGAAGTAGCTTTTTAATTTTGTATAATCCCCTCTATTTTGTGTACATTTCTCTGTTGAAGCATGCCTAGTAAGTCACATAGTATTTCACTGACTACTGTATATGAGGTGGTTCTGAAGGGAAAAAAGCCTTAGGATTCAGAGGCTTTCCTGTGAGGATTTGGGGTGATACTGCAGGGTTTGGTGTTAGTTCTTAGAAGGTACCTGCAGTTATCACAGGATAACCTTCCTCCTGTGTCTTTGTTTTGGTTCTTTTTGTCTCTTCCAGTCTTCCAAAAGATGTGAAAAGAAATAGCATGACATGCTTTTATTTTGGTCCACAGTTACTAAACAGAAAGAAACCTAATGACGGAGTGGTGATTTGTGGAAACATGCCTGGTGTGTTGACAGTTGGCTATTATTTCAGCTACTAATAAAGTTTAGGGAGGAAGATAACAATTTTGAAACCAGACGTTGTAGGCCTCACTACATTTCAGACTTTTTACGGGCACAGCTAGATCATGTCTTCAGTTAAATAATAAAAATCTAAGGCTAACACATGCCTTAGTGGCAGTTCATTGGAGTAGCATGTAGAAGCAAACTGCATCAATTATTTTTTGGAAAAAAACGTTTTGGTGGTACTCAGAATTGAGACCACAGACTTCACCTTGAGGTATATCCCAGTCCAGTTTTTCATTTTAATTTTGAGACAGGCTCTCAGTAAGTGGCTAAATTGCCCAGGCTGGGTTCAAAGTTGTGATTCTCCTAACTCAGACTTCCTGAGTGCTGGGATTAGAGGCCTGTGCCACCGTGTCAGGCTTCATTTGTGTTTTTGGTGTTGAGATGTTGTCTTGCTAAGTTGTTAAGTTTCGCAGGCTAAGTTTGAAGTTGCAGTCCACCTCCTTCAGCCTGCCAGAGTGCTGGCATTCTAGGTCTGCACCGCTGACCTGGTGAAAGAAGTTGCCGTTGTAGGCCTGATTATTGCAGTCTGAGGCTCAAGCCTCACAAATCCTCAGAATACTTCTGATGTGATTGGATATCCCTGAATAACCCAGTGTCCTTTATTACATATTGGATTTTCACAGGTCTCCTGGCCATTCATGTTTCTTGATGGAAATATTTTAAAGGTATATTTATAACAACTACAACCTTAGGTAAATTTTGTCTGTTTCATAAACTATGAAGAAATGTTCTTTGTATTAAAAATGTATTAGTATCGTAAGAATTTTCTTTGCATTTACTCTTACCTCTGGAAGTGTTACTGTTCTCCTTTCCTCATTGAATTGTGAACTACCCTAAGTTCTATGTGACATGTAAAGCAGAAATGTGGTAGTAATGTCTGTGGGTGTGTAAGTGTGCCAGGTTTCACATGGAAATGTAATTTGATGTTCTTGTTGCCAGATGTTATAGGAAGTACGTCATCTTACGTTATGCGTGAACATCTTAAGAATTAAGATAGATCTCCAATGATAACAGTCTCACAATCCTTTTGTGCCCATTTTTTTGGATGTTACAGCCCTCAGTGGACTTAGAGGACGTGGCCGTGCAGTTCACCAGTGAGGAGTGGGCTCTACTGAATTGTTCCCAGAAGAGACTGTACAGAAGTGTGATGAGGGACACCCTCAGCATCTTGGCCTCTGTGGGTAAGGATGGCATCATTCCTCCAGTTAGCTAATTAGAGAATGTGTGTTTCTTGCTCGTAACCTGTATTTGTTTTATGAAAGGTGGCACAGAGCTGCCTGGGTCAAAGTACATCATGAATCTTTTATATTCTCTAATTTCTAAATTATTATTTTTTTGTGAGTGAACTTTAGGCAGTAAAGTGAAAGACAACAGAACTGAAGATGAGGACAAAACACAGGAGAGAAACAGAAGGTAAGGAACACTTACAAGTTTAAGTAGTGGTTATGAAGAGAATTTTTGTGTGTGATGACATTATTAGACAGAGGCAAGCTCAGCAGTTAGCTCAGACCTAACTTGTCAAATATTGTTCTTGAAAAATATTTACGTAAAATTGTATACATGTCTTGGTTGTGGAATCTTACTCATTACATTAAAAGCATTATGTACATTACTGTCTTTTTTAGTACTGGAGATTGTTCCCAAAGCTTTTGCCTGGCTGATGTCACCTAGCACTTCCCCCCCGACTCCCATCCCCCTGTGTTTGTGAGACAGGATCTTGCTGTGCAGTTGAGGCTGGTCCTAAACTCACTGTGTAGCCATGGTGGCCTTGAACTCACAGCAGTTGTGCTGCCTCAGCCTCCTCAGTACTAGGACTGTAGTCATGAGCCCCCATGCCCAGCTAAAATTTTGTTTTTGAAGACCCCAGCTAAAATTTTTTTATGTTGTCCTGCATAGTTGAAACTTGGCCCTTTTGCTTACTAGGCAAGCACTCAACCACTTATCCTCATGCCCATTCTTGCCCCTTTTCATGGAGTATTGCTGTGTCGTCCGTGCTGGCCTTCATTTACCGTATAGATTATGTTCACATGGAACTCACGATCGGGCTGCACATCCTCATGAGTTCCAGGTTCATACTTATCTGTTGTGATGCTCAGGTATTCCAGGGTTTTGATTTTTAAATTTTGAAAGTTTATAAATTTTATAAAGTTGTTTACATTTGCTCTGAATATGGCAATCCTTTTAACCTCAGATTACAGAGTAGCTGGCTTTATAGAAAAGGCCACTATACTTCCTAATATTCCTGATTTGAGTGACGGTTTAAATGTATTTGTAGAGCTTTCCATCTATATTCAAGTAGATTAGACTACAAAGAGGCCTATGCTGTCTTTAAAGGTGATTGGAAGGAAATTCCAATATGTATTCAAGATACGAAATTATTTTTTAAACCTATTGAAAACGTTCTCATTCTCTACAGAAATCGTGTGGTGGAGAGACTTCGTGAAAGGAAAGAACATAATTACTGTAAAAAAGATGTCACCCCAAATTTTAACATCAGGCACAGTGAGGATATCTATGTGTGTATAACACCATGTAAAGGCAGCCTGTGTGGAAAGGTGCTTATGCATCCAACATTCATTGATAGTCACTGCAGATCTCGTGCAAGGCATACACATGAGAATCAGGAATATATGAAAAAGCCATATAAATGTAAGGAGTGTGGCAAAGCATTTGGTAATTGCCCGTGCCTTGAGAAGCATGAAAGAGTAACTCATAGTGAAGAGACGCACCATCAGTATAAACAATGTGGGAAAGATTTGAGTTTTCTTCGTTTCTCTCAAGGATATGAAAGAGCACGTACAATAGAGAAGCCTTGTAAATGTGAACCTAGTGATAAGTCCTACACTTATTTCAGTGGCCTTCAAGGGTACAAAAGAATTCACACTGGTTTTACAACTTGTAAACAGTGTGGTGAGACCTTCACTCAGCCCAGTGCCCTCCAAGAGCCTGAGAGATCTCTCACCACACAGAGACACTATGAATGCAAACAGTGTGGTAAGGCCTTTACGTTTTATCTTTGCCTCCAAATGCATGAAAGAATTCACATTGGTTTCAAACCGTACACGTGTAAGCAGTGTGTTAAGGCTTTCTGTCAATTCATTGACCTCCAAGAGCGTGAAAGAACTAACACTGGACAGAAACACCATGAATGCAATCAATGTGGTAAGGCTTTCAGTCATTCCAGTAACCTCCAGCTGCATAAAAGAGTTCACACTGGTATTAAACCTTATAAATGTAACCATTGTGATAAGGCCTTTGCTCGTTCTTGTGATCTTGTAGTGCATGAAAGAACTCACACTGGGCAGAAGCCCTATGAATGTAAACAGTGTGGCAAGGCCTTCAGTCGTTCCAGCCACCTCCGAGTGCATGAGAGAGTTCACACTGGCTTTAAACCTTATAAATGTAAACACTGTGATAAGGCCTTCACTCAGTCTGGTAACCTCCAAAAGCATGAAAGAACTCACACAGGACAGAAACCCTATAAATGTAAACAGTGTGGTAGGCTGTTCACTCATTCCAGTAGCCTTCGAGTCCATGAAAGAGCCCACACTGGTTTTAAGCCTTATAAGTGTAACTATTGTGATAAAACTTTCACTCTTTCTTGTGACCTAACAGTGCATGAAAGAACTCACACTGGACAGAAACCCTATGAGTGTAAAGAATGTGGTAAGGCCTTCATTCGCTCCAGTTACCTCCGAGTGCATGAGAGAACTCACATGGGACAGAAACCCTATGAATGTAAGCAGTGCGGGAAGGCCTTCACTCGTGCCAGTGGCCTTCGATTGCATGAGAGAGCTCACACTGGATTTTAATCTTGTAAGTGTAACCATTGTAGGAAGGCCCTCACTCATTCTTGTGACCTCCCAATGCATGAAAAAAATTACACTGGACAGAAATCTGTGAATGTAATAATGTGGTAAAACAGTTGTTCTAGTGGCCTCTGAGTCCAGGAAAAAATTTGTACTGGACAGAAATCATATGATTATAAACAGTGTGGTAAAGTACTCATTCATTCCCAGTGGCCTGTGACAACATGAAAAAATTTACACTGAACAGAAACCCTCTAATGGTAAACAGTATGGTAAGACCTTCTCTTGTCCCAGCAGCTTCCAAAGGCATGAAAGAATTCACACTGGTTTTAAACCTTATAAATGTAAACAATACGTTGAGGCCTTCAGTTGTTTCAGTGGCCTTCAAGTGCATAAAAGAACTCAGAAGCCCTATAAATGCAAATATGGTGGGAAAACCTTTGCTCTATCCAGGTACCTCCAAGTATGTGAATAAACTCACTCTGGACAAAATCTTATGAATGTAAACATGTTCCAGTGGCCTTTGAGTACATGAAAAAATTCACAAATGACAGTGACCATGTGAATGTAAACAGTGCCTTAAAACCTCCAGTTGTTACAGCTGTCTCCACGTGCATGGAAGAATTCACACTCAGCAGAAACCATATAAATACAAAAAATGCAGCAAGGCCTTCAGTCATTCCTTTGACCTTTGAAGGCATGAAAGCTGACAGTGAACAAAAATCCTGTTAATGTAAGTAGCGTGGTGAGGCCCTCAATCTGGCTGCCTTGCACTCGACAGACTTCCTGTGGATGAAAGAACCGAGAAGACAAGTTGACTGAAGTAGCCTCCGAGTACGTGAAGGCCTGGAGGGAACCTCCTCCATGGATGTAACCAGTGGGGTAAGACTTTCCCTTCTTCCTTTGGGCTTCACGTGTGAGAATTCAGGCTGGTTTTAAACCTTATACATGTAAACAGTGTGGTGAGGCCTTTACTTACTCCATTGGCCTTCCAGCTCATGAAGGCACTCACACCAGCTGGAAACCCCATGATTATGAACAGTGTGACGAGGCCTTCAGTCTTTGCCGTCACCTCTGAGGGCATGGAAGTGCACTAAACAGAAGCCATTTGAATGTAGACCATGTGGAAAAGCCCCCACTTTTTGCTAAGACCTCTGAGGGAACCAAGAAAACCCATACAGAAAGCACACGAATGTAAACACTGGCAAGGCCTTCTCTTTTTCCCAGTGGGCTCCAACCACATGAAGTAACCCACTGGACAGAAACCCCATGACTGCAGAGGGAATGGGAAAATGGTAAGGACCTAACTGCTTCTAGCGTACAAATATGTAAAGAAATTTCCGTTATACTGAAACCCTGACTACTGCCAGTGTACAGGGAGACGTACATGTAAATAATGTGGTAAGGACTTCTGTTGTTTCTTTACCTGAAAGAACTCATAAGACCCAAACTTTATGAATATAAACAATGTGATAAAACCAATGTTTGTAATAATTTCTGAAAGCATAGAAGAATTTCCACAGGACAGGGCCATGTGAATGTAAACAATCTAAGACATGCATTTTTGTCCTTTCAACTTAAGACTTTTGAAAAATATATTTCAAATTTAAAAATAAATGTAGCAATTTTGAATGCTGAGTTACACTTTCCCCCTCTTTAAATCTACTCTTTTAACGATTTTAAAGTATAAAATACCTCATTATTAATGAAGTGTCATTGTCATGCTCTCCAGTAGGTCACCCAAACTCATTCCTCCTGTGGAACTGAAAGCTGTTCCCTTTGGCAGCCTTACTTCATTGCGCTCTATTTCCACAAACATTGTTCTCAGCTCGTTTTTTTTTTAGGTTCCACATATAAGTGAGCTCTTGCAGTCTTTGCATATAACTTTCCCTTTTGTTCAAAACGCACCAGCCACTCTGAAATTTAATTATTTATGAATGTTTGTGGTATTGGGCAGGAACCCAGCCAGAGTCTTTTCACTGAGCTACCTACTCAGTCCTACATTTTTGTATTTTTAAAAAATTATTTTGACAGAGCGTCTTGCTCGATCAGTAAATTTCCCAGGCTGGGATGAAACTCACAATCCTCCTGCCTCAAGCTCCCCAGATGATTCACACACATCCAGTTCTCAGAGTTTTAGCATACATTCTTTTACCTCCCTGAAATTTCTTTCTACAAGGCCCTTCTCACCTTTGCCATCTTGGCACAAATGAACCTCCTTCCCTGCCCACCTTGTCTGAAGTTCCCCCTAGACGTAGCAGATTTAGCTTTCCTGTTTTCCACCCTTCGTCTTGATTTTCTGCTTCTAAGGAAACAAAGGATCTGATTCCAGTGCTCAGCTCACGTGTTGCCACGTAGCAGGTGCTCAACAAACACCTGCCCGAAAGGTGAGTAAAGAGGGTGGGGACCTGGCGCCAGTGACATGATAGGTCCCTCCATCCCTGGAGCTGAAATGCAAACGGAGGGTGGCAGCTGGCCCGAGTTTCACCTCCAAATGCCCACCACTGATACCCAGTCCAGCTCTTGCCGGCCCCCAGACAGCTGATCAGGCTGCTGTACTCCCTGTCCTCGAGTCCATGCTGGTGATGGAACCCAGGGCCTTTCCACTGAGCTATGTTCCCAGCCTATTTGTTACAACTTTAAGAGAGGATCTTGTTAAGTTAGGATGGACAGGCTAGTCTCGAACTTGAGATCTTCCTCCACCCTCTCAGAGTGCTGGAACAATAGGCCAGTAGCACCAGGCCTGGCTCAGCCCCTCTCTGCAGCCCGGGCAAGGGCTGTGTGTCGTTTGCAGCTGCTGGAAAGAGCCCATTCTGCTGCGCAGTTGGCCGGTGGCAGTCATGCCTAGCTGCTCTTCATGTGCTTGTGGTTGCAGCTCTGTGCCAGACAGCTCAGGTGGCACCGGGATGGCCTGTTCCCCAATGATCCTTTCCATCTTACAAATAAAAATGAGCTACAATAAGCACAATGACTTCTGAATTCCTGTAATATAAAGTCTCTCAGGTATTATGAATGGATGTGTACCATCATGTCTTCGTCTTCTTTTTCTCTGCCTTAACAGTTGAGTAGATCAGAGCAGGCATTTTTTTTTTTTTTTTTTTTTTTTTTTTTTTTTTTTTTTTTTTTTTTTTTTTTTTTTTTTTTTTTTTTTTTTTTTTTTTTTTTTTTTTTTTTTTTTTTTTTTTTTTTTTTTTTTTGTTAAAGACAGGTTCTCACTCTGTAGCCCAGGCTGGTCCTGAACTCACTGTGGAGCCCAGGCTGGCCTTGGACTCACTGCAGTCCTCCTGTCTCAGCCTCCGAGTGCTAGGGTGACGGGTGTGCGCCAGCACGCCTGGATAATGTGGTGCTGGGGAATTGAACCCAGGTCTTGAACTTGCAAGGCAGGCATGTACCTGCAAAGCTATTCCTCCAGCCTGAGTAGGTAATATTTAATGAGCAGATGTTTACTGTTGTAGGTATTAGGATAGTCAAGATTGAGGAGCCACCATCTGACTATACTTTTCTTGGTGGATAACACCATGGTTAGGAGGAGTTAATTTGAAACTCCAAAATGGTTCCACTCCCTATATCATGATCATGGAGCTTCCTTCCACACAGCGTCAGTGGTAAATTTCACTATGACTACTGGTCATGCAGAAGTTTCCAAGACACGGCCTACCATGTTTCCAGAACATGGTGTCTGTAATCATATGTAAACCAGGTGTTGTGGTGTAGTGCCCGATCCAGTGCGGTGATTTGCCATTAACTGTATGTAATGCATTTATGGTGCTCCAGTACAGTTGGAATCTTCACCTGACCAAAATGATTTCCTAAGAACGTGGGTACGTTTTGCTTTCATTACTGTAACTGCAACCAGGCACAGTGGCATACATCTGTAATCTCAGCATCCCAAAAATATAGAAGGCTGAGGCAGGAAGATCACAGGTTTGACCTGAGCCCCTGCGTGGGTAACTCAGTGACTTACTAAGATCCTGCCTCAAAATGAGAAAATAAAACAATAAGCTGGGAGACATCTGGAAAAGATTGTGGCTGGGTAGGTTACCCGCCCAGTGGCTCCTCACAGGCTCATCCAGAAAGTGGAGATGGAGATGCTGGGCTGGAAGAATGGCACAATGGTTAAAAGTGCTTGCCTTGCAAGCACAGTGCCCTGAGTCCAAAGCCAGCTGGGCTCCACAGTGAGATCAGGACCACTCTGGGCTACGGAGCGAGACCCTGTCTCAGAAAAAGAAAAGAGGTGGGAATATTACTAGAAAACTATATGTTCACCTTAGCTTAGAGAAAGAGAAATGACCCAGGAGTTTAAAGGAAGCCGCAAGAAAGGCATCTCAAGGAAGCATCAGAGCTAAAGAATAACCAGCCCAGGACGCTCCCTCCAGTCACCCCGGAAGGGCTGTGAGCATCAGTGAACAGCTGGCAGACAGAGATACCAGGTAACCTCCGAGAGGTGGAAATGCTACCATCCAGGCAGTCCTGGTGTTCAGGAGAGGCAAGTCTGTAGGTAGCGCCAACTGCAGACACACAGCTTCCCAGAACAGTTGAGGCTGTGATGAAATGCCTCCCGTGGCCATTAAGGTAAAGCCTCGGGCAAGAATCACCTCTGTGGATTTAGGAGTATGAAGGAGGAGGCAGGACTCACCAACAAACAGCAAAGGGTGAGCAGGAAGCCAGGCTGGTCAAGCGATTGCTACTCTCTCATCCTTCATATTTTGTGGGCCGAGGCCACAAAACAACCGGACAGGAAGGAGATTACTTATCCAAAAATTTCAACAGAGTGAAACTTTTTAGATCTTCTCAGTGTTCCTTAAGAGACAGGGTTTCTTTAGCTGATTTACAATCCATAGAAATAGAATCATGAGAACAGAAAGCAGTAAGACACTTGAGAGGCCCATTTTGAGGGCTGGAGGAATAACACAGCAGTTAGAGCGCTTGACCAGCAAGTGCAGTCCCTGAGTTCAGTTCCCAGCACCACGTAAGTTGGGCATGGTGGCACATGCCTGTCATCTCAGCACTTGGGAGGCCGAGGGAGGAAGATTTCAAAGTCAGCCTGGGTTTCATTGTGAGTTCACAACTAGCCTGAACTATAGAGCAAGATCCCGTCTCAAGTAAAAAGAAAGGAAACATTTGAAATGCTAGTATCTAGTCAAAATCTCAGCCTCATCTTCACAGATTAGAAAAAAACTGATCTTAAAATTTATATGGGGGCTGGAGGAATGGCTCAGCGGTTAAAGCACTTGAGCAAGCACTACACCAAGTGCTAAGTACCCGAGTTTGATTCCCCAGCACCACATAAGCTGGGCGTGGTGGTGCACGCCTGTAATCCCAGCACTCGGGAGGCTGAGACAGGAGGATTGCCATGAGTCCAAGGCCAGCCTGGGCTCTGAAGTGAATTCAGGACCAGCCTGGACCACAGAGCGAGACCATGGAACCAGAGAGACTCAGAGTACACAAAGCAATACTGATAATCAAGCCACATTACAAAGTAACCATGATAAAAAAAAATATTGTATTGGAAAAATAAAAAAGACGGATGGACCATTGTGACAGAATACTGGATGCAGAGATGACAAGCCCCAAGCCCCCTCAGAGATCTGATCTTTTGACATAGGGGCAAAACACTTGAACTGGATAGAAGGCAGCCTTTCAACAAGTGGTGCTGTTGGGGTCCACTTGTCCTAGAAGGGAGGAATGAACAAAAACACGCAGACAAAAACACACACACACATATAGGGGAAGACTGCAGCACAGAGACTGCGCTCTTTATTTTTATAGGTCCCTCATCCAACCCCCTCTCTTACTCGCTGACCTTTACCCTAATTTTGTCTTGCATCTCTTATTAGACCACCTAGCTTTGTTACCTAGTCAAGAAGTCTCAAAGTCTGCCATAGTCTGCTTGCATTTGTTTGCCACAAGCCAAGAGAGGCCCTCATTCACGAGAGACCTCCAGCCCCTCCCATGTGCAGGCAGTGGCTCACCTTGGGTGGCAAAACAAGGATTGTCTGAGACCCCAAGCCCTTCCTGTGTGCAGGCAAGGTCTCTTCATCCCAGGGGTCCAGACAAAGGTATCTGTCTCCTTTGTGATAAGAGTCAAACTGCAGACTAGTTTAATTAAGCTTTGGTGGTCTGTGTCTTTAGTTCTTGGTTTCCTTCATGGTGCTCCAGGGAACTGGTTACTCATACAGAAGAATGAAATGATCCAATTATCACCATATACCATTAGATTATGTATTTGGTATTGTGCTACTTTAATGTGTACATGCATAGCTATAAATTTATCTCAATGCCAATTCTTAATAAACAGTTAATCATGTTATTTATTGAATCCAGTGCACTGGGTAGGAAGGGTCACATGTTTTCCTCCCACAACTGCATGTGGCTGGGTACTGCTGCCTGTCATGGGGGAAGATGTCACAGCATGTAGCCCTGGCTTGGTAGAACACCAACATTCCGACTTCAAATGTGAACTCTCCTGAAACCCAGTTACTTTCACTCCCGCAGAAAGTAAAACAAACAAAAAAATCCTGATATCCCACCTGACTCAGCCCTTTCACCACCAGAGTCAAAAAAAAAAAAAAAAAATTGTCCAAACCAGAGACTTCCCAACTCACAGTTGCATTTTTCAGAACACACTGAAAATTTGGAACATGTGTTCACATTTTCTGTATTTCCCACAACACCTCTCGGCCTCCCCGGATCTTAGTCCTCTTGTCTCTCCATTGAATCCACAGTAAAGGACAAGGCTCTGGATGGCAGAACAGACCAGAGGACTCGAGGCATCTCTCCACCGCAGCGCCTGCATCTCAGGCACCAGGCAATTAAGTTTCTATGAAGAAAGCTAGGTCAGCAGACTGAAAGGATGTTCACACATTGACAAGAAAACAGGACCGTCATCAAAGGGGGACATGGGCTGGGGGCCACAGCATAAACAACCCCATCTGCAGGGGCACGCCAGCCCCTCTCCGGGCACGTCCCAGAAGGGACAGCCTCTGCTCTTTGAACTCACCCCAGGGTACAGCTCAGAGGCCTTGCCAAGCAGGCCCTCCAGCTAGATGAGGAGTCAGGTGGCCTGGAGGGAGGGCTGATGACAGCGTGGACAACAGCTGAGGGCAAGTCTGCAGGTTGAAGACCCGAAAGACATGCCGGGAGCCATTAATCCCTATACTCAGGTTCAACGAAGCAGGGACAACTGTGTAGAAATACGTTTAGACCAAAAGGATAGGACCTGAGGGGCCTAGGCAGACAAGCCACACCCACATACCCACCCCCCCCACACACACACCCGTGTTACAAGTTCATCCAAAGTTACTAACGACAGGTGCTTCTTGTGCCTCGGACTCCACGGTGTATATTACCATATATTTTTAGTCTCTTCCTCCATTTATGGAAAGAAGCCCCTCCCCCTTCTCCTCCCAATGGAGGCTGAACCCGGGACCTTCACACTGAGCTACATTTTATGTTTTAAGACAAGATCTCGAGTTACCCAGTCTGAGCGCTCAAAGTTGAGATCCGCCTGCCTCAGCTTCTCCGGGTGCTCAGATGAGAGATACGCACCACCACACCCAGCGTCAAGCCAACTTTCTTTTCATTGGTTACTTTTATTCACACATCCATGCGCTCATTCACTAACCATCCAGAAGGAATTCAGAAAGTCTGTCTTAGATGGTTAAGTGCAGGAGATGGGCAGTGAGGCCAGCTGCGTCTCTCGGGCATCTCGTTCCCCGACTTGTTCATGTGTCTCTCGCTATCCCTGTTCTGCAGCCACCCTGGCAACAGACCTCTTCTCGCCACAGGGCCTTTGCACTCGGCATTTCCGCCAATGTCCTTCTCCAGGCATTTCATGGCGTGGGGAGGACTGTCACCTGGACATATCTCACCCAGAGATTTCTTTCCCAGTCACCTGGTCTCCACAGGTAACCAGCATGGCAGAATGGACCTCGTTTCTGTGTGTGGGTGAGGATGTGCTAGCAACAGAGCTGAGGGATTGGCACCGTCATGTTCGTGGGCTTACGTATTTGAAGTCTTTTCCTGGCTCTTAATTTCATGGCAATACGGAAGCGCAAAATTGAGGCTGGAGAAGAAAAAGATGGAGCTTGTGACAATCCTCCTGTCTCAAAAAAAAAAGTTTGTAATTTAAGAAGATACTATCTGTGAAGCACGATATCATAAAGTGTAATAAAGTATACTTGCAAGATTTAACAAAACGTGTCACTGTGGGGTCGATGTCACCCTTTAGGGCGCCAGAGGCCGCGCTTGCCTCCATCCCCCAAGGGCCTGAGTACAGCCTCACGCAAGCAACAGTAACGTCAACTTCAGGACAAAAGCCAGGACGTGCCTCTATCTCCGGCTTTCATTAGTGTCGAAACCAGAGGAACTGCGTGCCAGAAATCTCCTGGTTTGCCCCGTGCGTAATCAAGTATGATCGACAGGTCTGTTTTTCTCAGAAGGACTTCCCGGTAGAACTTAATCTACAAAGTAAAAAAGCCAAAAAGCTGTTAACAATGCAAGAGGCTATGTTCTCAGTTAGCGACAGGTGGGGACGCCCCCGTCCTGTTTACGGTTTGCGCCCCCTCCGCCCTCCGAGGCGTCCCTCCGGTCTCAGCAGGCGACTGCCGGCCCTAAACATCTGCTTTTACCTCTTCCCACATTTACACACGAAGAACCACGGCAGCCTGACGTGCTAGCACCCCGAGAGAGTGCGGCCAGAGGATTCCAAGTTGAAGCCCAACTCAGGCACCTGAGCAACTTTGTGAGACCCTGTCTAAAAATAAAAATGGGGTGGATTTTCACTCGGCGTGAGGGACCTGGGTTCAGGCCCCTGGTACTGGAGGAAAAATAAAAAAGAAGAATCCCACCAGAATTTAACTGCATCCGACTATTTTAACAAGTGATTTCAATGCGTATTGAAGTGTGATGGGTCGCTGTTGTAAACAGTATATTTCCAATACGGACAAGTGTTGTCATAGTGACCTGAAGAAAGGCCCATTGGTGACAGGTCTGTCTTTCCAATTGTGACCGTTGCTGGTTCCAGAACAGCGCTGGGCAGAACTTCATGACCCTCTGTGTGCAGGTGTCCGCTGTAATTGTGGGGGGTTTTGTCCGGGGACTACGAAGCAAGGATGGCCTCGTGTGAAGTATGCATAAAATTCTGAATTTTCCAGCCTGCCTAAGAGGGGATGCTGACTTCTACTCCCCATCTTCTTCACAGGGGAATTGACCCACCTGGACTCCCAAGACCTGGTAAATCTGGTCGTGGCCACCAGGACCCTGGTAAGCATCCCGTCCCCACATCTCCGCCCACACAGGGCCTGTGACGTGAGGTGGTCACCTCCCTGGGGATACTCTCAAGGAATCACACCCAGCATGAGGTAGAACCTGGGGTCCTCCTGCCTCAGCCTCGCTAGCACTGGGATTACAGGTGTGTACCACCACACCCAGCTGTATGTGATGCTTGGGGAGTTGAACACAGGGCCTTGAGCTTGCTATGCAGGGACTTTAACTGCTGTGCCATTCCTCCAGCCCGAATCTTTCATTTTATAACCGAAGCTCCTGTGGTCTTTTCCTATACAGAGCTGAAGCTAAGAATATTTTTGAGGTTTTTTTTCCTTATGTAACATATTTAAAGAATCCAGAATAGCAGGAATAAAGGGAAGGCTGCTGCAGAGACTCCACAGTCCATAGGACCTGTTGGAATACTTCCTGGTTTTGATTTAGAGACAAGGTCTTACTGAGTTTCCAAGTTTCCAAGTCTGTGTTCAAACACGTGATCTTCCTGACCCGGCCTCCCAAGTAACTGGAATTACAGGCAAGTGTACCATCCCTCCTGACATTTTTGTTTTCTTTTATGTGTGGCTATCACCCAGATTTAATTCTCAAGTACGGATGGCATGGTGTTTCCAGTGAAGAGGAGGAGGTTTTGGGGTCCATCCCAGAAAGGGGCCCCACTCCTTCCCAGGCCATCCCGAGAGTGGAGGTTAAAGTGGGGAGCTCAGTGGTAGCTTTGGCTATGGAGGGTTTGCGTCCACGTTCCCTACACGGCTGTGGACACAGCTGTTATCAGTGGACTCAGCTAGGCTATGTAGACCCAACAGCATTCAGCCAGGCAGCACACAGGCAACACTGAACACAGCAGTCAGCTCATAGAAAAGTTCGCAGGGGGAGCAAACTGGACCCAGTGGTACTGGCCCGTCATCCCAGCACCCAGGTGGACACAAGAGGATTTTAAGTTGAAACCCAGAATTTCCCAAGACCTTGTCTTAAACACCCACGGACACATGAGATTAGTGGCCATGAGGGTGTGACCTGAGCTGTTTGGCACCCTGAGATAGGGCCGTAAGACCATGAAGACCAGCTGGACATGACCGTCACCAGGACAGTTGGAGTTCTTCCTAGCAGCTGGAAATGCCACCCAGTCACTGGCCAAGGTACAAAGAAGGGCAAACTGAGCTGGTCTGGTAGTGCTGATATGTCATGCCAGAACTCTGGGAGGCTGTGGCAGGAGGATGTGAAGCCCAAGACCAGCCTGAACAACTTGGTGACTTAGCAAGATCCTAAAACTGAAACCAGAAAATGGGCTGGGGATGTCCAATAGCTCAGTGTGAAGGGCCTGGGCTCCAGCCCCAGCACGGGGCAAGGGTGGGAACCTGGGGGAAAACATCAGGCTGATTTCTTAGCTGGGCATCCAGCAAGAGCTGGATTAGGTATCAATGCTGGGCATTTTACAGGTAACTTGGTGCCAACTGCCACCCTTCCCTGTCTCTCAGCTAAGTGGATAAAATGGACCTAATTGGCATTAGCTTTTTTCCCTCCCTCAGTCACACACTTGCTTGGCAGATACCTGTCCAGCACCTGCTACGTGTGGTGCATGGGCTGAGCACAATGTGCCCTGTGCACTGGGATCAGATCATCTGTTTCCTCAGAGGCAGAAAATCAAGCTCCGCTATGCGATCCTACCATTTCCAGCCACCCACCCAAGGACGTGACCTTCTGAAACTGTGAGCTAAAACGAATCTTGACTCCCTAAAGCTGTGGATGGTGGGTACTGTGTCACAGCGACAAAATCGTAACTTGGACACCCATGGTCCCGGCACTCTGCGAGGCACAGCCTGGAGGACAATCTGATTGAGCCCACACTGGGCAGCTGTGTGACACTGGGAAACTGTCTCAAAAAATTGGATGAATACATGACAGGGCTGGTGCACTTTGGACAAAAGGGAAAGTTACATGCCAAGACTGTCTGAGCTCACTTCGATGTGAATCTAAAAAATTAAGACAAGTAGAAGCCGGAGGGCGAGAAACCAAGTGATGCTGGAGGAGGGAGACAAGTTCCAGTTACTAAGGAGAAACCAGCTTCAGTGATCTATCAGGCAGTATGAAATCCACACTTCACTGATCATGAGTTACTTAATATTTTAAAATTACTAAAAGTAGATTTAAAGAAGGGGAAAGTACAACTCAATATTCAAGGATGCTATGTTTATTTTTTTAATTTTTAAAAATACATTTTTCAAGGGGTTTGACTTATAGTTCATCAGACAGAGTGCTTGGCCTAGGAAGCACAAGGCCCTTTATGATTCCCTGACACGACATAAGCCAGGTATAGCAGTGCACATCTGTAATCTCAGCATTAAGGAGGCTGAGAGAAATTTCCATGTTTGAGGCCAGCCTGGGTTACACAGTGAGTTCAGGACCAGCCTGGACTACAGACTAAGGCTCTGACTCAAAAAATATTTTTTTGAAAAGTCTGAAACTGAAAAAAAAAAAAGTCTTAGATCATTTATATTCACGGGTTTCCATCCTATGGAAATTCTCTCATGCTTTCAAAAATTAATAAACACTGAGGGTCTTATCATTGTTTATATTCATAAAGTTTGGATTTAAAGTGAGTTCTTTCATTATCACAGGTCAAGAAACAATAAAAGCCCTTAGCGCATTGTTCTACGTTCCCGCACAGTGGCGGTTCTCAAGGTTTCTGTCTAGTGTGAAGTCCTTCGTGTATTCACAGGCTGGAAGTGCAGCGAAGGCCTTACCGTTTTTTGGCATCCATAGGGTTTCTGTCCAGCGTGAGTTACTGCATGCACTGGAGCCCACTAGAAAAAGTAAAGGCCTTACCGTAGGGTTTACATTCACAGGGTTTGTCCAGTCTGAAGGTTTTTTCACGCACTCTTAAGTCTTTATAAAGTGAAGGCCTTATCAGATGATCTGCATTCATATGGTTTCTCTCTAGCATTATTTTCATACATTGAGAGGTAACTCGTCAGAGTCAAGGCCTTACCACATTGTTTGTATTCGAAGGGTTTCTGCGAAGTCTGAGTTTATTCATGCCCTTGGGGGCAAGTGGAACACGTGAAGGCCTTACCACGTTGCTAACATTAATAGCGTTTCTGTCTGGTGTGAATTCTTTCATGAGCTGAGAGTTCAGTGGAATGAGTGAAGGCCTTGCCACCTTGGTAACATTTTTAAGGTTTAGAACAAGTGTGAATTCTTTCAAACATTTGAAGTTCACTGGAAGAAGTGAAAGCCTTACCACACTGTTCACATTCGTGAGGTTTCTTTCCGGAGTCAGTGCTTCCGTGCGTTTGGAGTCTACTGAAATAGTTGAAGATCTTCCCGCACTGTTCACATGCTTAGGGTTTCTGTCCTGTGTGAGTTCGCTCATGTTCTGGGTGGCAACTAGATGGGGTGACGGTATCCCCGTAGGGTTTCTGTTCACTGTGAGGTCTTTCGTGCTCCTGGAGGTACCTGGAACGACCGATGACCTTACCATGTTTTTACCTGCACCGGATTTCTCTCTATTGTGAGTTTTTTCATGCTTTTGGAGCAAATTGGCACGAGTTAAGATCTTACCACATTGTTTACATTCATAGTGTTTCTTTCTC
This sequence comes from Ctenodactylus gundi, assembly GCA_004027205.1. Taxonomy (NCBI): domain Eukaryota; kingdom Metazoa; phylum Chordata; class Mammalia; order Rodentia; family Ctenodactylidae; genus Ctenodactylus; species Ctenodactylus gundi. Next base: position 195,354 of record PVKB01002229.1, on the reverse strand, counting down.
GTATGAGTTATTTCATGCCTTCGGAGCACATTGGAACGACTGAAGGCCTTCCCACACTGTTTACATTCGTAAGGTTTCTGTCCACTGTGAACTCTTTCATGACTTCGGAGGTAACTGGATCGACTGAAGGCCTTCCCACACTGTTTACATTCATGGGGTTTGTGTCCTAGGTGTCCTAGGTGAATTTTTTCATGGAGCCGAAGGCTACTAGAACTAGTTAAGGTCTTACCGCAGTGTTGACATTCATAGGGTCTCTCTCCAGTGTGAGATCTTTCATGTACTCGAAGGCTACTTGAAGAAACGAAGGCCTTACCACATTGCTTACACTCATACGGTTTCTGTCGAGTGTGAGTTCTTTCATGCACATGCAAGCCACTTAAATGACTGAAGGCCTTACCGCAGTGTCCGCATTTATAAGGTTTAAAACCAGTGTGCACTCTTTCATGCAGCCGAAGGCCACAAGAAGAAGTGAAGGTCTTACCACACTGTTGACATGCATAGGGTCTCTGTCCAGTGTGAGTCCTTTCATGTACTCGGAGGCTACTAGAATGACCAAAGGCCTTACCACACTGTTGACATTCATAGGGCTTCTGTCCTGTGTGAGCTCTCTCATGTACTGGGAGGTAATAAGAACGAGAGAAGGATTTCCCACAGTATTTACATTTATAAGGTTTAAAACCAGTGTGAGCTCTTTCATGCACTTGGAGGTGATTAGAACGAGTGAAGGCCTTATCACACTGGTTGCATTTATAGAGTCTCTGTGCAGTATGAGTAATTTCATGCTCTTGGAGATGACCAGAATGAGTCAAAGTCTCACCACGTTCTTTACACTTACAATGTTTACAACCAGAGTGAATTCCTTCATGTACTTCAGGGCCACTGGAATAAGCACAGGCCTCAGCACTATGTTTATATTCATAGGGTTTTTCTATAGTGGGAGTTATTTCATCCTTTTGAAAGAAACTAAAAAACCTGAGATCTTTGCCACATTGTTTACAGTGATACTGAGCTTCTTTGACAGAAGTACTCTCCTGGTTCCCAAGGCATTGGCAATTGTTGAGTGCTTCACCGCATTTCTTGCATTTGTGTGGCTTTTCTACACATTCCTGATTCTCATGTAGTCTGTGCTTAGCATGAGATCTGCAGTGAGCATTAGTGAAATTTGGATGCGTAAGGTCTTTTCCACATAAGCTGTCTTTACAGGGTGTTTCACAGGTACAGTTTTCCTTGCTGACACTGATGTTAAAATTTTGGATGATGTTTTTTCTACCGTGATTACCTTCCTTTCTTTCACAAATTCTTTCCACCATGTGGCTTCTGGAGAGAATGAGAACATTTTCAATAGATTTCAAAATTAATTTCATTTTATGAATACATACTGGAATTCATTTTTGATCACCTTCAAAACCAGAATTTTTCTATCTGAATTGAATTATTCAAAAGTAAATGGATAAAATTCTCTACAAAAGTATTTAACATCACTCATATCCAAGCAAGAATACTATCAGATGTAGTGGCCTTTTCTAGAAAGCCATCTATTCTGATATCTGAGGTAAAAGTGTTGGTAAGTTCGTGGCAAGTATGAAAAACTTTGCAAGATCTCATCTTAAAGTTAAAAACATACATATACTGGAATAGCTAAACATGGTAACAGGCAAGTATAAGTTTGAACTCATGAGGGTAAGTAGAGAGTTCAAGACTTCCAGGTGAGCATTAAGTTATGCAGTTAATTGAAGGCCAGTCTGGACTACATAGGAATACTCCTTAAAGGGTGCATATGACTGGATGTATTGCTAGTGGTTAGAGTGCTTGCCCAATGAGCATACTACTTTGAATCATCACTACCACACAACAGATTTAACTGGGCTTGGGGCACATGCCTGTAATTCCAGCACAATGGCTATGATGTTGAGCCCAACCTGTGCTACATAGTGAGACAGGACCACCGTGACTACAGAGCAAGACCCTCTCTCACAAAAGGGGGTGAAGCCTGGGTGACATCAGTTAGTAAAAGGCTTTGGGGCCAATCTCCAGCACTAAGGCAGTAATTCATGTGTTTTCTTTGAACAAGATTTCATAACGGAGACATCTATGACATTAGATAATAAACATTTTTTTTCATGAACACTGCCTAACACGTTAGGTCTGAGCTCTTTGCCCATGTCAATATCATCATGTAAAATTTTTTCCTGATGTCCACTACATGCATTTGTGTCCCTCACCTTGAGTTTTTCTGTGTTTTGTCCTCATCTTCAAAGTTGTTGTATTTCCATTTTTTACCTAAAATTCACACTCACAAAAATCATAATTTAGAAATGAGAAAAATATAAGATTTTAGATTCATAATTATCCTTCTTTCTCCCAGGCTACTCTATTCCCCAAAGTAGTACCTTTTCCACCTTTCATCAACTAGAATACAAGCAATGAGCAAGAAACACTCATTTTCTAGGTTAATAAATGAATGAAAGATGTCACCCTCACCCACAGAAGCCAGGTTCCTAATGACGTCCCTCATCACACTTCTGTACAGTCTCTTCTGCGGACGATCCAGCAGCGCCCACTCCTCACTGGTGAATTGCACAGCCACGTCCTCAAGGTCCACCGAGAGCTACAACATACCACAAGTGAGCACAAACTGATGGTGAGACTGACGCCCTCCAAGAGGTGCTTGTACACAATGTAAGGTGATGGATTTTTATGCTGTCCCGGCGCCTAAGTAATGAATCATGCAGTGCCTTTCTCACTTGAACAGCATCAAACTACCCACTGCAGGTGACACACATCAGACTTTCAGGATAAAGGGATGCCACTGTGACGAGTTCGGTAAGTCAGTCCACCCTGCTGTTAACTTTTGACATTCGTGACATGCAAGGAATGATTGGCAGCATAAATCAAATGAGATTCTAATGAGTATGAACTCATATGTAGTAAAGTATTGTCTTTTATAACATATGCTGAATTTCTACACAAACGGAATGGATACCTGTGGGCACACAGTTGGCTATGGGGCAATATAGATCAAGATACAAAGTTTCCAATTCTTCCTTGAAATGAAGTACGAGAATTTTTTAGCTCCTGGGTGGAAAAGACACTATTTTTGACTAAAGAGGACATGCTATGGTTTGCATCTGGAATGTCTGCCAAAAGCCACATGTATCTGAATATACTGGTATAACAGTGGAACTCTGTTACTGGCAGATGCTTAGGGTTTGACCCGGAAAGATTGTCAATTTGTTCAAACTGGAGCACAGCTTCCAGGTGTGTGTTGTGGACTTTAGGGCCTCACTTTAGGAAGTGAGGGAGGGCCCAAAAGACAGCTGGAAGAAAATAAACAAGGTAGAAGAAACACTGTGACAGCTTCTTCCTGAGAAAATTCTAGGCTTGCGGGAGACCCTAGGCTCAGTCCCCCTTCACTTGGCTGGGAAGCAGCTCTCCAGGCTCTGCCTTTGGCTCTGTTGTTGGCTGCTTATGAAGGGACTGCATGAGGCCTTCTGAAAGGGTGAAAGGAATAAATCTTTCCTCCCTTAAATTTGTAGTGGATGCTGGGTATTCTGCCAGAGCAACAAAAATGACGGCACAGTCAAAATTGTATCTTTGCCTGCAGCTCGTTTTTGTTAATAAAAAAGTAACTTCATTTTCTTCATTTGCAATGAGAGGAACTGTCACTGGCTGGCTTGAATCTTTGCTTCACTGACAACAGAAACGGAGGGATCATCATGTGGTCATAAAATGTTTGTTATAAAAATGGAAGTGGAATGTTATTATAAAAAGAAATTTAAATTCACTATCCTGTTGCTTGTCCCAGAAAGACAGAAGTTGGTACCGTGCAGACCTAGAGCCAATCTGCCTGAGACTGGGAAGCACATACCAATGAATACACTGGATTTAAAAAGGGTCCCCTTTATATATATATATATGTATATGTAAAAATTTGGGGGTTTTTTGAGATAGGTCTTGCTCTATAGCCCAGGCTGTTCCTGAACTCACTCTGTAACCCAGGCTGGCCTTGGACTTACAACAATCCACCTGCCTCAGCCTCCTGACTCACCAGTGCTGGCATTACCGGTGTGCACCACCTTGCCCCGATTTATGTGGTGCTGGGGAATCGAACTCAAGGCCTTGCACTTGCTTTAACACCTCTGCTATTCCTCCAGCCCACATAAATTTTTTTGTTCTGTTCTGTTTTTGCACTGGGTAGTAAATCCAGGCCCTCAAACATACTATGCTATGTATGCATCCAAAAACTGAGATATAGTACCAGCTTTTTGATGTTTTTGCTGTTATTTTAACTCATCTTATTTTCTCATTTTTTCATATTTTTTTCCTGTTAGGTTTTGTCTACATTTATTTACTTCATTCCAGTCTCTAATTGAAATTTTATTCCATTTCTCTCCTGCTTTATTCTTTTCCTTATTTTTTCTTCCCCCAAATTAACTTTTGTGTATGTGATGGGGACTGAACCCAGGGCCTTTGCACTGTGCTGCATCCCCATCCCCACTTTTTTTCTTTTTTTTTTTTTTTGAGACAGGGTCTCGCTCTGTAGCCCAGGCTGGTCCAGATCTCCCAGGTATAGCCCAGGCTGGCCTTGGACTCAGGACAATCCTCCTGCCTCAGCTTCCCAGTGCTGGGATTACAGGCCTGTGCCACCACACCCAGCTTTCTGTGGTGCTGGGAAATCAAACTCCAGGCCCTGAGCTTTGCCAGACAAATGCTCCAACCACTGTGCCATTCCTCCAGTCCCAAGCTTGGTTTTTACCTTTGACTTTAAGACAGAGCTCACTAAGTTTCTGAACCAGCTAGGCAGGGCTTGAACTTGTGAACCTTCTGCCTCTGCGTCCCAGCACACTACAGCCTGTGCCACTTGCCTTGCGTAACACTAATTTCTCATTCTCTACCCTCACCTTTTGTATTATTACTGCTATTAAACATTCCCAACCCTAAGATATGTATGTTAGCCCCTTAAGAGTTCTTAGTGTTTCATTGTTTAGCTTAGCCTAAGTCGCGAGGGCTTCTTTTCTCCCATCACCCTGGAGCAGTGCTGCATTTAGTACATCTTTAATGTCAACAGGCGCTCTGGGTTTGCTTCCACTAAGAGCGATGACGGCATTTCCGGCACAGGTGAACAGCAGCAGCAACCAGTGAGTGAGTATGATATGTCAGCCTGTGCTTGTTTTCGGCTATTAACATTGCTGATTGTTAATGGTGACAAAATGGCTGATTCTGTTTTCAACTGTGTGCTGTATCTGGGCTTCCTGTGGGTCATGGATATCACTGCCATTTGCTTCCTCGCGGTCATGCCGTAGTAAGGATGATGCTCCCTGGAAGGTGTGGCGCACTGAGACCTTCACACTAGTCAGAAAGGTTGAAGATCGGCATGAATTTCAATAGACAGCCACACTCAAGGATGTATCACAGAAGGACATAACCTAAGTAGAGATATTCACGGCAGAGACAGAATTTTTCTGCTGTAATGAATCTCTAACACTCAGACTGGCAATAAGCCCAAGAGAAAATTAGGTAACAATGTATCTCCAAATGTGTAATGTGTAAGTCCCCCAAAGAAAGTTTATTAGACTTTGAGGTACAGAAAATTATTTTAAAAAAGAACTAAAAAAGGTCCAACTGTTTAAAAAGTTAAAGGAAAAAACATTTATAAAAATTGAAATTTACCAAAGCTAACAAGAAATGAACTAAGCATATAATGGATTTAATGAAATATCTAGTAAGCCTAAACAAGAAACAAAATCCAGACGAGCTGAATACGACAATTCAAGATATAAATGCCTTGATGAAGAATAAACTCTGAAAGAAATCAAGAAGAAATTTAGTATATACACAATCCAACTGAAGCCAGGCCCAGCGTCTCAAGCATGTAATCCCAGCACTTGGGGAGGTGGAGGCAGGAGAGTTGTAAGTTTAAACCCACCCTGGACAACTCAGCAACTTAAAATCATGTCTCAAAATAAAAAACTTCTCCATTGTAAACCTCAAATTTTGTACTTGTACATATCAATAAAATGGGGGAAATTTCTTAAAAAAAGGAATAGGTATGTAGCTCAGTTTGAAGGTCCTTGGATTGGTCACACTATAAATTATAAACAAAAACAACAATAATTTAAAAAAATGGTATACACTGGGCCTGGTGGGGCGTGCCTGTAACCCCAGCACTCCGGAGGCTGAGGCAGGAGGATTGCCCTAAGTTCAAGGCCAGCCTGGGCTCCATAGTGAGTTTAGTACCAGCCTGCTGGGCTACAGAGTGAAACTCTGTCTCAAAAAAAAAAAAATCACCTAAAACCATGGGAGGCCAAATTGATCATTGTGCAGACAGAGTATCACAGAGTATCAGAACTTGCGGACACAGATGCTGCAGAAGACAACACACACCGTTTCACCCTGAAAACACTCCAGCAACACAGAAACTGCATATGATAGCAGCTGGAGTACAAAACTCACAACCCCAGTCTGAGAATTGTGTGCGTGAACAGAAGAGGACAACGATGAAAGTACAGAAAATGTGTTGAGTAAAATACTAGGAGAAAACTCCCCGAATCTCTGAATTAAATATCAACGTACAAAAAGTATATAGAAAAAACAAGTAACCTGAACTAGAAACCACCCATATCATAATCAAAACCTCAGAAATTCAATATAAATAGAGAGCACTAAAACCTGTGTGAGAAAAACACCAACTTATATAGGTTAACCTATCAGAATAAATGCAGATTTCTCAGCAAACATTAAACATCAGAAGTGTTTGAGTAAAGGATTTTCTTTCTTTCATTCCTTTTTTTTTTTTTTTTTTGAGACAGGGTCTTGCTCTGCAGCCCAGGCTGGTCCTGAACTCCCAGGTATAGTCCAGGCTGACCTTGAACTCAAGACAATCCTCCCGCCTCAGCCTCGTTAGTGCTGGGATTACAGGCGTGTGGCACCACACCCAGCTTACATGGTGCTGGGGAATCAAACTCAGGTACTTAGTGCTTGACTTACAAGTGTTTTATAAGCACTTTAACCACTGAGCCATTCCTCCAGCCCCCCAAAATACAGATTTTGTAGAAAAAAGAAATCCTAATAAAATTTATGAACACTAAATCAGCACTATAAAAAAGTACATAAGGAAATTTAGGGCTGGAGGACTAAGTGGTTAAAGTACTTGCTTAGCAAGAGCTAAGTACCTGAGTTTATTCACCACGATCATGTAGGCTGGGCGTGATGGTGCATGCCTATATAATCCTAGCACTCTGGAGGCTCAGGCAGGAGGATTGCCCTGAGTTTGAGGCCAGACTGGGCTACACAGCAAGTTTCAGAACCAGCCTGGACTACAGAGTGAGACCCTACCCCCCCTCCAAAAAAAAAAGAAAAATAATTCAGAACAGAGACAGACCAACATGAAAGAACCCAGAGGAAAGTATTCATTTGTGATACTTTAAAGCATTATGGGGTGGGGGGGATGTTAGCATAGTGGTTGAGTTCACTTCCCCCGCACCAAATAAACCGGGAGTGGTGCCACACACCTGTAACCCCATTATCTGGGAAACTGAAGCAGGAGGATTGCTCAGAGTTAAAGGCCCGTCTGGGCTACAACTAGAGTGAACCCCTGGTCTCTGAGCTTGTTTCTAGACACTGACGCCCAGTAAAGGCTCCTCCCATTTTCATGTCGCCAGTCCCTAGCACCTATTTGGTGCAGGCTTCAAATCCTTGTCACCACCTTTCGGCAGTGAACCACAGCACAGACTCACACTGGGTGTCCACAGTCCAAGTTCAGACCACCCACCTCTAACTGGTGTTTCTCTATCTTCACGTCTGAGTAGTTACTGCATTCTCAGAAATGCATATTAAAATAACACTGAGATTCCACCCTGCTCCAATAAAAATGGCTTTTATCAAAAAATTTAAACAAAAGCTGAAGCTGGTAAAGTGAGTTTGGAATCCCAAAAACTTGGGAGGCTGAGGCAGAGAATCACAAGTTCAACACTAGCTAGAACAGTGAAATTAGTGACTTAAAAAGACTCTGTCCCTTCGGGCACGGTGGTGCATGTCTGCAATCCCAACATTCAGGAGACAGGAGGACTGCTGGAAGTTTGATGCCGGCCTGGGATACCTAGTGAGTTCAGCCCCTCTGGACTATAAACCAAGAACCTGTCTCAAAAAAAAACCCAACAACAACACAAAAACAAAACAAAAAACAACCCTGACTCAAAGCAGAATGAAAAATGGAAGGTAGCCAAATGCAAAATAGCGGCACTGGCCTTTTGCTACCCCCCCCCACACACACACATACACACACACATACATACACACACACACACATACACACACACACAGGTTAGTGAGGCTGAGGGAGGAAAAGAACCCTTCATCACTGGGAAGATCGTAACTGACAACACAACCAAGGCAATCTGTTTGGAGATCCCTAAAAAACCTGAAAATCGAAACTTCATTTGACCCAACGCTTCCTTCCACCTTCTGCTATCTTCCTAATTCGGACAGGCGAGATCTCCCTGTCACTGTCGAGGACATGGACACTTACTGCTTGTTAGTGTGACTGTAGACAGGCCAATCTGCCATTACAGTCTGCTCTGTTTCTACAACCTAACAGGCCGGCGCTCAGGTCCTAAAGGGGATCGCACCTACCCCCCAGCCCCAGGCTCCTGAGTGTCAGCGACGAGGAAGAGAAAGCTTGTTCGAGTGGGGGTGGGGAGAAGTGGTGTCTAGTAACTCCACCTGCAGCGCGCAGCTGCTCCCACGCATAGCCAGGTGCTGAGGCCGCGTGCCACCGGCTGTCTGGGGTCCTCGGGATCCCTGCCACCGTTGGCCACCGGCGATTCGGGGAACAGGGTCTGGAGCGGGTGTGAGTATCACGGAATCACATCCCGGGGGCTGAATCAGTATAACAGCACCTTTACTGGAGGTGAGGGCCAGGCTTATAAGCAGTTTTAGGGGAGTGGGTCAGTCAGGGTCATTTACTGATTGGAAGGATTTTGGAATTGCATGCCAGTTCTCACCACGTGATTTCTGGTAAGGGTCCGGAAGCAGGGGAAACTGAGGAATTTGGGTATGATGCAACCTCAACTGGCCATCCTGGCCTGGGATAAAAGGGAGGGGCTCCACTCCTGCCGGTCTCAAGAAACGTGATTATTTATCCGCGTATGAGCCGCCTTCTACCTGCAGTCACCCCAAGCCCAGTCAGGGTCCCCCATTTCCCCCTGTTTTTACAAAGGGGTGGTGTCATCAGAGATGTAAGGCCAATGTTCCCCAGTCATCCTAGGTAAGCTTTGATAATGTACTAAGGCCTGATTAGCTGCAATTTTCGCGATTTTGGACAATTATTGACGCAGGAATTCAATCAGACAAGGGGCTAAGAGTAGCAGGGTACCAATAGCAAGGAGGGGCCCTAAGAGGGGAAGGAGCCCGGTGATGAGAGGGCTGGAGAACCAGGTAGGTGTATCGGGTTGGTAGCGGCTAATCAACTCCTTACAGAGATTTTTAAGGGTTTTTACATTTTACATTGTGTTCCACTATGTTGGACTCACTGACATAAAAGCAACATTCCTCCCCAAAACAACACAAGTTCCCCATGGTCAGCTGTTAGGGCTACACAGTGCTTTCTCAGAGACTGGAGAATCCTGTTAAGTATGGGATGGAGTAAATCACACAACTTTTCCCTAGGACCTGTCCATTCTTTTGTTATTTTTGTAGTTAATGCTCTCAAAATCCAGTAGCCTAGCATAAGGGGACTGGTGACTTGGGTACTGCTGGCACCCACAAATTCTCTACTGCCCTAATAAATTCATTTTCTTATGAAACTGAACTTACCCACTGAAACACCTTAGAAAAGTTTATAGGCCTGAGTTTCAGTTTATATCCCACGTGGGCCTTGTAAATTCACCTGATTCTCTAAATGGAATTAGTACTTGTGATCACGCACTGCACCTGCATAGCGCTCGCTATAAATGCCCCTTCTCCTACTCCATAAAAACCCTGCTTCCCAAAGGCTCGAGGCTCTTGGCACGGATCCACTGCGTTGGTGAAGTATGAGAGCCGGAGCTTAAGCCCGAAATAAAGGCTCGTTGCTTTTGCACGTGTGCTCAGTCTCCTGGAGGTCTTTGGGGATTATGCGATCTGGGCCTAACACCCATGTCTTTTTTTTTTCTTGTGAAGCCAGCTCCATTGCAAGCGTTTCTTAATGTCTTTCTAGGAAAATTAGTTAACATACCCTAATTCTCACAATGCAGAAAAAGCAGTGCTCTCAGAGAAACCGACGGTATTGAACACAAGTATCTAAACGTCTTACAACTTTTTACCTCCTCCAAATAGACTTCAGTTCTGATATTTTACTCACCCCTACTGGTAACCTCTCCAATCTCTTTTCTCCTGTGCAATATATCAAAAATTATGCCACCAGAGTTCTGTCTCTCTTAACAAGTTGACAAAAATCTGATGAAAAAATGGGTATAGAAGGACACGATCTCAAGCTGACTGTATTAATTTATGATGCTTTGACTGCTAACATCATCCTGAATGAAGAAAAACTGAAAGTATTTTCCTTCTTTGCAACCACTCCTGACCAACATGTTACTTGAAACCTTTGCCAGAGGTATCTATCAGGCAAGAAACCATCCTTATTTGCAGGCAACATGAAATTTTACATAGAAGACCCCCAAAACTCCACCAGAACACTGAGAACTGCTAACCGAACGCTGTATGGGAAACTTAGCAATATGGCAAGACCCTGCTTCAAAACCAAAAATCGCAACATGAGCTGAAGCTGTGACTTCACCTGAAAGCCCTGACTTCAATCCACAGCACTGCCAATAAATAAACAAACAGTAAGTAACCCCTGAATATACAAATAAAGCCAGTGAAGTCGAGGAAGTAACAAAACACCCTACCAACAAAGAAAAACTCTGAACATGACGTCCCTGCAGAATGTTATCAACTTCCGAGAAAATCACATGCCAGTACCTCTCATGTCCCAAACTCTTCTATGAAATTTGAAGGCAAAGACAACTAACAAATTCATTCCAAGAACCTAGCACTTCTCTGTTACAAGAATCAGACAAGAACTTAACAAGAAAGCTACATGTCAATCTTAATGACCACAGATGGCAAGAATTCTCATGCAGGTTATGTGAAACACAGTGCAACAAGTCATTAAAAGGTTCTTACACCAAGGTGTGGTTGTGCATGCTTATAATCCAAGCACTTTGAGGCCAGGAGAACCACAAGTTTGATGGCACCTTGAACAACATAGCAGTTTCATAAGATTCTGTTTCACACAAAATAAAAAGGGACCTGGGGATACAATTCAATGCAAGGGCCCTGGATTCAGTACCTACTACTAGAAAATAAATAAAAAGAATCACATAACACAAAAAAGTTGGCTTCATCCCAGGGCTGTCACTAGAACAATTCTTAACAAATTAGAAAATGTACAGAACTGGGGGCATAGTTCAGTGGTAAAACCACTTGCCTAGCACATGCAAGGCCGTGGGTCTGATCCCCCAGCACCACATGAACTAACGTGCCTGTAATTCCAATACTGAGGAGGCCGATGCAACAGGATTTCCTTGAGTTCAAGACAGCCCTGGGCCACACTGTAAATTCAGAATCAGCCGGGACAACAGCAAGACACTGGCCTCAAAAAAGGGAACTCGCGTATTTTAAAATAACAAACCCAGCTTCTCTTTGTTTCAAAACTTTGATATTTTATGGCATTTTCTCCTAATTGACTATCCCCAACAATCTGAAAATCACCCGCATTCACACAAGAAAACCAGATTTCAAGGACAGACAGAATTAGAAAGTGCACTATTTAATACAAAATCAAAAAGAAGATTTCAAACGTCTTAACGAGTTCAGATGAGGAGGCTCCTTCTCCAGAAGTGCAACTCGGAAGTAAAATCCATGTCTGAGGTTGAGAGGTGTGCCCAGAAAACAGGCACAGCCCGGGGGCTGCGGGCACCACGCGGCGGCTGTCGGGGCCCCAGGCGCCCCCAGCCCATTCCTTCTCCCAAGGGAGGCCACGCCTCAAGAGTCGCCGAGAGCGCGTAACCTAGTTAAGTTCCCAGGCACAGACCCTACAGCAGGGGGAGCAGAGCCGAGACGCGCGGGCTGTGGGCCAGGCCCCCGAGGGGTCGCAGCTGCCACTACTCGGGCAGAGCACACGGCGGGAAGGGGGGGGTGCCAGCGGGGAGGCCGGGACCCGCCGCGGCCCGCAGCTGTCCCAGCCCGTCCCCTGCGTCCCTGGACCTCCCAGCCCGCCGCGCACCTCCATGTCTCGCTCCAGGGGTCCCCACAGGCTTCCCGGTGAGCCCTCCGTACACGGGAGCGGGGATCCCGCGAGGACACGGCAGCCGCGCAACACAGCCTCCGGTCGGCGAGGCCCCACAACCCAGCGCGTCCTCGACGCATGCGCGGGGCGGGCCTTCCGGGCCTTCCGGCCTTGCTGATTGGGCAGTTTATCCGGCTTCCGCTGAACGGCCGCTGGGAGGAGGGCGGCGTTGCCATTAGCCTTGGATCGAGCGTGGGACTCTCACTCGCTGGATTGCGGGAGCTACTACCGGAGCCGCCGTCCTGGGTTCTGGGGTGCAGGGTCAGAGTTGATCAGCCTGAGGAGAGAGTGGGTCACCGTGAGGGGTCCAGTCGTTCTTTACTCAGGTACAGCGGAGTCCATGGCAGACACCAGTCGCCTCTGCAAGCCTGCCCATTTTCTCACCTCTCCGCTGTCGGTCACCACTATGAGCATTTGCCGTCACAAGTTGCTGCAAAAGCTGGCTCATCACAAGAGATAAATCCAGAGCTGACAGAGTAATACAGACGGAAGTGTCAGTCGCCAGGCAGTTGGATAAGGGGCGCGGGTGGTCTCAAGACTAACGTTGGAGGGCCCAGCTGAACCAAGTCAGCCTAGCTGTGTTTACCATGAGAAGCCTCAAGGCCTCAGCAGGAGGACTCACGGCTACACTGTGGGAAGGCCTAGGAAAAACCCAGGGTCTGAGTTAGTCCATGTTCCTGTACTCTTCACCATACAACCTGTGTACAGCCCAGCCGTGAGTACCTATGAACAGGGCATCATTTTTGCTCTTGTTGCTGTGACTATCCATACAGCCCTGAGCTCAGCTGTCAGTTGGATGCTTTGACCAGCTGGGGTTTCCATCCAGATAGTATTGTGCCAGGCTGGATAGCCGCTGCTGTCCACGTGGATGTACCCCATTGGTTCCAGCGCTTGCTCCAGTTTTGCTGACAGGGCACTAAGATCTTTGCTGGTCCAAGTAAGCACCCATTTCACTCAGGTCGGCGTCTGAGTCACCCCACTCTTTGGGGAAATCATCCACGGCCAGATTCACCCCACGTTGGAGTGCATTCATCCCCAAAAGGATACGAAGTTGGCACAACTACCTGTCTATTTGCACTATTCTGCACGGTAGCTTATGCTTCTACTCCCGAAGCACTGTAGCCTTTCAGTCAGCCCCCTGGAAATTCTCCTGCCTCCCGCGCAGTGACAGGTGCCTGAGACACCGCCCTCTCCATGTGCTCAGGACCTGGCTATGCCGCCCCGTCACCATCTGCAATGCTTTTTACTCCTTGGATCTGCCATTGTGGTTTTGTTTGTTGCCACCATGCACATGGCCCCTTACCTAGCTCTGTGGCACCCCAGGGCCTGGCAGGTTTAGCCCCCCAGTGCCACAAGTGGCTTTTTCTTCCAGTGTTCATTAAGGGCATTTCTCTTCCCCTCTGAACAGTTTCCTCTGGGAGTGTTTTGTTATGTTTAGAGCCCCATTAAGTTTCCCTCCTGGCCTTGTGCTGCTGCTTCCCTGCTCCCACTTCTGGGATTTTACTGACAGAGCCTCCTCCTTACCCTGCTGATGCAGCCTGCTTCACAAGCCGGGCAGGGAGCTGGCATGTAGTGAGGCTGGGCTTGGGTCTTCTCGCCATACAGTCTACATAATTTTGGCCTCAGCTGGGCAAGACACTGCCCAACACTCCCCAGCACAAAACCAAGGTTGCTTGTGTCTCAGCGGCGTTCTGTTCATTTGGGCCTTGTTGACAGGCACTTTGGGCTTTTAGCTTCTTTCACTTTTCTCGTCACAGTGCTGAGCAGAAGGACAGCTTCTGTTTCTGCACATGGGGTGGTGAAATCCACCCACCGCTTCGTCCCTACCGGTGCCAGGAAACCTTTTTTCCCCTAAAGATTTCCTAACTACCTGAAGTGCCTTCCAAAGGCAAACAGAAGTCCCACATACCTTGAGTCCCTCCCAAGGTGGTGCCCAAGCAGACAGGAGGCTGGGCACTGAGTACTCTTGGCTGGCCTTTCTTCATTGCCACTCTCCACGGGTGTCAGGGGGACACACCCACCTCTGCCAGATCCTGCCAACTATGCCAGGTGTAAGGGTGACCACAGGAGCCACAGGCCTGGGTTCTAGGATGCGAGTTCAGATCTGGTCAGCCTCAAGAGAAAGCAAGGCACCATGGGAAATCCAGTAATACTTTATTCACATACAGAAGAGTACGCGGGAAGAAAAAGTCGCCTCCACAAATTATGCCCATTGCTATAAGAACCTTCCATAGGTCCCTGCCATATGCCACCATAGTAGGCCCCAGAAGTGGCCTCACAATAGGTAAACCCAGAGCTTTCATCGTAGAAACACAGATGAAAGTGGCATTATGCCAAACAGTTACATAAGGGGCGGGGGGTTCGCTGCTAACATGGCCAGGGCCCCGCTGAGCTAACTGTGTTTACCACGGAAAACCAAGACTCACTAAGTTGCCAGAATTAGTCAGGTTAGGCTCAATTCTCCTGCCTCAGCCTCCCAAAGTCCTGAGATTATAGGCCTATTCCACCTCAGGTTGACATTTTCATTTAAGTGGAGTTCTAGCCCTCCACCCCAACCTGACTGCATTCTAAAAAAAGGCAAAGTCTTGGAAAAACACACCTGCCAGCAAGTGTGCAAGCTTTAGGAGGTGCAGCATCATAAAGGGAAAGTGGGTCCTGGTGGAAGTGCCCGCGAAGTGATGTTGGGTCGAAGCTCTTCCTCTCTTGTTTCACAGCCAGCACAGGTGGGTAACACTTCTAACATCTGCTCCCCAGCACAATTTACTGTCTCGGCAAACATGAACAAAAGCATCACACAGACCAGCTGTGTGGGTTAGGGTTCTAAGAGAGGCAGAGTTAACTGCATTTATTGAAATAAAGGGGATTTATTTTGTGGGCTGACAAGTCTGAGGAGAGAAATAATCCAACTTGGCCCCATGCACATGTGAGGGCTGGAGCGTCCCATAGGTGTTCTGACTTGTGTCAGGAAGACACCAGTCCAGGCCTCAGGACAGCTGGTGCAAGCCAGCCGCGGATCGTTGTCCAAAAAACAAGGTGAAGATTGGAGACTGATAAGAATCTGCCATGGAGATCAGTAAAGTGAAGCCAGGAGAACTAATAGCCCTTTTGTGAGTATTTAAATTAATACAGGAAGTAGATCCTTTTGATTACCCTTAATCTCCACTTGTGAGATGTGAGGTATTTAGTGATTCTGTATATTTGGCAGTTTTGGGAGAATTAAAAGTTATGATGCTAACTGGTTACTCTTAGTATCTTTTGTTTGTTTGTTTGTTTGTTTTGAGACAGGGTCTTGCTGTGTAGCCCAGACTGGTCTCCTGACTTCAGTGTGTAGCCCAGGCTGGCCTTGGACTTGGCAATCCTCCTGCCACAGCCTCCTGAGTGCTGGGGTTACAGGCGTGCACCACCATGTTCAGCTTTATGTGGTGCTGGGGAATCGAACCTAGGATCTTGGGCTTGTTAGGCAAGTACTTATAACTGCTGTGCCATTCCTCCAGCCCCCTCTTAGCATCTTTGGACAATCTAGTGTTGGAAAGAAATGAGCTCCAGATGTGCAAAAACAAATCAGGTTCTCAGCATGTAGACTGTGTAATAAGAAATATGAACTCAAAGATTCAAATTCCGGGTTCCAGACTCACATGAACACCTTGAAAGTTTCTAAGTGCATCCTGGAAGATAATCTTCTCTCCTCCAGCTATCGGGCTGAAGCTGCTGAAAATTAAGTTCAAGCCCTTATAATCAGATTAGCTGGATTAGCAGATTAGCACCAGCTCAATGCTCACCCTTCAAGGGCATCTGCAGCTAAGCTATTACATAAAGTGGATTTTTGTTCAGCTGCCCTAGAATTTTTTTCCCTATATAAACCTAATAAAAATGTAGCAGGCTTCCTATTTCACTTCTGAATACACCAATGCCATAGGTCCACATGTCAAATCATTCTCATCACTGCCTTGCCTCTGCTGCACGTCATGATATGTACACACATCTTGCCTTTGATGGTTAGTTGCCGCCCCTCAGCCCCCAACACTGAGATCCAGTGATGACATAATAAGGAGAGAGACCACAGCAACTTTAGAGAAAACCATTGTTTTAATTCTTTCTCTCAAGAGCCACTCTTGGGAGCAGAATCTGTATTGGTTAGGGCTCTAAGAGAGGCAGAGTTTGTAGATTTTATAGAGATAAAGGGGATTTTGTTTGCAACACACTTGCTCATGTTTATAACACGACAACTTGCGACAGCCAAACCTTGGAAATGGCTAATATGTCTATCAACAAACAAAGAAAATGTGGTATATTTAGCCAGTGGAATAATGAAAGACAAATTCAAGTCATTTGTAGGATCATTGTACTTAGCAAGATGAATCAGATGCAGAATCCTAAAAATTGCATAATTTCTGTAATATGAGAACACCAAATTATTAAAATGAAGATAGACTTTGTGCAGAGAAGGATCAGGAAGAACAAGGGAGTTGGCTGCAAGAAGGGAAATAAAAATGACGAAGATGAAATGTGTATGTGCACCGATTTCTCAAGATGAACATTACTGTTGTAAAGACATACAAATGCAAAGCAAAAATTTGGCAAAAAAGGGCTGGGGTTGTAGCTCTATGTGAGAACCCTGAGTGGGCTGCTCTGGGATTCTGCGGTGACTGGTGTGCAGCCTAGGGCAGGGTTGGTCTAGATCCTGCTCACAGCCACAATGCTGACCCCGCTGTGACCGAACCACACCCAAGCTCCCTGGGGACACAGCCTGACAGCATCCCAGTGGTTCCCCTCTGAAAAGTACACTGGACCCTTGCTTCTCTTGCGTCACTGATGCAGGGTGGGAGGGTGGGACACTCCAGCAGGGATTATAAGCTTCTGACTCCAGTTGTAATGCTATGACCAAAAACGTTCATATCTTGGGATCACTGAAGATTGTATCTGGCTGGAGAAATAGCTTAGCGGTTAAAGCTCCTAGCAAGAGCTAAGTACCCAAGTTCAATTCCCCAGCACCACATAAACTGGGTGGGTGTGGTGGCGCACGCCTATAATTCCATCAGCACTCGGAAGGCTGAGGCAAGCTGATTGTCCTGAGTCCAAGGTCAGCCTGGGCTACTTAGTGAGTTCAGAACCAGCCAGGACTGCAGAGTGAGACCCTGTCTCAAAAAACTGTCTAAAATTCTGAGGCCTATTCTCTTTTTTCTTTTTCTTTTTTTTTTTTCATGTCTATGATCCAGAGGACAGTATGCCCCCAAGCACTTGTGGGGCCAATTTATCCAACAATCGCTTACACTATTCCCTGGCCTCCAATCCAATATCTTGAGTGTATCTTGCATCAAATCGGACCCCGCCAAGGCAGGCGCACTTTCTGCGCCTCTCGCCTCGCCCCGCCCTTTACGGGGCAGTATTTGCACATCGGAGGGAGGCTTGCTTGGACCCAGGCTCGTCCGTGCTGTTTTCATCGCCCTGCCACCAAGGCCGACTTCCTGGTGCACGTATTCTCTCACTATGAGAAAAATATAAGGGAGCCGGAACACACGTCACCTTCCAGGGCACGCTTGCAAGGCTTACAAGATGAGGCTTCCCTTCGTGGTGCTCCACCGCACACGCGAGGCGGGCGCGCCTCCCCACGGCCTTACTGTTCTGTCGTGGCGTGGGGGTTGGGGTGGGAGGGGGGCAACTCCACGGCAACGCGAATGCCCACCGCACGGCGGCCCAGGCCTGTAATCGCAGCGCTTTGGAGGTGTAAGACAGGGCAAGTATATAGGAGGCCCAGTCTGGACAATTTACCAATAGCAGTTTAACAAGGCCCTTCTCAAATTCACAAGAAAACGTGGCTGGGGAAGTAGCTCTAAATGAAGGCCCAGAGTAGAACCAAACAAAACCCAAACCAAAACGAGACAGAGGGAACAAACACCCTGCCCGGGGGCAAGCTTGGGCCAAAAATTCAACTCACGTGGAAAGGTCGCCCTTATCCCCGGCCTGCGTCGAGGACCTGAGGGGCGGAGCCAGGGAAACTGTCCAATCAGCATCGTCGTTGGGAGGCTGCATCGGCCTCACTGCGCAGGCGCAGTGGACGTGGCTTTGCCCTGGGACCGCGGGGCGGCTGCCCGCTGCGCGACCGCTGCGCTGTGTCCTGCGCGGGGTCCCCACTTCCGGCGCTGGAGGACCCCGGGGAGCCGGCGGGGTCCGGGGGCAGGACGATGGAGGAGGTGAGGCGGCCGCGGCGGTCCCGGTGTCCCCAGCCGAGTCCCGCGGCCCGGCGCCCTCCGGCCCACGCGGCGCGGCGGGGCCGGGCGGAGCCCGCGAGCCGGCCGGGGCTGCTGGGTCCCGGCGCCGCGCCTGGGCCGCCCCGCGGGCGTGGGTGTCCCCGGGAGTTTTCCGGCGGAGCTGAGGGCGGGTCGCGCGGCCTGCGGGGCGGGGCGAGTCCCGCGTGTCCGCCGCTGGCTCCTCCTGGGACGCGCGTGTCGCTTCTGCATCGGGGCTGCGGGACGCGGCTCCTCCTCCCCGCCCCTTGGATCGGTCAAATTCCCCTTCGATTTCGTGACCCATTGCGGTTCTGCACCTGCAGCTTCGCGTGCAGCCTGGCATTTTGTGACTTTTTGCAGTTTTCAGAAACTTTGGAGGAAGATGTGAGTCGATATCGAATGCCACAAAACATCGAAATTCTGAAATAGAAACAAGATTTTCAGAAAGTTATTTTAGACAATAGTACTTCCAAATATGTGATTGGGGTAGTTAAGTTCTTACCCTTTTTAATACTGTTAAAAACCGATTTCTAGTGTTTGAGTTCCAGTTTTTCATTAGGAGGCCACCACTGGGTGACTGCACAGCCCAAACCCACGAGCTCCTGCTGTAACTGACACACGCAAGGCCGGCTCCCGGCGCTGTCGCCTTGCTTCGGTTTATGTGCTTCGTAATGTTTATTGATCAGGATATGTTGTTCATCCTTCCAGTCCTTGGATGAAACGAAGCCTGTCTTTGACTTTTGGAAATATAACGAGAAATAGAATAGCAGGGTCAAATTTAATTTCTATTTGCAGCTTTTTTAAAAAAAAATCTCCAGGTGGATTTTCTTTGGGGTTGAACTAGTTCACAATTCTACCAGCAATAAGATTCATTTTAACTCGCAGCCTCACCAACATTCATATCTGTGTGTGGTGATAAAAGTTCTGACACCGGGCCCTTGGGTTGAGCTGCATTCCATTCCTTTGTTCTGACTATCTGTGTCCCTAATGTCCCTCAAGATGCACTCAAACTGCTGCTTCTCCTGCTTCAGCCTCTCAGAGTTCTGAAATTACAGGTTTGCACTGCCAGGCTTGGTTTATTTTTACAGTTCAGGATAATAACTTTTTCTGGAGTAAGGTGGAATCTTCGTGCTCTTCCTCCTAATTTTATGAATATATATATATATATATATATATATGCAATTCACAATGGTTACACAGTATTATTTTGATGTGCATGACCATAATGGCTGAAGATGTGTGGGTGGCTTAACGTAGTTATATCTTTGCTGACATTTTGACTAATTGACCTGTCTGTTCTTGGAAGTGGCGTATTGAAGCTCCCTGCTGTGATTGTACTGGAGTCTGTTATTCTTTTCCTGTGTAGCAGTTTTTGTGTGTGAAGGTTGGTGTGCCAACATGGGGTTAATATTTACAACCCAGTAGCTTCCTGTTGTAGTTCTCCTTTTACTTACAGATAGTGTCCATCTTTATCTCTTCTAATCCTTATTGGCCAGACATCCGCTGTGTCTGAAAATACTGTAGCAGCTCCGACTTGTTTCTAGGCACCAATCACCTGCGGCCTTATTTTCCATCTTTTCATTTCCAGTATGTCTTTATGATTGGATCATGTCTCAGATGGCCAAATTCTAATTTTTGATCCAGCTTACTGCTCTTGTCTTTTGACTGGGAAGTTAAGATCGTTAACTTTGAGAGTTAATATTCTGCGATATTAACAAATTCATGGCACTCCTCCTGCCTCAGCCTCCCGAGGGCTGGGATTATAGGCATGCACCAGCACACCCAGCATTTTGTGGTGCTGGGGAATCAGACTCGGGGCCTCGAGTTTGCTCGACAAGCGCTTTTACCTCAGCACTATTCCCCTAGCCCGAGATTTCTTTCCTCCTGTTGCCATCATGGAGTGTTGTGTTTAGTAGACCCCTGCAGCATGTCAGCAGCAGGTGCTGTGCATTCACGTTCACGCTAACTGTGCACTCAGCGCGTCAGCGTTGTGGGTGGTGTAAATGCAGCAATTAGTGGTGATTACGATACGTCACTATCTGGTTTGTCATAGACTCAGTATGTTGTTAATGGTGCACAGTGTTTGACTCCAGCGTGTTTTCACTGTGTGCTATTATTTGGCTGGTGTTTGGTTTACCAGTCCAATAGGCTGAAGATGGGCATCACTACCTAGAGAGAGCCAAACTCAAAGTCATGTCCTAAAGAGACATAACTAAGCAGAGGGTTCGTGTCTCTCAGCGCTGCAGCCTCGCCATTCTGCGCCCTGCTCTGTCTGGCCATGCCGGGAGCAGCTCCAGACTGTGATTTTACAGTCTTGTAGTAAGTCACATAATATTTGCACAACATGTTGGACACCATGTAGTTGTGAAGAAAACTCTGAGGGTTCACTGGTTTTCATGTGAGAATTCAGGACGATACTGCTGATTTGAGTTAGTTTTAGTAATATACCTGCAAATGTCACAGGATAAAATTCCTCTCTTGTCTTTGTTTTTATTCCTTTTCTCACTCTAGTCTTTCAAAAGATGTTGCAAGAAAGGGTATAACATTCTTTTATTATATTCCACTGTTCTAAAACCAAAATCAACGACAGTGATAATTTGTGGAAACATGCCAGATGTGATGGCACTTGCTTGTAATTGCAGTTGTGGATATGGTTTAGGGAGTAAAAATCACAAAATTTTGAGACCAAACATTGTAGATCTGGCTAAGAGCAAGTCACCTTGTCTCATTATAAAAAATCAAAGCCTAAGGCTGGTGTATCCCTCAGTGGTAGGTCATTCACTTAGCACTTACTTTTGAAAGTAAAGAAGCACTTTGCTTCAGTTATTTTTTTTAAACTTCATACTGACTGAGCTACATCTCCATTTTTTTTTTTTTTTTTTTTTGAGACAGGATCTCAATGTCACTAAATCTCCTGTGCTGGGCTTTAACATGTGATGCTCCTGCCTAAACCTTCCAGCATGCTGGGAGTACAGGCCTGTGCCACATGGCTGGCTCCATTTGTATTTTTGATTTTGAGACACTGCCTGGCTGACTAAGTTGATATATTTCTCAGGGTCCATTTCTGAGTTGCTGTTGTCCTCCCTCAGTGCCAGGCCTGCACCACGGGCTGGTGAGAGAGGTTCTTATGTTGCTGTTGCTTGCCTGACTCTTCCTGTCCTGCTGCTCAAGCTGCACAGGTACCTGGGGTGTTTCTCAGAATTCTCCTGATGGTATGTATGGAAGGACCCTGAACAACCGTGTTTTAATTACATGCTGGATGTTCACAGGTTTCCTAGCCTCTTGGGTTTATTCAGGGAAATGATTTAAAGATGTATGTATTCACCACACCCTTATCTGACTTTTGCTGTTACATAAGATATGCAGTGGTATTCTATCTATTAGCTTTGAAAATGATTTAGTCTCATGAGAGTTTTTTATATTTCCTATTTGTGAATCACATTTGTCATTTTTTCATGTGAATTGTGATATACCATTACAACACATCTATTGCCTTACGTATACTTATGTGACACAGATTTTGAGGTTCATTTAATGTAGCAATTGGATATAGATTTAAGTTCACATATTGTAGCATTTCACTTATTCGGTCTTTGATGTAAGTTTATCCTAAGAAAACCGGTCAATGTAGTGCTAACCTTTTGAATATACAAACAGTTACCTTTCAGTACTCAGCTATGACATTTGAGATCGAACTTCTCTCTTTTTCTTTCTCACACTTTCTAGCCTTATGAAAGACATTGTTACAGTTCTTTTTCTCCACTAGGACCATTATTTGCTTAGTAAGATCCTCTTTAAGCCTGCTGATCAATGCTTACATTTCTTTGAGAATATCTTGTTTGAACTGGTTGTTCAACTCATTTATTTGCCTTTTGGCTTCCTTCCCTGTGAGTTCCACTATTTCAGGGCTGATGCCACTAGTTTGTGGGGTCTCAGGCATCTCTGTGGGGGCCCTGCTGCCCTGTCTTCTTCCCATGTTGCTGGTGTTGAGGGGCTTCTCTTCAGAGGCTTAGCTGAGATGTTTTCTTTGAATGGCTGTGACGGTGTGTGGCGGGGAGCTATAATTCCTCTTAGTTCTGTGCTGGGAGTAGGCAGCTAGGGACCGGTCAGTCTGATGGCCTCTGAGGTGTTTTGTTCAACCTCAACCTCTCAGCAAAGCACTCCTGCCTCTCCTGGCTTCCCTCTCCCAGGGTAGGCTCTCCAGCCTCTGAGTTGCTCCAACTACACTGACCTCTGCAGCCTTTTTTCTCCTGTCTCTGCAACTTCCTCTTGTGCCAGTTTCTTCCTAGGCACTGTTTAAGGGTGACCTCGGAAATGTCTGGTGTGCTTTTCTGAGCTTTCTTTTACTCTCATTGGTTCAGTCTGGTTTTTTTTTTTTAATGGCTCCTGTTTATGTCATTGCCCATTATGGTTGCAGAATGCTGCTGCTTATCTGGGCTCCAGGAGCCCTCTTTGCCAGGAGGAGGGCACATTGCATTTGTAGTGTGCACTACCCACAGCTTTGTTTTTTGGAGGCTGGGGCTACCAGTTGCTGACAATTCCCACTTCTCCCAGAGGTGTCTGAGCTTTCCTTTGCAGTCTGTGGATGCCAGCAACTTAGGGCTGTGACAAATCTGGCTGCTGTTTTTCTCCATTTTCAATATGTATTCCATGTTTCTGACCTTCCTGTAACCTCCTGTCAGTTTTGGGGGCACTCCTTCCTCTCCTAGCTTGGTCAGATGTTCCATGCTGCACCGAAACTCGGGCTTTTTCTAACCTATTCACGCAGAAAATGTTTGGAGACCATAAAGTTGTGTGTGAACGTCTTAATAAGGAGTAGATCTCCAGTGACGTCAGTCTCACCATCCTTTTGCGCTCATGTTGTAGCCCCCAGTGGACTTCGAGGACGTGGCTGTGCAGTTCACCAGTGAGGAGTGGGCTCTGCTGGATCGTTCCCAGAAGGCACTGTACGTAAATGTGATGAGGGACGTCATTAGGAACCTGGCCTCTGTGGGTAAGGACGACAATTTCTTCGTGTAGTTACTTAGAGAATGAGTGTTTCCTGCTCACCACCTGTATTCTATTTTAAGAAAGATGGGACAGGTGTTACTTTGGGGAATAGAGCATCCTGAGTCAAAGATAATTATGCACCTAGATGATTTTGGTTTTCAGTAATTTCTAAATTATGTTTTTTTGTGACTGAATTTTAGGTAATTGGAAAGACAAGAGCATTGAATATGAAGACAAAACACAGGAGAGAATTTTAAGGTGAGTATCACTTTCAAGTGTAAAGAGTGTCAAGAGAAGTTTTGTGTATGATGGGTGGTGTTTGAGAAATGGGTAAGCAAGGCAATCAGCTCAGATCTAACATGTCAGGAAGTGTTCATGAAGAACGTTAATGTCAGGTATGTCTTGTATGAAATATAGTTCACTCCATGAAAACATTTTTTAAAAAAAACACATATAAATATGACTTTTTAATTTTAGTACTGGGGGTTGACCACAGAGCATTTCAGGGACTGATGTCACTAGCCCCACTGTTTCAGAAGATGTTACTCTGTAATACAGACTGCCCTGAAATTTACTGTATGACTTAGGCTCATCTAGGACTCATGATCTCCCTATGCATTCTCTTGAGTTCTGGTCTTATAGTTGTGTGATAATGTGCTAATTTCTTCCAATTTTTTTTAAATGAGATCTTTCCTGATTTTCCAGGCTTACTGTAAACTTGGCAGCCTTCCTACCCTAAGCTTTTGAATGGCTGACTTTATAGAAAGGGCCCCTATGACGGGTTCTATTCTACAGCCATCCATCTATTTCCTTTTATTTTTATTTTTTTAATGTTGAATATACTAGGTAGAAACTATTTCTTTATTGCAAGACAACCCACCAGTCAATACTATTTGTGCTTGATTTGGGTTTCAGAAGAAAAATGGGTTCAAACTGAACATTAATATTTGAAATCAGGTACTCCTTGAGAGATTTCTAAGTTAATATTTCTGGGGGGGGGGCAGTTCTAAACAAGGACAAAATTTAAAATTAGTTGAAATTTCTTTTAATTAAAAGATCAAGGGACAAAATCTCCTGTGTTGTAGTATAAACATATGGCTTTTATATAGAATAAAGTGCACATCAGGGAGCCAGATATTTATAACCAGCACCAACTCTCAGGCAAAGAGTAGTAAAGCACGGTATATTTCCTTTTAAATGGTTCAGGCAAAAGAGAGAGTTACATTTTCTTTGAAGGTGATTGAAAACAAATTCTAGTATCTTTAAAGCGTGAAATTATTTTGAATCTGATTGAAAAATGATCTCTTTTTTATTTATAGAAATCAAATGATACAGAGACCTTGTGAGAGAAGTAAAGATAATCACTGTGGAGAAAACATCACTCAAATTTCTAATCTCAGCCTCAGCAAGGAAGCTTGCACTGGTGTAGCGCAATCTGCAAGTAGCTCATGTGGAAAAGTCCATGTGCATCCTACTCTTATTAGTAGTAGTTGCTGCAGATCTCATGCTAGGCACAGACCAGATGAGAATTATGAATCAGTACAGAAGCCACATAAGTGTAAGGATTGTGGTAAAGCATTCAGTAATTACAAAGGCCTTGAGAAGCATGAAAGAACTCGTATTGAAGAGATACATTATGAATATAAAGATTGTGGCAAAGATTACAGATTTCATAGTTTCTTTCAAAGATATGAAAAAACTCAGACTATAGAGAGTCCACATGAATGTAAACAAGGAGACAAGACCTGCACTCATTCTCATAGTCCTCAGCTTCATGAAATACCTCAGTCTGGTCAGGCACCGTGTGAGTGCAAAGAATTTGGTAAGACCTGCACTGTTCCTCATAACTTCGAAGTACATGAAAAAACTCATACTCGACAGAAAACTTATGAATGCAAACAATGTGGAAAGACCTTCAGTTATTCTGGTAGCCTCAAAGCGCATGAAAGAGCTCACACTGGCTTTAAACCTTATCAGTGTGAACACTGCAATAAGGCCTTCACTTGTTCCAGTGGCCTTCGAAAGCATGAAAGAAGTCACAGTGGACAGAAACCCTATGAATGCAGACAATGTGGTAAGGCCTTCACTTACTTCAGTGCCCTTCAGAAGCATGAAATGACTCACAATGAACAGAAACTCTATGAGTGTAAACACTGTGGTGAAACCTTTCTTTCTTCCTGTAGCCTTCTAGTGCTTGAGAAAATTCACCCAGGCTTAAAACCTTATATATGTAGGCAGTGTGGTAAGGCCTTCCTTTATCCCAGTGGTCTTCAAAGGCATGAAATAATTCATACTGGACAGAAACCATACAAATGTAAAAAGTGTGGTAAAGCCTTTGCTCTCTCCAGTGGCCTCCGACAGCATGAAAGAACTCACACTGGGCAGAAGCCCTATGAATGTAAGCAGTGTGATAAGGCCTTCTCTTGTTCCCATAACTTACGAGTGCATGAAAGAACTCACACCGGACTGAAGCCATATGAATGTAAACTGTGCGGTAGGACCTTTTCTCAATTCGGTTCCCTCCAAGTGCATGAAAGAATTCACACTGGACATAAACCCTATGAATGCAAACAATGTGGTAAGACCTTCAATAATTCTAGTAACCTCCGAGTGCATGAAATGGCTCACACGGGGCTTAAACCTTATGAATGTAAACAATGTGGAAAGACCTTCAATTATTCTGGTAGCCTCAAAGCGCATGAAAGAACTCACACTGGCTTTAAACCTTATCAATGTAAGCACTGCGATAAGGCCTTCACTTGTGCCAGTGGCCTCCGAAATCATGCAAGAAGTCACTGCGCAGAGACCCCATAAATGCTAACGCTGTGGTGAGGCCTTCACTTGTTCTAGATGCCTTTGATTGAGTCAGAGAACTCACAATGGGCAGATTCACTTCTGAGTGTATACAATGTGGTAACACTTTTTTTTATTTGCCAACAAGAGTATGAAAAACTCGCATTGGACATAAACCTTATGTATGCAAAAAGAATTGGAAAGCCTTTGCTTCTTTTAGCTCACAACTGTGTGAAAGGTTTCACTGGACAATCACGATGAGTGTAAACAATGTGGTAAGGCTTTTACTATTTCTAGTGCTCTTGAAATGCATGAAAAAAAACTCTCACTACTAAAATATATAAATATGAACAAGGTTGTAAGTAGGTGTTTTTTTTTAACCTGTGAGTACATTTATGAGTTCATATCAGACAGAAAACTTAAATAATATAATAAAATCTGAAATGGTAGGTGAATTCTACTGGAGTGAAATACATGGATGGAAGCAGTGATAATGCCTTTGGCTGTTTTTTCTCCCTTAAATGCATGACAGAACTCACACAGGAATGGAAATCTAACGAGTGTACGCAGTGTGGCAATGCGCCTTCTCTTTCTTTCGCCTGTCAAAGTATGAGAGAACTCACTGTGGGTAGACATCCTATGAATATAAACAATGTTTTACACTCTAACCTTGTTCCAGCAACCTCTCTGTGTGTGGAAAAACGCACCGTGGAGAGGAATCCTATGGATATAAGCAACCCTTATGCTTATTCCAGTGGTGGTTATGTGCACGTTAAAAATCTCAGCCCTGCACATGAATCCTATGGAAGTAAAGAAACTGTACAACCTGTGCTAATTTCAGTGCCCTCTGATTACATCAGAGTACTAGCATCAGCCAGAAACGTTGTGAATGTAAGTGACGTGCTAAGATCTTCACTTACTCCTCTTGTCTGAAATGCCATAAAAGATCACACTTGGGAGAAACAACGTGAACATCAACAATGTGGTAGTTAGTTTTGAGTGTGTGGCACAACTGTGTGGATAGAAATCTTCTAGTTGTGAGAAATCTCATAAAGCCTCTATATATTTCAGAGTGGTTGGAGAATAAGTATTGCTACAAGACCCTTAGCTGTAAATAATGTAGTCATTGTAAGTACATATTTATTGCATAACAGAACTCATAGTGGAAAGTAACCCTGTGATTACTAAGTAAAACACTGGTTTATTTGAAAATGCTGCTCTGCTCTCACTAAGAGCCATTTTTGTTTGTAGTGCTGTTAATGAGCCCAGTTACATCTCAGACTTTTGTCTTTATTATTTGAGACAGGCTCTTCCTTAAGTGCAACATTTTCTAGGGTGTGTTAACATTGGATCTTCTCGCCTCAATTTCCCTGAGTAGTAGAGTTTTAGGTGTGTGCCCCTAGGACTTGCTGCAACTTATGAATGCAACATGGAAAATACTAGGCACACTTACTGTCTTAGACATTGTGTGGATTGAACTCAATTGTAAACAAGTTAGAAATACTTCAGTGGGTTAGGATTAACACTAGCAAAGTTATAGTCATATGAAATTGCAAATGACCTGAAGTACAATAATTGTAAATGGAACGGTAAATGCAGATCATCTCACATACAATGCTTCAGCAAATTACTGTGAGAAACGTGTATAAAAGTTTTTAAAATACTGTTTTTCTGTGACTCATTTCCTTCCTGTTTATTTGAAGTATCACAATGTTAAAAAGATGGCCTAGCATGCGCGCACATGTCTGTAACCTCAGTGATTACAAGTTTAAATAGGAGAATTGGAAATTTGAGTCCCATTCTGTCAATTTAGTGAACTACTTTAAGAAAATCAATAGGTCTGAGGATGTAATTGAAATGAAAGTCCTTTGTTCAATATCCAGTACTGAAAAACAATTTAAAGAAATAATGACCACGTTGTAAGGATTTTGAACATGTGTCACAAAATTGCCTTTCATTTCCTGATCATGTCTTTTTAAAGAGTCTCTGGAGACACTAAGATTCATTTGATGGCTCACAAATCCCTAGAAATAAACATCAGTTAAAACTATTGCAGGGGCTGGAGGAACGGCTCAGCAGTTAAAGCGTTTCCCTAGTCAAGCACCGAGTACCAGAGTTCGATTCCCCAGAACCTCATAAGCCAGGCGTGGTGGAGGAGGCCTGTAATCCCAGCACTCTAGTCTGTGGCAGTAGGATTTCTGTGAGTTCGAGGCCAGTCTGGGCTAAATAGTCACTTCAGAACCAGCGTGCACTGGAGAGGGAGGTCCTGTCTCAAAAAAAAAAAAAAAGGTTGCTGTGGCAATGCAAGTAAAAAGAATGTCTTTCCACGTTTTAATGTCTTCTGTAGTTTTCATTGTAGAGATGTTTTATCTTTTTGTTATATTAATGCCTGTGCTGCTTTGTTTCTTTGGTTTTGATTTTCCTTTTCAGCTACTGTGCAGAGAATCACTTTTCTTGATTTCTTTCTCAGTGGATTCCTTACTGGTATGTAAGAAAGATACTCTGTCAGTGTGCAGGGATTACCAACTCTAAAGGTCTTCTGATGAATTTTGTTGTTGCATATTCCAAGTACAGTATCATATCATCTTCAAATAGAGATAGTTTGACCTTTTCCTACTTACGTATCTTCTATTTCTCAGTCATGTTTAATTACTCTTGGGGGGGGGGGGCGGGCTGGAGGAATGGCTCAGCAGTTAAAGCGCTTGCCTTGCAAACATTTAGTCAAGTGCTAAGGACTCGAAGTCTTCCCCAGCACCACATAAGCTGGGCGTGGTGGTGCAGGCCTGTAGTCCCAGCACTCAGGAGGCTGAGGCAGGAAGATTGTGGAGAGTCCAAGGCCAGCCTGGGCTACATATAGAGCGAGACCCTGTCTCAAAAAAAAATTACGCTTGGTAAAATTTCAGGGATTTGTTGTGGCTTGAATCTGGAGTGTCTGCCAAAAGCCTCACGTAGCTACAGATGCTCTGTACTGTGGAGAGGCGGGGCTTGGCCTCAAGGGCCACATGGCTGGTGCTTGATCTAGAAGGGTAGCTCCACCCTTTTCCCTAGGCTTAACGCTGTTTTTCCATGCCTGGAGGGTCTCTGGCTCCAGCTCCAGCTCCAGCTGTGGCCCATTCCAGATCTAGCCACTGCCTGTGAAAGGACTATGATCTTCCCAAACTGTGAGCTAAAAATAAATGTTTCCTCCTTAAAGTTGTGGGTATTGGGTTTTCTCTCCCAGCGATGAGAAATTAACTAAGACAACCCTAATGAACATAAGTTTATATTATCTCTGGGTTGCCTCTTGAGGCCACTCATGGTAATTACCTACATTTTCCAGGTATGGGTGGAGTCCAAAAATGATGTTTCTTCAATGACAAATTGGGCACGTACCCTCCCATTGCTAAGCTATGCATCACTGTTGCCGTCCACTTGTCCTAGAAGGGAGGAATGAACAAAAAGACTCAGACAAAATACACACACACATATAGGGGAAGACTGCAGCAACGAGAGACTGCGCTCTTTATTTTTATAGGTCCCTCATCCAACCCCCTCTCTTACTTGCTGACCTTTAGCCTAATTCTGTCTTGCATCTCTTATTAGACCACCTAGCTTTGTTATCTGGTCAGGGGTCTCAAAAGTCTGCCATAGTCTGCTTGCATTTGTTTGCCACAAGCCAAGAGAGGCCCTCATTTTTGAGAAACCTCCAGCCCCTCCCGTGTGCAGGCAGTGGCTCACCTTGGGTGGCAAAACAAGGATTGTCTGAGACCCCAAGCCCTTCCTGTTTGCAGGCAAGGTCTCTTCATCCCAGGGGGCCAGACAAAGATATCTGTCTCCTTTGTGAGAACAGAGTCAAACTCCAGACTAGTTTAATTATTTAAGCTTTAGTGGTCTGTGTCTTTAATTCTTGGTTCCCTTCACATCACCTTACTAGAAACCATCATTCTTGATGCATAAATACCTAAAATTAATTTTTTTCGGTAGCGAGGATCCAACCCAGAGTCTTCTCATGAACGATCTAGCCTTTTTTTATTTTTGATTTTAAGAGAGGGTGTTGCTCAGTAGACCAGGCTGGACTTAAAACCTGGAACCTTTTTTCCTCAGTCTCCCAGAGTACTGAGATTATAGGCCTGCAACACCTGACATTTTATTCACTAAATAAAAAATTTAAAAATTAACTAAATTTCAAAAGACAACATTGCAGTAATTGGACTGGCCGTGTGTAGTTGGAAAATGGAAGAGGCAAGGGCTTACCATGTCTGTGCCTTGTGCTGGAGTGTGGCTGGTCCTTGTCCTGTGGGTGGATGGTGCTGCTGGGCACGTGAAAGGGGCTTCACTGTGGGTCTGGGGCCTCCTGGGTTCCATACTTGTCTCCTGTCACCTGGCATCCAGAAGTTCACAGGAGCCTCCAAACTCTCAGGTGAGCTGGAGGATACTGGGCTGAGTGATGCCCCTCTGTCCAGCTGCTTCCTGGCATCCCCAGGCGTCTCCCTGGGAAGGGGAATACTTTCTGACACAGTCCTTGTACAGAAGGCTCAGGTGGCAGCCCAGTCACTCATCGTTTTGGTGGCTGCAACCAGACTTACCAGGATGTGGGTGTCCACGTGGGTCAATCCTCAGCTCAGAATCGAGGCCAGCCAGCATCACCTCTTTTTAGACTAGAAAATTCAAAACTGCGCACCACCTCCGCACAGTCCCCAACCAACAAGCACGCCTAATTACACGTGATTCCTACGAAGAGCCAAGCAGGTCCCACCCAGCTCAATTCTGGAAGCTTCAAATATGTCAGCAAAGATGCCAGACTTGTGGCTCATAAAAAACAAGTAGCATTGCTATACCCCATGTTAATTTTAATCAGCTCTTACATTATACGTAATAAAGAGTAGGGGTTTGTTCAGGATAAGAGTTTCGGACGTTTTACTTCGTGGCTCATTCGGATAGTTGCTTTTGGAAATGTGGTCTGGGCAGTAAATTGTGCGCGGGGGTGGGGGTGGGGACGGGGAGTGTGTGTTAGAAGTGCTCATCACCTGTGTGGGACGGGGCGGGGGCTGGGGAGGTGGGTGTGGGGATGGGGTGTGTGTGTGTGGGGGGAATGGGCAGGAACCCAACTGGCACGCTTGCTTCCCTTCGGGTGCTCCACCGCACACGCGAGGCGGGCGCGCCTTCCCACGGCCTTACTGTTCTGGCGTGGGGTGGAAGTTGGGGTGGGAGGATGACAACTCCACTGCAACGCAAATGCCCACCGCACGGCGGCCCAGGCCTGTAATCGCAGCACTTCCTAGACTGGAGACAGAACAGCACAGGGAGCCCAGTCTGGACCATTTATCAGCAGCAATGTAACAAGGCCCTTCTCAAATAATAAAAAGCGGCAGGAGTAGCTCTGAATGACGGTGCTGTGTAGAGTCCCCAGGACCGCAAAACACAACACAAAACAAACGAAGCGAATATCCCATTCGGAACATGCCTGGTGTCGTATTCAATTCACGTGGAAAGGTCGTCCTCATTCCCCGGCTTGCGTCAAGGGCCTGGGGGGCGGAGCCAGGGAAACTGTCCAATCAGCATCGTCGTTGGGAGGCTGCATCGGCCTCACTGCGCAGGCGCAGTGGACGTGGCTTTGCCCTGGGACCGCGGGGGCGGCTGCCCGCTGCGCGACCGCTGCGCTGTGTCCTCTGCGGCGAGGTCCCCACTTCCGGCGCTGGAGGACCCCGGGGAGCCGGCGGGGTCCGGGGACAGGAAGATGGAGGAGGTGAGGCGGCCGCGGCGGTCCCGGTGTCCCCAGCCGAGTCCCGCGGCCCGGCGCCCTCCGGGGCCGGGCGGAGCCCGCGAGCCGGCCGGGGCTGCTGGGTCCCGGCGCCGCGCCTGGGCCGCCCCGCGGGCGTGGGTGTCCCCGGGAGTTTCCCGGCGGAGCTGAGGGCGGGTGGCGCGGCCTGCGGGGCGGGGCGGGGCGGGGCGGGTCGCGCGTGTCGCTTCTGCATCGGGGCTGCGGGACGCGGCTCCTCCTCCCCGCCCCTTGGATCGGTCAAATTCCTCTTCGATTTCGTGACCCATTGCGGTTCTGCACCTGCAGCTTCGCGTGCAGTCGGGCATCTTGTGACCTTTTACAGTTTTCAGCTTCTTTGGAGGAAGATGTGAGTCAGTATCAAATGCCACAAAACATCAAAATTCTGAAATAGAAACAGAATTTTTAGTTATTGCCTAAGTTATTTTAGGCAAGAGCACAACGGAATGTGCGATTGGGTAGTTCTTACCCTTTTTAATACCGTTAAAAAACAATTCTAGTGTTTGAGTTCCAGTTTTTCATTAGGAGGCCACCACTGGGTGACTGCACAGCCCAAACCCACGAGCTCCTGCTGTGACTGACACACGCAAGGCCGGCTCCCGGCGCTGTCGCCTTGCTTCGGTTTATGTGCTTCGTAATGTTTATTGATCAGTATATGTTGTTCATCCTTCCAGTCCTTGGATGAAACGAAGCCTGTCTTTGACTTTTGGAAATATAACGAGAAATAGAATAGATGGGTCAAGTTTAATTTCTATTTCCAGTATTATTTATTTTTAACCTCCAAATGGATTTCCTTTGGTGTTAGATTAGTTCACAGTCCTACCAACAGTGAGATTCTTTTTAACTCACAGCCTCAGCAACATTGATGTCTGGGTGTGTAGGGATAGTGGTCTGACCTTGGGCCCTCAGGTTGAGCTGCATTCCGTTCCTTTGTTCTGACTATCTGTGTCCCTCAAGGTGCACTCAACCTTGGGCTTCTCCTGTTTCAGCCTCCCAGGATTCTGAAATTACAGGCTTGCTATCAGGCTTGGTTTATTTTTACAGTTCAGGATAATAACCTTTTACTGGAGTAAGGTGGAATCTCACTGCTTTTTCCCCCTTATCCTTACGAATATGAATATCTATAGATATATATCTATATATATCTATAGATATATATATCAGTATTATTTTGATGTGCATGCCCATAATGGCAGAAGATGCATGTCGCGGTTTAAAGTAGATAGCTTTGCTGATTTTTTTTTTGAGACAGCGTCTCATTCTGTAGCTCAGGCTCATCTTGAACTCACTGTGGAGGCCAGACTTGCCTTGGACACTTGGCAGTCCTCCTGCCTCAGCCTCCCGAGTGCTGGGGTTACAGGTGTGCACCACCACGCCCAGTTTACGTGGTGGTGGGGAATCGAATTCTGGTATTTAACGCCCACAAGCTCTTTAACCGCTGAGCCATTCCTCTTTGCTGATTTTTTGACTCATTGACCTGTTCATAAAAGTGGTGAATTGAAGTTTCCTGCTGTGATTGTGTTGGATTGTATGCTGTTAAGCCGTGGGTGTGATTGGAGTGGGGCAGGTCACTGGGGCATGGGCCTGAAAGGTATGCCCCTCTCACCAGCTAGGGCCTCACCGTCTTGCTGTCTGTTCTGTCTGGCCGTGCGGAGAGCAGCTTTTCTCCAGCTATGTGAATTGTGAACTGGACTAGACATTGCGTTCTACAAATTGTGGGTTTTGGCCTTGTGTCCCAACAGTGAGAAAACGATTGAGAGGGACTCGTGGTGAAGTCAGTGCTGTAGGGACTTAAAACAGGTCAGTGGTTAAGAATGCTGAGCAAGAGCGAGCGTCACAAGGATCATATTTTGGTGCTGAATTTTTCATGATATTGGTGATGGTGTTTTCACCACGTATGAGTGCTTTGAGTGTGTGTGTGTGTGTGTGTGTGTGTGTGTGTGTATTTTAATGTGAGAACTTCTGGGACTTTTTTCTTTTGTATATGTTACTGGACATCAAGCTTTCCCACCAAGCTCCATCTCCAGACCATTTTTATTTCTGATTTTGAGAGCGGATGTAGCTAAGGTCCCAGGCTGGGATTGATTCTACAATCCTACTGCTTCGGCCTCCTTCACGCTAGGATACTAGGCCTGTCATGCCGGACCCAGCTTCCTGTGGGTTTAGTTTGCTCCTTTGTGTTTGCCGAGGTAGACGCTGGAATTATAATTGGCGATCTTAGTCCTTTGATAATGTGTATGTTTGTGGTAGATGAATGTTTCTGTAGGCAGTTGCCTTTGCTGCGTTTCAAGATTTATGATGAATGCTATTTTCATTTTCCTCAAGGACTTGGACTTTTAGTTCTGCATTCTTATTTTTGTGTACAAATTCAACAAGGTTATATTGACATTTCTTTAAAGTCAGTGATTGTTTTTTGTGCAAATTTGGACTAACATCATGAGCCCTTGAAAGCAATTCTTCTAATGGCATGGAAGGACTCTGAATAACACTGTTTTAATTACATACTGGATGTTCACAAGTCTCCTAGCCTCTTATGTTTGTTCATGGAGATAATTTAAAGGTGCATTTATTCATTACAGCCTTTTCTGAATTTTCCTCCATTTCATAAAGTATGAAGTGATATTTGATCTGTTAACTTCAACAATGATTTAGTCTCATGAAAAAGTG
This sequence comes from Ctenodactylus gundi, assembly GCA_004027205.1. Classification (NCBI taxonomy): domain Eukaryota; kingdom Metazoa; phylum Chordata; class Mammalia; order Rodentia; family Ctenodactylidae; genus Ctenodactylus; species Ctenodactylus gundi. The sequence continues at coordinate 160,589 of PVKB01002229.1, read as the reverse complement.
TTTTATATTTTCTGTTATCTCTGTGAATCACATTGTTCTCATTTCTCAATATGAATTGTGATGGACCATTCCAACAGTGATGTGACAGGTAAGGCAGAAATGTGATAGTAATTTCTCTGTGTTCATGACTGTGTTGAGTTTTATGTAGAAGTGAACCTTCGGCTTCTAACCGGTTTATGAAGGAAATGTTTGGTAACCATAAAGCTATGTATGAACATTTTAAGAATTCAGAGTAGATGCTCAGTTACATCAGTGTCATCATCCTTGTGTGCTCACTTTTGGTATGTTGTAGCCCTCGGTGGGCTTTGAGGATGTGGCTGTGAAGTTCACCAGCGAGGAGTGGGATCTGCTGGATCATTCACAGAAGAGACTGTATGTCAGTGTGATGAAGGACATCCTTGGGAGCCTGGCCTCTGTGGGTAAGGATGACGTCATGCCTTCGTGCAGTTACTTAGAGAATGAGTGTTTTTTGCTCATTGCCTGTGTTCTATTTCAAGAAAGGTGGGAAAGGTGTTACTTTGGGGAATAGAGCATCCTGGAGTCAAAGATAATCTTGCACTTAGAATATCTTAATTTTTTATAATGTCTGTATTATGGTTTTTGTGACTGAATTTTAGGTCAAAAATTGAAAGACAAGAGCATTGCATGTGAAGACAAAACACAGGAGATCAACTCAAGGTGAGAAGTACTTTTAAGTGTATATAGTGAATGGTAAGAGAATATTTGTGTAGGATTGATGCTATTTCAGAAATAGGCTAATAATACAGTTAACCGAGATCTAACATGTTAGCTAATATTCATAAAGAATATTTACATAGGGTATCATTGGTGCCTTGTGTGAAATACAGCTCACTATATGAAAACATTGAGGAAAAAGCCCCACATATGGGGTTGGAGGAATGGCTCGGCAGTTAAAGCCCTTGCTAAGTGCTAAGTACCCTAGTTTGATTCCCCAGCACCACAAAAACTGGGCTTGGTGGTGCACGCCTATAATCCCAGCACTCGGGAGACTGAGGCAGTAGGATTGCTGTGAATTTGAGACCAGCCTGGGCTACACAGTGAATTCAGGACCAGTCTGACTACAGAGTAAGACACTGCCTCAAGGGGGAAAAAAAAAAAGCCCCACATATACAGGATTAGAAGAAAAGCACAGCAGTTAAAGCACTTGCCTAGCAAGCACACAGCCTGGAGTTGGATTCCCCAGCACCATGTAAGCCAGGTGTGGTGGCATTTTCCTGTAATCCCAGCACTCGGTGACTGAGGAAGGAGTGTTACTGTGTGTTTAAGGCCAGGCTGGGCTGCAGCATGAGTGCAAGACCAGCCTTGGTTACAAGGTGAACCCTGACTCAAAAAAAAAGAAAAACCCTCACATGTATATCTGACCTTTTTTTTTCCCTGTAGGGAGGATTGACACAGAGCATTTCAGTGACTGATGTCATTAGCCCACTTTTTGATAAGGTATTACTCTGTAATCCAGAATGGCCTTCAGTTTGCTGTATGACTTGGGCTCACCTGGAACTCATGATCTCTCTATTCATCATCATGAGTTCTAGGATCATAATTGTGTATTAATGTGCTGATTTTCTCCAAGGGTTTTTTTTTGTTGTTGTTGTTTGTTTGTTTTTTTAAACTTTGAAATGAGATCTTGCTACATTGTTCAGGCTTAGCCTAAACTGGGTCACCTTTCAACCTCAGGGTTTCGAATACCTGGCTTTATAGAAAGGGCCCCTATGATGGGTACTATTCTAGAGCCTTCCATCCATTTTCTTTCAAATGGTTCAGGGAGAAAAGAAAGTTATGTTTTCTTTGAAATCAATTGAAAAGAAATTTCATATTTTGAAATAATGAAAGTATTTTGAACCCGATTGAAAAATGTTCTTCACTTTACAGAACTCATATGATGCGGAGACCTTATGAAAGAAATGAAACTAATTGCTGTGGAAAAAACCTCACTCAAATTTCTGGCGTCAGTCTCAGCAAAGAAACTTGCACTGGTGTAATACCATGCACAGGTAGCTCATGTAGGAAAGCCCCTTTGCATCCTACTAGTAATAGTTTGTGCAGATCTCATGCTAGGCATAGACCAAATGAGAATCATAAATCAGCACAGAAGACACATAAATCTAAAGATTGTGATAAATCATTCAGCAATTACAAAGGCCTTGAAAACCACAAAAGAACTCATGTTGAAGAATTACATTATGAACTTAAAGAGTGTGGCAAAGATTACAGATTTCTTAGTTTCTTTCAAAGATGTGAAAAAACTCAGACTGTAAAGAGTCCATATACGTGTAAACCAACAGGTAAGGCCTGTGCTAATTCCACCCGTCTTCGACTTCATGAAGGAGTTCACACTGGACAGAATCCCTGTGAATATGTACATTTTGATAAGGCCTTCACTTGTTCCAATGGACTTAAGGTACATGAAAGAACTCACACTGGGCAGAAACCATATGAATGTAAACAGTGTGGTAAGGGCTTCACTTACTCTAGTAGCCTCCTAGTGCATGAGAGAATTCACACAGGTTTAAAACCTTATGTATGTAGGCAATGTGATAAGGCCTTCATTTGTTCCAGTGGCCTCCAAAGGCATGAAGTGATTCATACTGGAGAAAAACCATACAAATGTAAAAAATGTGGTAAAGCCTTTGCTTGTTCCAGTGGCCTACGAAGGCATGATCGAACTCACACTGGAGAGAGACCTTATGAATGTAAACTGTGTGGTAAGGCCTTCTACTGTTCCAGCAACTTCCAAATGCATGAAAGAACTCACACTGGATATAAACCCTATGTGTGTATACAGTGTGGCAAGGATTTCACTAATTCCGGTGGCCTCCGAAGGCATGAAAGAACTCACACTGGAGAGAAACCATACCAATGTAAACAGTGTGGCAAGGCCTTCGCTCATTCCACTTCACTCCAAGGCCATGAAAGACTTCACAGTCGACAGAAACCCTATGAATGCAAAGAATGTGGTAGGACCTTCACTATTTCTACTAATCTTCGAGTACATGAAAGAACTCACACTCAACAGAAGCCTCATGAATGTAAACAGTGTGGTAAGTCCTTCAATTATGCCAGTGTCCTTGAAATGCATGAAAGAATTCACACTGGCTTTAAACCTTACAAATGTAAATACTGTGGCAAGGCCTTTACTTGTTCCAGTAGCGTCCAGAGGCATGAAAGAACTCACACTGGACAGAAGCCCTATGAATGCAAACAGTGTGGTAAGGCCTTCACTGGCTCCAGTAGCCTCCGAGTACATGAGAGGACTCACACTGGGCATAAGCCCTATGAATGTAAACAGTGTGGTAAGACCTTCACTTCTTTGAATACCCTCCTAGTGCATGACAGAATTCACACAGGTTTAAAACCTTACGTATGTAGACAGTGTGGTAAGGCCTTCATTTGTTCCAGTGGTCTCCGAAGGCATGAAATAATTCATACTGGAGAAAAACCATACAAATGTGAAAAATGTGGTAAAGCCTTTGCTTGTTCCAGTAACCTGCAACAGCATGAGAGAACTCACACAGGAGAGAAACCCTATAAGTGTAAACAGTGTGGGAAGGCTTTCTCTTGTGCTCGAAACTTCCGAGTGCATGAAAAAACCCACACTGGACAGAAACCCTGAGTGTACACAATGTCTTAAGGCCTTTGCTCATTCCTCTCAACTCTGAAGGCATGAGAGAACTCACAGTAGACTTCCAGGCATGATGGCGGCTAAGTAAGAGCTATGCAATATCTCTTTGTAGATGCTTTTAAAAATTGAGATTATAATTAAAAACTGCCTGTTAACCTACCTAGGAGAGGAAGGAGTGCCCTAACAATTGAAAGGAGGCCATGGGAAGCTCAAAAATTCTGAAGATACATAGGAAGTAGAAGAAAACAGCAGCCCAGGAAGCAGCCCCAGGTCATCTGAGAGTGGCCCTGAGCCACCAGCATCCACAGATGGAGGAAAACCCCATAGCCTAGAGCCCCTGTTCACGGTAAGATCAGATCCGGAAAAAGTGGGAGTTGACAGCAGCTCATAGCCCCAGCCTCCAAAAATGATCCCTGTGGGTAGTGCAAACTGCAAATGCACTGTGAGCTTCCTTACAAAAGGCCTCCCAGATCCTAGTCCAAACACCGTGCTTGCCAGCCACGGTGGGCAGTGAAGTAAGGAGGATCCGCAGTCTGAACTGTGTAGAGAAAAAGCTCAGACGAGCACAGCAGGGTTTTGGGGTCACTCGTAAACAGTGCCTAGGACGAAGCTGGCTCAAGAGACAGTTGCAGAAATGGGAGAAAGGCCGCCGACTCCCTGAATGGCTAAGGTGGTAGTGGGAACAGCTCTGAGAGTGGTCTGTTCTTGGGGAAGGAAGCCAAGAGAGATGGAAGAGCTTTGCTAAGGAGACTGTGTGTGATAAAGACACCTCAGAGGCCACCGGACTACAAGGTCCTCCCTCACTGCCACTCCCATCACAGAAACCAGAAGGATTTCAGCTCCCCTGCATGCCCTCGTAGCTGTTCAAATAAATCTCTTGGCTGGGCCTTTAAAGTGAAGCCCCTCAGCAACAGAAACATGGGAAGAAGCCAAGGAAATAGGACACACACAGAGACTCCTGCGAGCCCCAGAAGTTATTATCATGGGTCTTGAAATAGTGAAACTCACAGATAAGGAAGTCAGAAAGCAAATAGATAAATTCATTTCTGTGAATGGCCATTACAAACAGGATATTCTTAAGGAAATGCAAATTGTGATCAGCAGACTCAAACAGGAACCAGCACTGAAGGTATAAAGAATTTATTCATAGAAATTATGCAAGAAAATTTCCCAAATCTAGGGAAAGATACTAATTTTCAGGTACAAGAAGCTTATGGAACACCAAGTAATCTCAACCAGCAGTGAGACTCGCCACGATATATAATCAAAACCTCAGAAAAATGGGGCTGGAGGAATAGCACAGTAGTAAAAGTGCATGATTAGCAAGCGCAAGGCCCTGAGTTCAATTTCCCAGCACCAAATAAACTGGGTGTGTTTGCCCAGCCCTGTAATCCCAGCATTCAAGAGGCTGAGGCAGGATAATTGCTGTAAGTTCAACACCAGCCTATGCTTCTTAAGTGAGTTCAGTACCCGCCTGAAGAAAACCCTGTCACCACTCCCCCCAAAAAAAGACCTCAGAAATACAACATAAAGAGAGAATATAAAAAGCAGCAAGAGAAAAACAGACAGTGTACTGTGAAGCAAACCCATTTAAATTACTGCAGTTTTCTCAATGCAAACTTTAAAGGCCAGGAGAGCCTAGAGCAAAATCTTTCAAGCTTTAAAAGACAGTGTCAACCCAGATTGTTGTATCCAGCAAAAATTGAAGGGGAACCCAGCGTTGCTGAAAATACTCGAAGGACTCTTTGAGAGAGACAGAGACAAGCAGCACCAAGCAACATGGAGGAAAGAAAACACCTGAAGAGAAAATGTTAGGGAAAAAGACATCAGTCGTTTGATTGGTATCCTACTAAAACAGTACCAGCTTTCTCATAAAATCTGTGAAACTTTGCCCCATAGTTATTTTTGTTAGTCTGTTAGTTTGCAAAACATAATTATATTCAACATGGGAGAATTGGTATAAAAATCTTAATCTGTAAATCGTTTTTGATGGGTATGATGTGTATCGATATTCAGGTAGGGGTGGAGTGGCAGAATGCAGTGGTTTTGATTTGTGATATTACTAGTTTTAAGTACAGTAAGAGTTGGTAAATAAATGGTTGTTGGGTTTTTTTCCCTGAAGCTGTCAATGTGTGGTAAAGATAAAAGATCATGTAGCCTTAGTCCGTTGGCTAAGAACACAGATGGCTGATAGTTCAAGCTATGACTCTTGAATTTTACTTTTCAGGCTCTGTATCTAAGTTTGTAATAATGATCTTACTCATTTTTTTCTTCTCCTTGGGAAAGAACTCTTAAAAAATTCTGAAATAGCTAAGTATGCTCTTATGTCTTGCTTCATGTGTAATATGCTTTTGTTATGTAAACTTAAGTTAATTTAATGTAGTGGTTCATTTGGTCTTTGATATAAGTTTAGTCTAAGAAAACTGACTGATGTAATGATAACTTGAATGTCTTTTGTATAGCAGTACAATTGGTAACAGCTTAATTTTGAAAGAAGCCAATATGCCTGAGTACAAATGACTGGATAAAGAAGATGTTATATATATATGTGTATATATATATACCCAATGCGGTAGTATTATACCATTAAGAATGACAAATTTGAGTCATTTTTAGGAAAATAAATGCACCTTGAGACCATGAGGCTCAGCAGAATGAATTAGACCCAGAAAGTAAAATATATGATTTCTGTAATATGAGAAAACCAAACCACATACACACAAAAAAAATCAGAGAGATAGAAAAAAGTAAGAAGATGAACATTGTAGAGAGAAAAAGGGAGAAAGGGGGCGAAAAGGTGGAAAGGAGGATGGAAGGTAATGTTAAAAGAACCAAATGGGGGTGATAGTGGGAGTTGGGAGTGGGGGGAGTTGTAGGAGGGTTAAAAGGGGGAGGGGAAAGGAGTATAATTTTAACACAATGTGTATGTGCAGAAAATATTCAAGTTCAATGAAAACATTATGTATTGTAGATACATTTGTTTTAACAAAATGATAGGAAAAAATAGAAAAGGACTCACCCTAGTCAGAAACCTTGTGAATGTAAATAAGGTGGTAAGGTTTTTACCAGTTCCTATAGTTTCCAAGTGCCTGAAAAAACTTGCACTGGACAGAAATAATAGAGTGTAAATCGTGTGGTAAGGGTGTCATTTGTTCCAGTTGCTTCCAAGTGCATGAAAGAATTCACACTGGATATAAGCCATAAAAATGCAAAGCAGGTGGTTATGGTATTTCTGGAAACCCGTGAGTGCATGAAGGAACTCACACTGGAGGAAAACTATGAATTTGCTCAGTCCATTTCCCTCTGAGTGCATGAAAGAACTCATAACAGACATAAATTCTGTGAATGCAAAGAATGTGGCAAGACTTTACTGTTACTAGTAACTCTGAGTGCATGAAGGAGCTCATACCAGACAGAAACCTTAAAAATGTGAGCAGTGTGGTAAGGCCCTCACTTGTCCCAGGGGCCTCCACAAGCACGAAAGAACTCACACTGAAGAAAAACCCTATGAATGCGAACAGTGTGGTAAGGCGTTTCATTGTACTGGATGCCTTCAGGTCTGTAAAGGAAATCACGTGGGACAGATTTATTTCTGAATTATACAATGAGGTAAGTCTTTCCCTTTTTCCCATTTGCCAATGAGAGCATGAAAGAACTCACATTGGACCTAAACCTGATGTATGCCGTCAGAATTGGAGGGCCTTTTTTGCTTCTTCTAGCCTACAAATGTATGAAGGATTTCATACCAGACACTCTACAAATGTAAACAATGTGGTAAGACTTTCACTTTTCCGGTAATCTTCAAATGCATGAGAGCTTTCATCCAGATTTCAGAAAACAGCATTGGAGGCCAGGCAGTGTGTCCCTGGAAGGTGAGTACATGAAGCTATAAAAGGGAGATTAAAGGTGCCGTGGAGACCCCAGGAATTTGGAGACGGAACGGGATTGTCTGCAGAGGAAGGCCACAGGCTGTCATCACAGCCAGTCCAAATGAGAAACCATGGGAGGGCACCCAGAGGCAAGGTAGAGGTAGGTCTGTCCAATCCCTTTGGAGCTAAAATCTCATAGCTTCCATTGGGTCCTGAACATGGAGCCACAGAATTTAATGCTTCTGGGTTTCGGTCTTGTTTTGTTCCATTGCTTTCTGTTCTATTGCTTTTATTTTGGAAGAGGAAAGTTTGCCCTGTGCCATTGTACATTGGAAATGTTTAACTTTTCTTGATTTTCATTGGGGCCTCAGAGCTAAGAGTTTGCCTGGAGTCTCAGAGGAGAATTTAGTTTTGAATTGTTTACCAGTGCTGAAACTGTGATGACTTTAGCATCTCTTAGAGAAATGGATTTTGCTTAAGCAGGTGGACCTGAATTTTTTGGAGGACCAGTCATGGGATATTATAGTTGGAATATGAATTTCCCAAAATCCTCTCATATTTTAGATTATATTGGACACGGTGCCTGGTAGGGAGGCACAGAATATGGAGGGTATGATGGGATCATTGGGAATGTGCTGGATTACTGGAAGCGTAGCTTGGAGGAATATAGATATATTCTTGTAGATGCAGTGCTGATTTCCCTCTTGCAGTGCTGTGAGCAGCTGGTCTTCATCACATCCTCCCCACGGTATTCGGCCACCCTTGGGATGGACTAAAGTATTAAGAAACTGAGGTAAAATTAACCTTCCCTTCATTAAGTTGTGGCTGTTTGGTGTTGAGTCTCAGCAATAATAAAGCAAATAAGAAAGACATGAAGGAGAGAAGGAAAATGCTGTAAGTGTTGCTACAAATGATAATTCTGGGGCTGGAGGAATAGTGCAGAGGTTAAAGTGCTTGCCTAGCAAGCTCAAGGCCCTGAGTTTAATTGCCCAGCACTGCATCAAGCTGGGCATGGTGGCACACTCTTGTAGTTCCATCACTTGGGAGGATGAGGCAAGAGGATTGCAGGATTGACTTGGGTTCAAGGCCAGCCTGGGCTACATAAAGAGTTCAGGGCCAGCCTGGAATACAGGGCAAGACCCTGTCTCAAAAAAAAATTTATATGTGTTAATAAGCTAGATTGAGTCATGTCACCAAATATGTAGACAGTAGTGTCCTTGTTTTGTCTCCATGTTTATTATTATAATTTTTTTTGAGACCAGGTCTTGTTCTGTAGCCCAGCTGGTCCTGAACTCACTATGGAACCCAGGTTGGCCTTGGACTCCAGCAGTTTTCCTGTCTTAGCCTTCCACGTGCTGGAATTAGAGGTGTGCACCACCATGCCCAATTTATATAGTGCTGGGGAATCAAACTCGGATATTTGGCACTTGTTTTAGCACTTGCTAGACAAGTGCTTTAACCGCTGAGCCGTTCCTCTGGCCCCCAAAATTCTTTCTATGAGTGTGTGTTTCAGACCATGACAGTTACATTCACTTGGGGTACTGGTGCACAGGCTTGTCACATTTTAATCATTTTTATTTCTCTTGACCTTTTCTATTCTGTCATCTTCTCCTTGCCACTGACGTCCTTCCCCACTTGGTAAAAACTACCTCTCTGTTTTCTACCATCTCTTTTGTATTTTGTTCTTGTTTTTGGTTTGAGATTTTCATATCAGAGAATCCTTGTGATAATTAACCTTATTCATTTCTCAGCATAGTGGTCTCAAGGTGGATCGCTTTTCCTACAAATAAGTCAAATTTACCCTTTATGGCAAACTGGTACTCTATTGTGTATTTATAATATTATTTTTTTTGGAGACAGGGTCTCGCTCTGTAGCCCAGGCTGGTCCTGAACTCACTGTGGAGCCCAGGCTGGCTTGCCTCAGCCTCCTGAGTGCTGAGATTACAGGTGTGTGCTGCCATGCCCATCTTATGTGGTGCTGGGGAATTGAATTCAGGTACTCAGCACTTGGTAGGCAAGCGCTTTAACCCCTGAGCCACTTCTCTAGCTCTATAACACTTTCTTTATTCATTCATCTATTGCTAGACATTTTCATGAATAAATTAGCACAGTGGTATTGAAAGATTATATTGCAGCTCAAAGATCTTTTCTAATTTCTGTGTGGCGTTTAACATTTCAGTTGTGTTTATGATGAAACAGTAGTTACCAGACCTGTCATACAAAAAATATTGAGCATGGGGTGATGGAATAACTCAGCATTTAAACTGCTTGCCTAGCAAGCTGAAGTCTCTGAGTTCGATTCTCCAGCACCACATAAAGCTAGACTAGGAGGCACCCTAAAAGATCTCCTGTAGTCCAAACAGTCCTTGCCTCCATTATGGAGTATTAATCCAACTTCCCCTTGGTAGTCTGGTTCATTCACCTCTGCTAACACTGTAACTCCCTTTTTTGATTACTGGTTCAGGGGTTAGAGGAGGCCAGAATGACCAAGGTTAAGTCTCAACTTCCACTTCAGTGGAATTATTCCTGTGTCTTCTGGTACAGGCCTTTCCGTTTCTGGACCTAAGACTTCTAGACCAGCAGAGCATGAGGCTGTGGGGACAAGAAGCAGAAATTTCATTAATGGATCACTGGGGGTGATGGTGATACCATCCCTGTTTCCACCCCTTGGTTTTTGGACCCAAGAATCCTGGCCATGGGAGAGACAGTAGCATATATCAGTTGCTGATTGAGAGCATACAGCCTTCTGAAGAACTTTGCCCCAATCCTGCAAAGCACTACCACCTAGCTGGTGCTGTAATTCTGTCTTCAGAAGGACACTCCAGCATTCTACCAGTTCAGCGGCTCTGGATGGTGGGGAACATGGTAAGACCAATGAATTCCATGAGCATGAGCCCACAGCTGCACTTCTTTAGCCATAAAAGGTGTTTCTTGGTCAGACACAAGCTGTGTGGGATACCAATTGATGTGTGAAGTATTCTATAAGGCAGTGAGTAATAGTTCTGGCAGAAGCATTATGTGCAGGAAAGGCACATCCGTAGCCTGAGTAAATATCCCAATAAGGACAAAATTCTGTCTCTTCCATGGTGGAAGTGGCCCAGTCTCCCTGCCACTAGGTTACAGGCTGGTCACCTTGAGGAATCATGCCATACTGGAGACCCACTGTTTATCTCTGCAGTTGGCAGAGTGACCAGCAGTGCCTGTAGCCAAGTTCACCTGTGTGAGGGAAAGTCCATGTTGTGTCCATGCATAACCTCTGTCCCTGTTCATGTGCCCATTGGGTAATAACAGGAGTGGCTGAGGAAAGAGGTTGGCTGCTCTTGACAGAACGAGTCATTCTGTGCACTTGATTATTAAAGTCATCTGCTGAGGTTACTCTTTGGTGCACATTTACATTGGACACAAATATCTTTACATCTGCCCACGTGGAGAGATTTACTCACATACCTCGTCCCGAAATATCTTTCTCACCAATATTCCAGTTGTGTTCTTCCATGTCCCAGAAGAGCAAATCAAATCATTTGCTCTCGCCCTCAAGTCAGTATATATTTAGACGTGGCCATTTGTTCTTCCAAGTGAAATGCACAAGCAGATGTCATGGCTCGAAGTTCTGCCCACTGTGAAGATTTTCTTCACCACTATTCCTTGGGGATGTCCCAGACAGGGCTTGCAGTGCAGCAGCTGTCCACTTCTGTGTGATGTTTGATCAACATGCAAAACCATCTATAAGCCAGGTCCTTTTTTCTTCCTTTGTCAGCTGATCATAGGGTACACCCATGTAGCCACAGGTGCATGCTGGGGGATACAGGCAATACAGCAGGAGTAGGCACCATGAGCATCTGAGCAATTTCATGCAGTTTATCTTTGCCTCCTGGAGCGGCTTGGGCTTGGTCACGCATATACCACTTCCAGTCAATGATGGACTGTTGTGCACCTCCAACTTTATGATTTGAAGGGTCAGATAGCGCCCAGTTTTATGATGACAGCTTAGGTTTCATGGTAACCTGGTGTCTGATAATCAAATGTTCAGTTTCCACTAAGGCCCAATAGCAGGCCAGAAGCTGTTTCTCAAAGGGGGAGTAGTTATCTGCAGATGACGGCAGGGCTTTGCTCCAAAATCCCAAGGGTCTTTGCTGCGATTCACCAATGGGAGCTTGCCAGAGGCTCCAAAGGGCGTCCTTGTCTGCCTCTTGACACCTCGAGCACCCTCGATTGGGTCTGCTGGGTCATATGGCTCAAGTGGCAGAGCCGCCTGATCAGCAGCCTGGACCTTCCGCAGAGCCTTTTCCTGCTCCAGGCCGCACTCAGAAGTAGCAGTGCGAGTTACTGGGTAAATTGGTGGCACTCACACACCCAAGTGAGGGGTATGCTGCCTCCAAAATCCAAATAGGCCTGCTTGGCCTGAGCCATTCTTGGATGTAGGAGGTGCCAGATGTCATAATTTGTCCTTCTCCTTAGAAGGAATAGCTCTGCACACCCCAGACCACTGCCCCCTAAGACTTTTACTAAGGTTGACGGTCCTTGAATTGTGGTGGGATTTATTTCCTCTGACAAATGATTTGCCAAGTCTAGTGTGATTTCCCTTCTCAAATAAATTTTTTTAAAAAGGCTGGGGAAGTAGCTCCGAACGAAGGCCCTGTGTATAACCCCCAGAACTGCAGAATAAAGCCAAGAAGTAAGCGAATGCCCTACCAGGAGCAAGCCTGGGGCCGAGTCCAACCTCCGTCTCGGGCGCTCAGATTCTAAGGGGCGGAGCCAGGGAAACTGTCCAATCAGCATCGTTGTTGGGAGGCTGCATCGGCCTCACTGCGCAGGCGCAGTGGACGTGGCTTTGCCCTGGGACCGCGGGGCGGCTGCCCGCTGCGCGACCGCTGCGCTGTGTCCTGCGCGGGGTCCCTACTTCCGGCGCTGGAGGACCCCGGGGAGCCGGCGGGGTCCGGGGACAGGAAGATGGAGGAGGTGAGGCGGCCGCGGCGGTCCCGGTGTCCCCAGCCGAGTCCCGCGGCCCGGCGCCCTCCGGCCCACGCAGCGCGGCGGGGCCGGGCGGAGCCCGCGAGCCGGCCGGGGCTGCTGGGTCCCGGCGCCGCGCCTGGGCCGCCCCGCGGGCGTGGGTGTCCCCGGGAGTTTCCCGGCGGAGCTGAGGGCGGGTCGCGCGGCCTGCGGGGCGGGGCGGGGCGGGGCGGGGCGGGTCGCGCGTGTCGCTTCTGCATCGGGGCTGCGGGACGCGGCTCCTCCTCCCCGCCCCTTGGATCGGTCAAATTCCCCTTCGATTTCGTGACACATCCCCGTTCTGCGTGCAGTCTGGCATCCTGTGACTTTTTGCGGTTTTCAGATACTTTGGAGGAAGATATGAGTGCATTAGGATATAAAATCCATGAGACCTCAAAATTCTAAGTAAATGGAACAGGATTTTTAAAAAGTTAATTTAGACAAGAGCATCTCAGAATGAGGCATTGGTGTAGTTCTTAACCCTTTTTAATACTTGTGTAAAAGGATTCTAGTGTTTGGTTTCTAGGCAACTGTGTGAGTAAACTACATCCGCAGCCCATGAGCTCCTTTTGTAAATAATAAAAACTGGGTCCTGGCTCCCTGGTCTTGATTATGTTTATATGATGTAGAATATTTACTGATTTTTGTATGTTGAACCATCCTTGCAGTTCTGGGATGAAACTTAGCCTGCCTTTAACTTTTGGACAATAAACAGAAGTAGTATTAAATGGATCAAATGAAATTTGTATCTGCAGATTTTTTTAAAATCTCCAAATAGATTGCCTTGGTTTTGTGTTTACTAGTTTACAGTCCTACCAACAGTGAAGGATTCTTTTTAGTGCACAGCCTCATCAACATTTGTGTCCGTGTGTGTGTGGTGATAGGGGTTTAACAATGGGGCTTCACACTGAGCTACATTCCATATCTTTTTTCTAACTTGGAGGCAAAGTGTTGCTCAATCCTTAATTTCACCAAGGTGACCTCAAACTTGGGATCCTCCTGCTTCCAGCTTCTCAGGGTTCTGAGATTGCTTTATTTTACTACCAGGCTGGTTTATTTTTAAAGTTTGGTATAATAACCCTTTTTACTGGACTAACGTGAAATCTCACTCTTATTTCTCTCCCATTTTTATTAATATATATTTGCCATACACAATGGTTGGTCAGTGTTATTTTGATGTGTTTCTGTAATGGCACAAGATGGGTGATGTGGTTTATGTTAGACATTTCTTTGTTGATGTTTTTGACTACAGTTAGAGTCTTTCTTCTCCCTATTTTTAACAACTTATTTCTAGCATCAGGGTTTTGGTTGGGTTATTTGCATTTATGGTGGGTCTTCTCTCATTTGCCGGTGAAAATGTCAATCACTTGTGAAGGTCTATCCTGGGGATTATCTGGGTAATCCTTAAATCCTTCAAGTTGACACAATGCCTTAAAAGGCCTCAGAAGGATACTTTCCTCTGCATCCCTGTGCTTTTGGGCTCTCTGTCTCTGTCTCGAATTTGCTCATGTACTTTTTACAATGCCAATTTCGTAGTCATAAATTCCTTTAGGGTTTCATTGTCATACAACATGTTACTCTTTTGTCAATTTTCTTTGGAGAGAGGGTTTTGCTCTTTAGTCCAGGCTGGTCCTGAATTTATTATGGAGCCCAGGCTGCCCTTGAACTCATAGCAGTCCTCCCATCTGAGCCTCCCGAATGCTGACATTACAGGTGTGGACCATCACACTCGGTTTACGTGTTGCTGGGGAATCAAACTCAGGTACTTAGTGCTTACCTAAGCGCTTGCTATACAACTGCTGAGCCACTCCCCCAGACCGCAGTATCATTTGTTTAGAGAAACTGTTTTCTTTCTTCTGTAATCCATTGCTTGTTCAATAATTTATTACAGTCTTAATGTCTTTGTATACTTTGAGTAGTTTCCTTTCTTTTTGATTTCTAGTTTCATCACACTATCACCTGAAACTATTCATGGCATGATTTTACTTCTTTTGTATTCATTTAAGCATATCTTATGTCCAAGGATATGATCTGTTTTAGAAAAAGTTCCATGTGCTGTTGAGAAAAAGGTGAAATCTGTTAGCATTGGATAGAACACTCCATACTTATCTCCAGGTCCATTTGTTCCATTGTGTGATTTAGCTCTAGAGTTTGTTGACTTTTTTTTGGTCTGGATAACCAATTGTGAGAGTGGGGTGTTAAAGTCTCCCAGTGTGGTTGAATTGGGATCTATTTATTCCTTTATGTCCAGTAGTTTCTTTTGTTATGTAATTGGTTGCACGTACATTGGGTGTATACCTGTTTATAATTGTGAGCTATTCCGGTTGGATTGTTTCTTTTAGCAGTATACAATCCATCTTTTTCTCATTTGAGCTGTTTTTGTTTGAAGTCTTTCATGTTGGAGAATAAAATATATATATTTCTGCTCGTTCCTGGGCTCCAGTAGCTTCAATTATTATTGGTTTCTATCCTTTTACATTCAACCTGGTGCTTCTTTGTAGGTCAAGCGTGGCTTTTGCAGGAAGCAAATGGCTGTGTTTAGTTTTTTGATCCTATCTGCCAGTGTGGGTCTTGTGATTTGTGAGCTAAGACTGTTAGCATTGAAAGTAATTGTTATAAGTTTTTTCCTGAATCCTATCAGTGTCTAGTTTTGCTGATGCTGTTTTTTTGTTTTCTTTTTGTTACAATTTCCCTTTTAATGAGATGTTTTCTTTTCTGCCAGTTCTTTGGTTCTACTCTTCTGTGTCTGTTTCTAAGACTCCTTTAAGTAGATTTCTGAGTTCTCTGTCTGAGTAACAGGAGCTGTACCCTTTTTCTTCCCCCTTCTGTCACCCTTTCCCTTTCAGTAATTTTTCCAATAAAGTATCCTCTTCACAACATGCAAAAAACACTGCCTTGCTGACTAAGTTGTTAAGTTTCTCATGGTTGAGTTTCAGAGTTGTCACTTTCCTCCCTCAGCCTTGATGCTGGCTTTCCAGGCCTGCACCACGGACTGGTGAATGAGGTTTTTATGTTGTCATCACTTGTTTGAATCTTGCAGTCCTGCTGTTCAAGCCTCTGAAGTACCTGGGGTTCTTCTCAGAATACTTCTAATGGTATGGAAGAGCTCTGAGCAATTCTGTTTTTTTTTTTTTTTTTTTTTTTTTTTTTGAGACAGAGTCTTGTGCTCTGTATCCCAGGCTCAGGCTGCCCTTGGACTCACAGCAGTCCTCCTGCCTCAGCCTCTCAAGTGCTGGGAGTACAGGCATGTGCCACCACACCTGGCTTATGCAAATCTGTTTTAATTAAATTCTGGGCATTCACAGATCTCCTGGCCTGTCATGTTTGTGGATGGAAATAACTTAAAGGTGTATTTATTCACTACAGCCTTATCTGAATTTTGCTCTCTTTCATAAAGTATGAAGTGATATTCTATGTATTAATTCGGAAATGATTTAGTCTCATGAGAAGCTTTCTTTTGTGTGCATGTTTCCCAGTATTGCTGTGAATCTCGTTGCTGTTATTTCTTCATGTGAATTATGATGTATCGTTATACCATGAATGTGGTGGGTAAAGCAAAAACCTGACAGTAATTTGTCTGTGTTCAGACTGTGCTGTTTTACATGGAAGTGAAAATAAGGCATCTTTTAATTGAATGATGCAGGAATGTTTGGAGACCTTAAAGTTGTATGTGAATGTCTTATGAATTGAGAGTAGATCCCCAATGCATCAGTCTTACCAACCTTTTGTGCTCAATTTTGGTATGTTGTAGCTCTCAGTGGAATTTGAGGATGTGGCTGTGAACTTCACCTGTGAGGAGTGGGCTCTGCTGAATTATTCACAGAAGAGATTGTATATAAATGTGATGAGGGATGTCATTAGCAACCTGGCCTCTGTGGGTAAGGATGATACAGTTCCTTCTTCTAGTCACTTAGAGAATGAGTGTATCTTGCTCATCACCTATATTCGATTTTATGAAAGATGGAAAAAGTTACTTTGGGAAATAGAGAATCATGCATCTAGAATATTTTAATTTTCTATAATTTCTAAATTGTGACTTTTGTGACTGAATTTTAGGTAGAAAATGGACAGACACGATCATTGAATATAAAGACAAAACACAGGAGAGGATCTCAAGGTGAGGGGCACGTTCAAGTGCGTATTATGAATGTCCAGAGAATTTTTGTGTATGAAGGACAGTATTTGAGAAATAAAGCAATCAGCTTACATCTAACATGTTAGGTAATGTTTTTGAAATATATTTATATAAAGTGTCATTGGTTTGTTCAATGAAATATAGTTCACTATATGAAAGAATACAAAAACAATTATGAGTTCTCTTTTTCTGAACTAGGGATTGAGCACTGAGCATTTCAGTGGCTCATGTCAGCAGTATACTTTTTCATAATGTCTTACTCTGTAATCCAACCTGGCCTTCAGTTTGCTGTATGATTTAACCTACCTGCCCTTCCCCAGATTTCATGATCTCCCTCTTTATCCTCATGAGTTCTGGGATTACAGTTTTGTGATAATGTGCTCATTTCTTCCAAGGTTTTTTTTTTTTTTTTTTGGTTTGTGTGTTTTAATTTTGACATGAGATCTACCCCCAAATTATCCAGGCCTACTGTAAATTTTGTACCCTTCCACACCAGGCTTTTGGATAGCTGGCATCATAGAGGTTTGATGGTTCCTATTCTAAAGCATGCCATCCATTTATTTTTCTGTAGTTTATTTAGAAAAGAAAACTTTCTTTGAAGGTGGTTGGAAAGAAATTTTAGTATCTTCAAGTAATGAAAGTATTTTGAGCCCCATTTAAAAATGTTCTCCTCTTTGTTTATAGAAGTCATATGATACAGAGACCTTGTCAAAGAAATGAAGATAATCACTGTGGAGAAAACATCACTGAATTCTCTAATGTGAGTCTCAGCAAGGAAACTTGTACCGGTGTAATGCCATGTACAGGTATCTCACGTGGAAAATTCCTTATGTGTCCTACTGTTACTAATGGTTGCTGCAGATCTCTTCCTAGGCATAGACTATATGAGAATCATGAATCAGTGCAGAAGCCACATAAATGTAAGGATTGTTATAAAGCATTTTATAATTACCAATGCCTTGAGAACCATGAAAGAACTCATATGGAAGAGATACACTATAAGTATATGCACCATTGCATAGATTGTAGATTTCTTAGGCGCTTTATGGGATATGAAAAAACTCAGACTATAGAGAGTCCATATAAACGTAAACAAACAGGTAAGTCCTGTGCTCATTTCATCAGTCTTCAACTTCATGAAAGAACTCACTCTGGACAGAAACTGTATGAATGGGCACAATGTAGTAAGGCCTTCACTTGTTCCAATGGCCTCCAAGTGAATGAAAGAACTCAGACTACCCAGAAACCCTTTGAGTGCATACTTTATGGTAAGGCCTTTGCTCATTCCTCTCACCTCCAAAGGCGTGAAAGAACTAACACTCCACAAAAAACCTGTGAATGTACTCAGTGTGATAAAGCTTTCGCTAGTTTCTGTTGCCTCAGAAGCCATGAAAGAACTCGCACTGGACAGAAACCGTGTGAATGTGAGCAATGTTGTAATGCTTTCAGTCATTCTTGTAACCTGCAAAGTCCTGAAAAAACTCACACTGCACAGAAATTTTATGTATGTAATCAGTGTGGTAAGACCTTTACTCAATCCAGTTTCTTCAAAGTGCATGAAAGAATTCACTCTGGACATAAACCCTATGAATATGAACACTTTGGGAAGACTTTTAGTATTTCTTGTGACCGTCGAATGCATGAAGGAACACGTACTCAACAGAAACCTTATGAATGTAAACAGTGTGGTAAGGCTTTCAGTTATTCCAATGACCTCCGAGTACATGAAAGAATTCACACTGGCTATAAACCTTATAAATGTGAGCACTGTGGTAAGGCCTTTACTTCTTCCAGTGGCCTCCGAAAACATGAAAGGACACACACTGGACAGAAACCTTATGATTGCAAACAGTGTGGTAAGGCCTTTACTTCTTTCAGGAACCTTCAAAGGCATAAACGAACTCACACCGGACAGAAACCCTATGAGTGTAAACAATGTGGTAAGGCCTTCCATTATCCCAACAGCCTCCTGGTGCATGAGGGGACTCATGCTCAAGAGAAACCTTATGACTGTAAACAGTGTGGTAAGGCCTTCAATTTTTCCAGTTACCTCCAGTTGCATGAAAGAATGCACACTGGCTTTAAACCGTACAAATGTGGACACTGTGGTAAGGCCTTCACTCGTTCCAGTAGCCTCCAAAACCATGAAAAAAGTCACAGTGGACAGAAACCCTATGAGTGCAAACAATGTGGTAAGGCCTTCACTCATTTCTTCGTCCTCCAAAGGCATGAAAGAACTCACACTGGACGTAACTCTGTGAATATAAACAAGGTCGTAAGACCTTCACTTCCTGTAAGCTCTTAGTGCATGAATTTATACATAATGTATGTATAAATTTATACATATGTATGCAGTGGGGCCTTCCGTATTGCAGTGGTCCCTAAAATCATGAAACTGGACAAAAACTATACAAAAGTGAAAAATGTAGTAAAGGTTTTACTCATTCCAGTAACTTGCAACAGCATGAAAGAATTTGTACTGGTCAGAAACCCTGTGAATGGAAACAGTGTGGTAAAGCCTTCTCTTGTCCCAGTAATTTCTGAGTACTTGAAAAAACACACTAGACAAAAGTGTGTCTGAGTGTCCACAATGTGGAAGGCCTCTGCTCATGCCTCCCACCTCCAAAGGCATGAAAGTATTCACACTAGGACAAAATCCTATAAATGTAATCCATGTGGTAAGGCTTTAACTTGTTCCTTTGGCCTCCAAGTGTATAAAGTACTCAACACTGGAGCGAAACCATATGAATGAGACCAGTGTGGCAAAAACTTTGCTCAATCCTATTCCCTCCAAGTGCATGAAAGAATTCACACTGGACATAAACCCTGTGAATATAAAGTGATAAGTCTTTCATTAATTCTGAGTGTGTGAAGGAGATCACACTGGACAGAAACCTTATAGATATAAACAATGGGGTA
Source organism: Ctenodactylus gundi (assembly GCA_004027205.1). Classification (NCBI taxonomy): domain Eukaryota; kingdom Metazoa; phylum Chordata; class Mammalia; order Rodentia; family Ctenodactylidae; genus Ctenodactylus; species Ctenodactylus gundi. The sequence continues at coordinate 141,037 of PVKB01002229.1, read as the reverse complement.
AGGTGTTCATTTGTTCCAGTGGTGTCCATGAGAGTGAAAGAAGTCACACTGGTCAGAGACCCTGTAATGCTAACAATGGGGTAAGGCCTTTATTTGTTGCAATACCCTTTGAGTCTGTGTATGAAGCCTTTAGTTCTAGATGCCTTCCAGTGTTTAAAGGAACTCAAGTGGGACAGATTCACTTCTGAATGTATACAATGTGGTAAGGCTTTCCTTTTTCCTATTTACCAGTAAGAGCATGAACTAACATTGGACATAAGTCTTATGTATGCAACCAAAATTGTAAGGCCTTCTTTGCTTCTAGTCTACAAATGTATGAAGTTTTAATACTAGACACTATGAATGTAAACAGTTTGGTAAGCCTTTTACTGTTTTAGTAAGTTCCAAATGCCTGAAAATTTTCTCACTGTACAGAAATATATAAAGGAAAATAAAGTGGGAAGGACTTTATTTTCTTTTTAATCTGAGTTTGCCTAAAAGAGCTCAAACCAGACAGAAATCTTATAAATAATATTTTAAAACCTTTAGTGTTTGTAGTAATTTCTGAAAGCATGAATGAGTTTTCACTAGACAGAAATACGTGAATGGAAGTAGTGATAATGCCTTTTCTTATTTTTTCTCCCTGTAAATGGATGACAAGACTCACCGTGGAATGAATATCTAAAGAGTATAAACAATGTGGCAATCAGTACCTTTTCTTTTGCCATTGCCTGTCAAGACATAAATCACCCGACAGATAGGAAAGTAAGCAGTACTCACAGTGGAGAGCAATCCAATATGCTAACACTTAAGACTTATTCCAGGGTACTTGATACGCATGGTAAAACTCAATCCTGGACATAAATCCTGTGGAGCTAAAAAATTGTACAATGTATGGTCCTTCCTATGCCCTGTGATTACATCAGAGTACTTGCATCAGCCAGAAAAGTTGTGGATATGTGACATGGTAAAGCCTTCACTTAGTCCTCCTGTCTGAAATGGCATAAAAGATAACATCAGGGGAAAACAATGGGACAGCAATGTGGCAGGGCATCTGATTTCCAGTTAGTTTTGAGTGTGTGGCACAAATCTGTGGAGAGAAATCTAATTGTGAAAAATCTCATAAAGCTTTTATGTATTTCAGAGTTGTTGGAGAACAAGAAAGTAGTAACGAAAGACCCTTTGTCATAAACAGTGTAGTCAGTGTACGTGTATCTTCATGTCCAAGAGTAGTTGCTCTGGTGTCTACGGCCTAGAAGATAAGGACTGGCTTAATTCCAGCAAGGCCAAATGGAGTCTATAATGCAAATCACATATCTTATTGTTAAACAACTGGAGAAATAGGGATTTTTACCAGATGATTCTCAGAGGACATGAGAATAGGAAGATGATAACTTTCAAGTTGTTTTGCCTCCTTATACTGCTAACAGTTCTGAAGGCATGAGTGTTAGTGCTGCAACTTGTTGGTCCCTACTCTGACTCACTAAGAAGATTCCATTTTGTATTGTTCAGGGGACTGGGTTCTCCTGGTGAAATCTTGCTGCTTGGAGCCCGAACTGAGCATTTGTCTTATCAGTTCTGCAGAATACATCCGAGGGCTGGTATGTAGGTGATGCATGACAAAGTGAATGGCTTCTCTGCCTCCCATGGGAAGGGGGACGTTGTGCTCATTACCTCCAGCTGGGTGGCTTGCATCTATGGTGGGATGGACACTTTGGATATTTTAATGACTTGTGCCTTTGGTAAGAAGCAATGTTTGTAACATGTGGTCTTTTTACATTGAGAGAATCACACCTTAAGGAATAGTTTCTTCAGTGTTGTTTTCCTACAATAGCTTTTCATCCAAATTGACAACAAATACAATTTTTGTATCTCCAGCCCTTTTTAGTCAAAAGGCCACTGTGTAGTTCATTGACATCATGATGATTCCCAAGTTCAATTCCCAGCCCTGTCTCTATACCCCTTCTCAAACGCCTTAACAAAAACATCCTTTTGAATGTGTACTTGAAGAAATACTTAATTCTTAAGTGTGGCCAGGTGCAAGCAAATGTATTGACAAGTACTAGGATGCTAAAGTTGGAAAATCACTTTTCTTAATGAATATGAAACTAACCATGGCAACACAGTGAGATCACCATCTATAAAAAGTAATACCATCACAGGGCCTTTAGTAACTTTTGACACCACAATTATTTCCAAAAGACCAGTTAAAGGAAAGACAGGCAAACTGTAATACATTAAGTGTTTTTCAGGCCAACAAGAAAACACTAAAATCCAAACACACAGTCTATCAATACTCAAATCCCCAAGAGAGCATCCTTTCTGGGGCCCTGAAGGAAGCAGTTATGCCCAATCTTTCAGATTTTGGGGTTCAGTCTTGGCTAAGCAATTTCATCTAATTTACCTACTGGTGGGCTTCTCCCAAAGGACTCCTGTGGGCTTCTCCCAGGGCCCCAGGGCTTCCCGGATTACAGTCTTGGGTACCTGTCGGCTAGGTACTCCACAAGATGCAAAGGACACACAGACAAAACACAAACAGAACAAGACACGGCACCGCTTTCCTTGCCCAGTGCTGACACCTGTGACCAAGGAAAGATGGCCAGACCTAAGAAAAGATGTCTCAAAGAGAAGATTTCTTAGAGGCCTCCCCCGGCAATTCTGGCCTTGGACAAGAATTTGGGAGACTTTCCCTGGAGCGTAGAAGAATCTCACTGGAAAAGTGTTTCTGGTCAATGCACCAATGTTATAGGCCAATTTTCAAAAACCCACCATAAACCAATTAAGGCAAGCTAAGGATCTTTATTGATGCTGGACAAAACCTGCTTCTCAGAGTGAGAATGTGGAGAAAGGCCCTGAGCCAGGACAACAGAGGGCTGATACAGAGTTTGGGATGGGGAGGTGACATAGGTACAGCATTATTACACAAAAACCATTCACAATTACATAGCATCCATAGTAACAATATTAACCACTTAAAATCTATAGGGTGTCTGTTACATTTGGCGGGAGCCAATCACACAAAACTGGGGTCCTTTGAAAATGACCAGTTACGAAGTGGGCTTAAGGGCCCACGTAGGGCTGAACTGTCTGGCAGCCCATCCGTGTCTGGTCCCAGGAAGGTGTCTTAAAGATGGATGGGAGTCGATACGGTGCTACCGTTAATGTACCATGGCGCCAGCGAGGCACCAGGAGTGGAATATAGAGGTGAGAAATAAGGCCGTTGGTCCCAAGGGTTACGAATCATCACAGCACCCAAAGTTCAGGAGAGTGTCAATAACGCCCTAGGGTTACTCCCTGCGCTAACTCAGTACTCTGCTTCGTGTCCCAGCAATCCTCATCAAATCTTTACAGCAAACCCACAGCACACAGTTTACCCGGTCAGAAAAGGCTCTCACAAATACCACTCAGAAGAAGAGGACAAAATGGAGTCACTTAAGTACGGATCAAAACTTAACACACTAGGGAACTGAACCTAGGGCCTTGCATTTGCTAGACAAGTGTTTTAACTGCTGTGCCATTCCTGTAGCCCCCAAACTGTCTCTTTGTTCGCAGTGTTCATTCTTCTATATCGGCAGAACAGACCCTGGTATCAGCTCTGCGGCGCAGCAGGACACAGTGGGGTTGTAGGCAGTGAGGGATACAGGGTTTCCCAGAAACGGAAAAGCTACTGGCAAGGATCATAAGGTACCTCTTGACACTCCTAGCCACTCACAAGAACGACTCAGCGGGTCAACACTGAGTAGTTAAGGCAGGAGTGCTTCTAAAGCTACGTAAGCAACTGTTGAGTGTTCACTACCTGCCTCCCATGCTCCACAACTTACTCCTCGAGCCTGTGGAGACCAAGAGAATCGGGGCCTGACGCTGCCGCGGCTAGCCCTGGCAGCCTGCTCACAGGTAGCCCAGCCTGTGGGCTGCCGTGTAGCTCAGAGGTAAAGCCCTGGGTTCAACTGCCCTACAGAAAGAAAAGAGTGTAGCGACGTGGGTCCTCATAGAGCCCTCTGTGAGCAGCTGCCGCGCACAGATTGCGGATTTTGTGTTTTATCCACCCTCCTGCTGTGTAGCCCAGGCTGGTCCTGAATTCCCACGGAGCCCAGTCTGGCCTTGGACCCACAGCAGTCCTGCCGTACGTGGTGCTGGCGAATCGACCTCGGGTACTTGGCCCTTGTCTTAGCGCTTCCTGGGCAAGAAAAAAGAAAAAGAAACGCAAATATATACTGGCCTGGAGAGAACCCCACTGGGGTAGAGAAGCTTCCTTCCTTCCCAGCTGTCCTTCCGGCTCCCGGGGAGCGGGGCCGGCGAGCTAGCCAATCAGCGCTGCCGTTGGGAGGCCGCGCGGGCACTGCGCATGCGCAGAGGGTGCAGCTGGTCCCTCGAGCCACCGCCCTACTTCCTGTTGTGCAGCCGCTAACTGGAGGCTTCGCGGAGAGGGTTCCGCGGGACGCTGGAGCGGAAGCGTGGCGGAGGTGAGCCGTGGCCTGGGCCTCCGGGGTGCAGGAGTGCGTGATGGCCTCCGGGCCAGGTGCGGGTTCCAGGTCCCCGCCAGCAGCCGGGAGGCGGCCTGCGGTACTGTAGGACTCCGTGTCTGGACCCGTGTACGACTTGGGTCCGCACGGAGCCCTCAGTGAGCCGCTGCCCCCCCCCCCCCCCATGTGTACCCTAGCCGTGAATTAGCAGCAATCCTCCTACCTCAGCCTCCCGAGTGCTGGGGCTGGTACGCCCAGCTTTTGTGTTGCTCGGGAATCGAACTTCGGTCCTTGGCGCTTGTCTTAGCGGTAGGCAGGCGCTTTAACCGCTGAGCCATTCCTCCCCGTCCATCCCCCCTTTTTGGGGTAGGGTCTTGGTCTGTGCTCTGTATCGCAGGCTGGCAGGAATCCGGTCTCACCCTGCGGTGTGCGGGATTCCTTCAAGGTGGGCACCATATGCCTGGCTCATGTAGTGCTAGGAGCTGGAACCCAGGCCCTCGGGCTTGCCAGGGAAGCTCGGACTGCTGAGGGCCAACCCGATCGACCAAACACGCTTAGCTTGCGACCTGTTCTTCCTTCTCCTTAACTTGCATGAAGGGTGGAATACATTGCTCTTTAGCAGGCATTTGCTTATCTCCACCCATGCTGTTTCTTTGTTTCTAAGGAAAGGAAAGGGGGTGGGACACCTACAGACTTTGTTCATTCTTGGGAAAGCGTAACTTCTTTTTTAATATGTCCCCCTGCCGGTATCAGATTGTGACAGAGGATACAACAAAATATCAAGATTCTGAAAGAAACCAAAAGTCATTTTTTAAAAACTTTATTTTAGGGACTGGAGGAATAGCATAGTGGTTAAAGTGCTTGCCCTAGCAAGTGCAGGCCCTGAGTTCAAGTCCTCAGCACCACATAGGCCAGGTACGTTGGTGCCTATAATTCCAGCACTCGGGAGCCTGATGCAGGAGGATTGTCCTGAGCCTAAGGCTAATCCCTGGGCTCCATGGGGAGTTCAGGACCAGGCTGGGCTACAGAGCGAGATCCTGCTTCAAAAGAAAAAAAATAACCCTCATTTATTTATTTTAGGTAAGAGTTCCTCATGATGTGAAATTGGAGTGTTTAAGTTTTCAAGTCCTTTTTTTAATATACATGTATATTTAAAAAATCGTTTTTCAAATTTATAAACAGGTGGTACACAGCAGTTTTTGGTTACACTTAGAACTGTCAGTTTTTCTGTTGGGATGGTCTAAACTTGGTTATCTGACGGTAACTTAAATGTCAGTCTGTATGCTAGGTGAAGTTGTTAAAGCTTTTACCATCATGGAGATAGGCACAAAAGGTGTGTGCACCTTGACAGATCAAATGGAACAGCCACCTTTGCCAATGCAGTGAGGAGGCAAATTTGTGTCCCTCTCGGAGAAGTTACGGGAAATCCGAAGAAAGAAAGGCACCCCCCATCCTGTCATCTGGTAAACGGGGAATAAGTCTTGCTGCTTTAAGTTCTTTTAAACCTTGATAGAAATAAAAGAAAATGATCAACTTTTGTTGAAGGTTCAGGGGCATAGGAAGCGGCGATGACTCAGGTGGCAGAGCCCCACTGATTTTAGGTTCTCCCTGTGGTCATCCTCGCCTGCTTCCTTCCCCTGTGTAGCTGCCTCTGACCTGGTGATTCACCCTCCTGAAAATCTCTCCTGAAATCAGGCTCAAGGCTTAAATTTTTTTTTTTTTTTGAGACAGGGTCTCGCTTTGTAGCCCAGGCTGGTAGGCTGGTCCTGAACTCACTGTGGAACCCAGGATGGTCTTGGACTCAAGGCAATCCTCCTGCCTCAGCCTCCCAAGTCCTGGGATTACAGGCATCTATCACCAGGCCCGACTTAATATGGTGCTGGGAATCGAACTTGGGTACTTAGTGCTAGACTTAGTGCTTGTTAGGCAAGCAGTTTAACCGCTGAGCCATTTCTTTAGACCTATAATTAATTAATATAACCATTCGTCTGCCGATGGGTATTTTGGTGTCTTCCCCATCTTAGCTGTTGTTAGTTATGCTACTGTGAACATGAGTATACATGTATCATTGTTATGTATTTTGGAAAAATTCCCAGAAGAGGTGTTGCTGGGCTGAAGGGGACATTTATTTTCAGTCTTTTGAGGAACTTTCATGCTGCTTTCCATAGTGCTTATACCAGTTTCTCGTATAGAAATTCAACGTTTTATGTGATCATATTTGTCAAATTTTTCTTTAAAAATTTTATGTATTATATATTTTTAACACAGCATTGTAACTGGTATGACAAACACATTAGAGGGGCTTATCAACAGATTTAACAGGTTGAAAAATTAGCAAATTTTTTTGAGTTTCTCTATCTCATACTTTTTTTTAGTTTTGAATCTGAATGAAGAGCAGATTCACTAACATGTTAGTTACATACACCTAGAAAATTTGTGCCTGTGTATACCACTTCTTTTTGTTTGTTTGTTTGTTTCTGAGACAGGGTCTCTGTAGCCCAGCCTGGCCTTGGACTTGGCAGTCCTCCTGCCTCAGCCTCTTGAGTGCTGGGATTATAGTCATGTACCATCACACCCGGCTTTATGTGGTGCTGGGGAATTGAACCCAGGGCCTTGCACTTGAGAGGCAAGCGCTTTACCGCTGTGTCTGTTCAATGGATTATGTCAACTTCGTGTGGATTATGTCCACACTTCCATTGGGATTAGGATTTGTCAACCACCCTAGATTGGGGATCAAGAACTGGTCTGGATTAGAGTGTGGGTCATTTGTGGCTGGCCAGTGAGAGAAAAGCACCTGCCCGGATGTGGGAGGGCCAGCTGGAACTCCAAGGGTATAAAAGGGAGGAAGAGGGACAGTTGTTACAGCTTCTTCCTCTGGGAAAGCTCTCACCTTTGCAGTTGTCTACGGATGCCAAATTGCTACACATCACAGATCATCGGCACAGATTCACTCCATTCTCAACTTGTCCTTGTCTGTCTGTTGCAGCACTTCAGTCGCTGATCTTCAGACTTTGGTCTTCACCCGAGATCTGCAGCAGGCTCTCACCTCACCGGCTGTTCTGCAGTCCTGGATGGGCGATCTGCTTCACGGCTGAGCAGCCATCTTCGACCACCTCTATCCTTGGATTTGTAAGTCTTCCTAATAGATCTTTTTGTGATAAAATCTGTAAATTTTGTCTTTTGAAAGAACCCAAACTAATACAACTGCTGTGCGCCACCCAGCCCTCGTATATGCTGCTCTTCCCATCCCCCTTACCCTTCCCTCTCATCCTCCTAGCTCTGTGTCTCCTCCCCTTCCCAGCGGTCAGTCACCTCTCTTCCTACCCTCTCTCTTGCACTCAATTTTTTTTGCCATGTTTATGGCAGTTTCATATGAGAGACATCAGTTGATACCTGGTCTTTCGTGTCTGGTACATTTCACTGAGCATTATTGGCTCAAGGTAGCCCTAATTTCTAGCAAATGCTCTATATCTGTCTTTCTTTTGCTCTCTTGCTTAATCTCTGGCTGGAATTTTGAGAACCTTGTTGAACAGAAGTGATCAGAGTGGACAGCCTTATTGTGTTTCTGGTTTGAGGGAAAATACTTTCTATGTCTCCCCGTTAATTTCTATATTTACTGTAGGTTGCTATATATGGCTTTTATCAGTTTGAGGTGAGGTCCTTTTTTTTTGAGACAAGGACTTGCTCTGTAGCCCAGGTTGGCCCTTGACTCATGGCAATAATCCTGACTTAGCCTCCTGGGTGCTGGGATTATAGGCATGTGCCATCACGCCCAGCTTTATGTGGTGCTGGGGAGTTGAACTCAGGGCCTTGTGCTTGCAAGGCAAGTGCTTTAACTGTTGTGCTATAACTCCAGCCCCGAGGTGAGGTCCTTCTGTACCTATTTTCCTCAGGGTTTTTGTTATGAACGGATGTTGGGTTTTGTCAGAGGCCTCTTCTGTGTCAGTTGAGATGATCATATGATTTTCATTCTTGCTTTTAATTAATTGGTTTATATATTATTGTGGTTTGGATCTAGAATGTCTCCCAAAAATCATGTATTTGAATGTTATAGATTGTCTGTGGAACCAAGTGCTGTTGGGAGATTGGGGCCTAGTCTGGAGAGGTGGGTTACAGGCATGTAAATTGGATTACAGGCATGTAAGTTGGATTACAGGCATGTAGTGGGATTTACCACACCTTCCACACCTGGATCCAGGAGTGGCTGATCACTGGGATGAGACCTGGAAGGATATATAAGCTGCTTCCTGCCTTCCTAACAAGCACTTCCTTGTCGTGAGATGCTGCCTCCACCTCTGCCTCTGCCATGTTCTTCCATTGCTGCTGACCGCCCCTGAATGGACTGTGACCTTCTGAAACTGAGCTAAAATAACCTTTCGTCCCCTAAATTTGTAGATGTCAGGTATTGAGTCACAGCAACGAAAAAGTAACTAATACACATACATTGAACCACCTTTTCATCCTGGGAATAAAGCCAACTTGATCATGATGTATGATCTTTTTAATAACTTGCTGAATCCTGTTTGCCAGTATCTTGTGAGTATTTTTACATCTATAGTCGTTAAGGAGATTGGTATTTAGTTTTCTTTCCTGGTTAAGTCTTTGTCTAGTTTTGCTATAAGGTTAATGCTAGCTTCCAAAAACAAGTTTGGCTATGTTCCTTTTTCTTTCAATTTCATGAAACAATTTGAGAAGAATTGGTGTTAGCTTCTCTGAATTCAGAGTACTGGTAAAATTCTTCTGTGAAAACTTCTGACTTTTGCGTCCCTAAAGTGCAGTAATTCTCTGTACTTTTGAAGTTCTGTACTTTTCCATAATCCCAACTCGTTGTAACAAAGTCGTTTCTGTAACCAGGTTGTGAGTTAACTTTGTGATAAATTGTATTCAGTGAATTCCCAGCTGTCCTTTTAAGTATGTTGGCTAGCCAACATAAAATGTCACTCCTTTGGCCCCAAGGCTGGACACATAGCAGTCTGCCAGAATGGGACGTGCTAAAAGCCAGTCACCCAACAAAGGTGATCATTGGGTGTCAGATTAGAGTTGGCCACTAGGTGACAGTCAGTGCCCCCCCCCCCCCAATGAGACAGAGAAATCCAGATTTAATAAGTCACCTGCAATGTCTGTTTATTTGTCAAATTGTAATTGGTTGCTATGTAAATGATGTAAAGTTCCTCCTATGTTGCTTTTATGAGCACTCTACTAAGCTTGCTGAGGGCTGCTTTCTGAAGACTCAGCTGGAGTCCAGAGACAGCCAGCCACTGGCCGTGATAACATTCCAGCCATGATCTTTCTAATTACTGGGATTACAGGTGTTCACCACTACACACAGCTTTTATGGTGCTATGGAATTGAATTTAGAACCTTGCAGTTGCTAGACAAGCGCTTGAGCCATTGGGCTATGCCTGAGCCCCAGCATTAGTTAGTTAGGTTTCTATTGGTTTGTTGGATTTTTGTTTTTTTTAGAGAAGATGTTATTCTGTCATCTAGGCTGGTGCTGAGCTCACTATGTAACACAGGTTGGCCTAGAATTCAAGGCAAATTTCCTGCCTCAGCTACTTAAGTGCTGGATTAGAAGTATGCACCATCATGCCCAGGTTAGGTGTTGCTGGACAGTCAAACCCAAGGTTTTATGCATCCTGCTAAACAATTGCTTTAGCCACTGAGCTATGCCTCCAGCCCTGTTGGTTAGGTTGATTCCTCTGTATTTAACTTTTTAAAGGCTAGTATGAGTGGAATTATTTTTCTGATTTTGTCTTATATGGTTTTATTGTTAATGTACAGAAATGCTATTAATAGTTGTATATTAATTTTGTAACTGACAGCTTGATTGAACTTGGTTATCAGTTCTTAAGAATCCCATGGTTGACTTTTTTGGGGCCTTGCACATCAAAGTGCTTGTTGTGTATAAATGAGAATGATTTGACTTCTCCCTCTCTTTTAGGTACTTCCGTTGTCTAAATTTCTTACCTGGTTGTTCTAGCTAAGGCTTTACATACTGTATTGAACAGGAATGAAAAAGTGGTCACCCTTTGTGGCGAGAATGAGCACCCGTGACTCACGATAACGACAGAGCAAATGTTTGTTTTCCTGACCGGCGCGCTTGGACCCAGCACCAGAAGGGAGTTGAGCACCGAACACAGTCTGGTAGGGCTTTTTATACCTAGTTACAAACAAGTAAACCACAAGCAGGCAAGCTGAGCATAACATCCATAATAATTTGTTAACCTCAGCATACCTAGCAATTTGTAAACCATAGCATGCACAGTAATTATTTTTGTTCCAGGAAGTTGGGGTCAGGTTATTCCAAGAATTGGCACTGTGTCTCCTCTAGCAGCAGGTTTCCAAGGATAGGGTCTGTCGGACCATCTCAGCAGAGCAGGGCCTGAGGGGGTGCACAAGGTTAATTCTCAGGGAGTTGCATGCTTGGGCAAGGCTGGCATTGCTATTTGCAAAATTTTCCCTTTCACTTGTCTTATTCCTGACTTAAGGGAAATGCTTTCGGTTTTTCCTTATGTAGCTTGATACTGATAGCAGAATTGTCAAAAATGATTTTATCAGCCTCTTTTTATCAGTTTTTATGAAGTAAAGTAAAAGAAGAAACAGAACTTTGGTGGCATTACTTTTTGTATCTTACATGGAGAGGAAAGAAGATTTTTGAGAATTGTAAGGTTGAGTACAGGGATGAACAGGAGGGAAGTATATTTAGAGATAGTGCCAAGCTTTAATAAGCAAGTAATACAATGATAGCTTTGTTCAAAATATAAATTTCTCTGAGAGCATTCTTGCTGCATTCTGAGAATTATGTTACCTGATTTTTCTAGAAAGACACTGAAAGAAAAAAAACAGACTAGCACTATGTGGATGGTGCAAAGACTTGCCACCCATGAGAACAGTAGTGAGGATCCCCAAATATGGTTGTAGCTACATAACAGGCCTCGTAGGTCAGTTTTTTCATTGGATGCTAGACATGATGAGCTTGTGAAGACAAAAAACAAAACAGAACATGTAAACACAAAAACATCTGAGGAATTGGGCTTTCATGTGTGGATTTAGGATATATTGCTGAGTTTAGTATAATTTCTTATAATAAGCCTGCAGGTGTCAGAGGATAAAGTTCTCTGATGTTTTTGCTTTGTGACTTTTTTGTCACTTCTGGGCTTCCAAAAAATGGGGAAAGCGACAGCATAATATTCTTTTTTTTTTTTCCACTGTTACTAAAGAGAAATCCCAATGACAGTGGTAAGTTGTGAGAACATACCTTGTATGGTGGCAAATGCCAGTAGTTTCATCTGCTGACCATGTTTAGGGAGGAAGATCACAATTTTGAGACCAGATAGTGTTGGTCTCACTAAGTGTAGGTCCCCTTAGAGACTTAGACCTGGTATCAAACTAAAAAATAAAAATCTAAGACTGATACATCCCTCAGTAGTAGACCATTTGTCCAACATGTAGAAGCCCTTCAATTATTATTTTTTTAAAGGTAACCTTTTTTTTTTCCCCAACATACTAGGGATTAAATCCAGTGGCTTCACGATGAGCTACACCTTAATCTATTTTTAATTTTGAAACAGGGTATCCTGGTTATGCTTTCATTGCTGGGATAGAATTCCCGACATTCACAACTTAAGGAAAGATTTTGTTTTAGTTCGTAGTTTCAGAAGGTCTCAGTTCATTCACGGGCACCTGACAATGGTAGAAGCACCATGGTGGTAAGAGAGGCTCTTGTGTTGCCATTGATGGCCTGATTCTTGGAGTTTTGCCACTCAGTGACTGTTTGATAGATACTTCTAATGGTACAGAATAATTCTGGACCATCCCCTGGAATGTTTGTTAGAATATTAATAATAATGGTACCAAATAATTTTGGACAATCCCATCTTTATTACATACTGAATTTGCCCAGGTCTGGCCTCTCGTGTTTATTGATGGAAATATTTAAAGGTGTATTTATTCATCTAAATTTTGGTCTGTTTTACAAAATATGAAGTGGCATCTGTGTGTTAACATAGAAAATGTGTTAGTCTCATGAGAATTTTTTTCATTTACTATTACCATTGTGATTCTCATTGTTTCAATTTCTTTATGTGAGTTGTCATTAACCATTAAGTAGCTATGACACGTAAGGCAAAAACTTGGTAATAATTTCTCTATATTGATGATTGTGGTAAGTTTCATGTGGAACTGAAATTTGACTTTTTTTAAGTGAGTGATAGAGATGTTCTGAGACCATAGATTTGTGTGTGAATTCGGTCTCACCATCCCTTTGTGTCCATTTTTGGTGTGTTTTAGAACTCAGTGGACTTTGAGGATGTGGTTGTGAACTTTACCAGTGAAGAGTGGGCTCTGCTGGATCATTCGCAGAAGACACTGTACAGAAATGTGATGAGGGACACCATTAGGAACCTGGCCTCTGTGGGTAAGGATGACATCATGCTTTACTTTTGTTAATTAGGTAACAAGTGGTTTTTTGCTCACCACTTGTATTCTGTTTTCTGATGTATGTGAAAGGTGTGACTTTCAGCAGTAGAGCAGCCAGAATGAAGGATAATCTTGAACCTAGAACCTATTTCCTCTTCTTTCTACATTATGATCTTTGTATGAATTTTAGGTAAAAAATGGAAAGATGTGAGCATTGAAGATGAGAACAAAAAACAAGAGAAAAATTCAAGGTGAGTCATACTTACTAGTGTAATTTTGTATATGACGACAGTACAGATACAAGCAGGCAAAATAGGTAGCTCAGATCTAATGCGTTAAATAATGTTTATGAAAATATTTTACAAAATACCATAGAGATCTTGGGTATGAAATATTTCTCATTACATAAAATTGTTAAGGAAGCACACATATGACTGCCTGTTTTTGTAGTACTGCAGATTGATCCCAAAGCCTTTTATTGACATGTCACCGAGCCTACCCCCACTTTTGTGAGGCATGATCTTGCTCACTCTGTAGTCTCAGGCTGGTCCAGAACTCAGTGTGTAGTCAACCTGATCTGAAACTCACAGCAAGTCATCTGCTTCTACCTCCTGAGTTCTGGGATTACAGGTGTGTGTTGTCATGATACCTGACTAGTTGTTTTTGTGTGTGTGGTGCCGGAGAAGGGAACTCAAGGCTTTATTACTGGTAGGGAAGTGATTTAACCATGGGTCTCCATACCTGGTCCTGTCCTCTTTCTATGGAGCATTATCATACTTGTGCTGAACATGGCAACCCTTTTACCTCAGAGTCCAAAATAGCTGAATTTATAGAAAAGGCCATTACACCAGCTAATATTCCTGCTTTGATATGAGTGATGGTTAGGTACTTTTGTAGGGCATTTCATCCATTTACTTGTGAATGATTCAGATAGCAAATAAACTTACCTTTTCCTTGAAGGTGATTGAGAATGAATTCTAGTATTTATTCAAGATATGAAATAATTTGTTGAACCTAATGAAAATATTCTTCTCATTCTCTACAGAAGTCATATGATGGAGAAAATTCACGAAAGAAAAGAAAATAATCATTCTGGAAAAAAAAACATTCAAAATTTCAATCTCAGTCTCAGCAAGGAAACTTGTACCCATGTAACACCATGTAAAGGCAAATTATGTGGAAAAGTTCTTATGCATCCAACGCTCAGTAATAGTCATGGCAGTTCTCATGCTAAACATGGAACACCTGAGAATCAGAAATGTATAGAAAAGCCATGTATATGTAATGAATATGGTAAAACAGTCAGTAATTACCAATGCCTTGAAAACCATGAGAGAACTGGTACTGAAGAAATGAACTGTCAATGTGAAGAGTGTGGCAAAGTTTTGAAACTTCTTAGTTCCTCTCAAAGACATGAAAGAACACCTACTATAGAGAAACCCTGTGACTGTAAACATAGTAGTAAGGCGTATGCTTATTTCAGTGGCCTTCAAGTGCATGAAAGAATTCACAGTGGTTTTAAACCTTGCAAAAAGGAAAAATGTGGTAAGACCTTCATTCATTCCAGTGACCTCCAAGAGCATGAAAGAACCCACCTAGCACAGAAATTCTATGAATGTGAATGTTGTGGTAAGATCTTCTCTCTTAATAGTGATCTTCAAGTGCCTGAAAGACCTCACAAGTGTAAACAATGTGGGAAGGAGTTTAATCATTCCAGTGGCCTTCAAGAACATGAGAAAATTCACAAACAACAGAAACCGTATAAGTGTAAAAATTGTGGTAAGGCTTTTACTTGTCCCAGTGCCCTTCATGTGCATGAAAGAATTCACACTGGGGAGAAACCCTATGAATGTAAACAGTGTGGTAAGGCCTTCAGTACTTTCAGTAGCTTCCAAATACATGAAAGAATTCACACTGGTTTTAAACCTTACAAGTGTGAACAGTGTGGTAAGGCCTTCACTTGTTCTAGTGGCCTGAAAGAGCATGTAAGAACTCACACTGGACAGAAACCTTATAGATGTAAAGTCTGTGGTAAGCACCTTGCTCATTCCAGTGGCCTCCGGAAGCATGAAAGAATTCATATGATACAGAAACCCTATGAGTGTAAAGAATGTGGTAAGGGATTTAACTGTCTCGGTGGCCTGTTAGTACATGAAAGAGCTCACACTGGAGAGAGACCCTATAAGTGTAAACAATGTGACAAGGGTTTCACTTGTTCTAGTTACCTCCGACAGCATAAAAGAATTCACACTGGAGAGAAACCCTACGAATGTAAACAGTGTGGTAAAGCTTTCACTCAACACACTCACCTCCGAGTGCATGCAAGAACTCACACTGGACAGAAATCTTGCATCTGTAAACAGTGCGGCAAGGCTTTCAGAGTTTCTAGTCATCTCAAAGCACATGAAAGAATTCACTCCGGACAGAAACCCTATGATTGTAAACAATGTGGTAAAGCCTTCTCTTCTTCTCGTTACCTCCAAGTACATGAAAGATTTCACACTGGTGAGAAACCCTATGAATGTAAACAGTGTGGTAAGATTTTCACTTATTCTGGTTCCCTTCGAGTGCATGAAAGAGCTCACACTAGATAGAAACCCTGTGAATGTAAACCATGTGGTCAGGTCTTCACTTGTTCCAGTGTACTCCAAAGGCATGAAAGAACTCCCATGACAGAAATCCTATGAACGTAAAGTATTGTGGTAAGGACTTGTTCCAGTTGCTTCTAGGGCTGTGAAAAACACAGGCTGCTCGGAAACATCTGCATATAAACAGTGTGGTAAGGAAGGCCTTCACTTGCTCAAGTTGCCTCTAAAGGTATGAAAATACACTAAGAAATTGTAAGAATGTAGGTCTTGTGGTAAGATCCTCACTTTAAGACTTCCGAGTGCATGAAAAATACTCATACTGGACAGAAATCGTGTGAGTGTAATCATTGGGAAGGCTTTTAATTTTCCAGTGAGCTCCAAGTTCATGAAATAACTTACACTCAGCAGAAACCCTATGAATGCAGACAAAACCGTAAGGACTTGACTGCTTCTCCCAGCCACTACATACATGGAGGCCTTTACATTACACAGAAATCCCGGGAACTGCTTCTGTACGGAAATACACAAATGTAAACTAAGTGGCGAGATCTTTTGTTTCTTTAACCTGTGAGCGCGTGAGTAGATCACAGTGAAGAATGGGATAAGACCTTCAGTGTTCATATAATTTCTGAAAGCAGAAAAGAATTCTCACTGGGCAGAAATGTGAATGTACACAATGGAAATATATGTCTGTTGGTGTGTTTGTTTTTAAACTTTCTTGTCAATCTAAGTAAGACTTTTTGAAAAATATACTTGAAATTAGATCAAGCATCCTGGAATGTTGAGTTATACTTCCCCCCTTCAAATATACTCTTTGCAATTAAAAAAAAATAAACTACATTCGTATAATTAATGTGTGGTTTTCATGTTGTCCAGTAGATCCCTGAAGCCTGTTTCATCTGTGTGACTAGAACTTTGTTTCCTTTCAGTGTCGCTTCATTTCACACCATTTCTCTAGACATCGCTCTCCCTGAGCTTCTGTTTTATGTTTTAGATTCTGTGTGCTCACACAGTCTTTCTTATAACTTCTTTTCAGGATGCACTGGCCACTCTGATGTCTATGTTCACAGCATGCAACAGTGAGCCTAAGGCTTACGCACTGACCTGCATTCTCCTCCCTTTTTTGGAGACATTTAAAATTTTTTTTCCCATTTTTATTAGTAAGTGTATGTGATACACAGTAGTTACGCTTATGTGTATTTTGTGCACATGTACATGGTGTCAACATTACAGTCCCTTCCCCTCCCCACTTTTTGGCCCTTCTGCTGCCTCTTCGTTCCCCCCGACTCCCACTATCACACCCATTTGGTTCTATAAAATACCTGTATTTTCTATTTCTCAGAGAAGTCATGCGATATTTTTTCCCCACCATTAACATGCGTTGGGGCTCTCAGAGCCCGAGAGCCTCAGCATTGCTGAACTTGGCCGAGTTCCTGTCCACGAAGAAGTGTTTATTGTTTGAAATTTAAGTCAGGTGTTGTTTTGCTTGTTTGCTGTTTGAAATTTGGGTCAGGTGTTGAAACATTGGACTGTTAACAAGCGGGAAGGGAGGGAGGGTATAGAAGGAAGGTTGTAGATAATACAGCGTCTTTTGCAGTGTCTCTTGCCCTTGCAAGAGTCCACGTATACTTCAGTCCGCACTCTCCCTCTTGAGTCCCGCTCAACCATGCGATATTTAACCCTCTGAGTTTGACTTCACTAAGCATGATGATCTGAAGTTGCATTCATTTACCTACAAAAGCATTTGTGGAAGACTAGTACTCCATTGTGTACATATACCACAGTTTATCCATTGCTCTGTTGATGAATATTTTGCCATCGTTCACAATTTAGTTATTATTACTTGTGCTGCTATACACATGGGTATACATGGTTTTTTTGAGACAGAGTCTCGCTCTATAGTCCAAGCTGGTTCTGAACTCACTATGGAGCCCCAGGCTGGCCTTGAACTCATGGCAGTCCTGCTTCAGCCTCCTGAGTGCTGGGATTACAGGCATGCGCTACCACGCCCGGTTTATGCGGTGCTGGGGAATCAAACTCGGATATTTAGCACTTGTCTTAGTGCTTGCCTACCAAGTGCTTTAACCACTGAACCATTCCTCCAGCTCTTTATGTGTCTTTATTATACATTGCCTTTAACTTTTTTGGGGGAGAAGATACCAAGATGGGGATCACTGGATTGAATGGAATATTTATTTTTATCCTTTTGAGGAATCTCCGTACTGCTTGCCATAGTGGTGGTATCAGTTCGTGGTGCCACCAGCAATATAGAAGAGCTCCTTCTCCCCTGCCACCCTTGCCAGCACCAATTGCCGTTCATCACCTTGATATGCACCATTCTGGAGTAAGATGGTATCTTGGCGATGTTTTGATTTGGATTTCTGTAATGGCTAAGGATATTGAACAACTTCTCATATACTTGCTGGTCATTTTAACTTCTTTGAGAAATGTTCGTTTATTTTCAGTTGCCCATGTTTAAGTCAGATCTTTGAGTTTGAGGGATCTATTTTTCTTCGTTTCCTCATATATTGTAGTCATTAGCCTTCTGTCAAGGTGTAGGTGGTAAAATCTTTTTCCATTCTCTTGTTTCTGTCTTCACTCTGCTGATAGTTTCTTTTGGCTGGCAGGAGCTTTCAATTTAATATACCCCATTTGTTGATTCTGGGGTTATTTCTTTTGCAAGAAAGTCCTTGCCCATGTTTTCATCTTCTAGATTTTCCCCTATTTTATCCTCAAGAAGGTTCCAGTTTTTGTCTTAATATCTAGGTCTTTGATCCACTTGACTTGATTTTGGTACATGGTGATATGTGTGTGTCTAATTCATTCATGTGCCTGTGGGTAGCCAGTTCTTCCAGTACCATTTATTTTCCAGTGTATGTGTTTAACCCCTTTGTCAAAAGCCACATAGCCGAGGGTACTTGGTGTTGGCCCTACACCCTCAGTTCTGTTCTGTTTTTTAATTTTTTGGGACAACATCTTGCCCAATCACTCAGTTGCTCAGGCTGAGCTCAAATTCGTGATTCCCAAAGAAGAAGACGTATCCAAGCCTAACAGCGTCAGGCATTGCTAATTGATGGGGAGGAAAGAAGGGGCTGAGACAGTGTCTACTCAGAAGGGGTTGCAGAGGCACTGTGTGCTGCGGAGGGGCTGTGTCTTAGCATTTTACTCTTAGGATGTTTGCTTGTTGGATGACCAAGCCCAAGGAGGCCATTTACTCTGGTAGAAGAAGGGAGCTGGGACTATATTTCCTGTACTCTAGAAGGCTGAGGCAGGAAGATCGCAAATTTAAGCTTAGCTTGGGCAATCTAGCCACAAGGTGAGATCCTGACTTGAAATCGAAAGTAGAAAATGGGCTGGGGAATAGCTCAGGGGCTGGAGAAATGGCACAACAGTTAAAGCACTTGCCTTATAAGCACAAGGTCTCCATTTCGATTCCCCAGCACCACATGAAGCTGGGCATGGTGGCACATGGCTGTAATCCCAGCACTGGGGAGGCTGAGGCAGGAGGATTGCTGTGAGTCCAAGGCTAGCCTGGGCTATGTAGTGAGTTCAGGACCAGCCTGGGCTACAGAGTGATACTCTGTCTCAAAAAAAGAAAAAAAGAAAAGGAAAGAAGGAAATGTTGGCCCTGAGGCATGGCTGTTCAGTCCTAGTACCCTGTGAGGCCGAGGTAGGAGGATGCGAGTTTAAGCCTAACCTGGACAACGTAATGATATCTAGATTCTGTCTCAAAACACAACATATAAAAAATGGGGCTTGGCATGCAGCTCAGTGTGAAGGTTCTGCATTGAATCCCAATCTGGGAAGACATGTATAGAAGAATTACCCAAACTCCCAGTTTTAGAGGAGAAAATGACTTCACCCTTCAGGAAGTAAACGAATCCAACATAAGAACAAAAATGCACACGACTATTCCTAGAAGCAAGCCCAGCCCGAATACGGGATGCCTGAGAGCTGATTGATCCATCATCTACTTATCTCTTTACGTTTTCTTTTTCTTAAATAGACATTTAAGATCCCTCAATGGCTGAAAGGTATAGGAGGACCTAGGGGTAGTAGAAGACTGCCAATGTCACTGCCATTCACAATTTTTTCTTTTAATCCCCATTTTTAAATTAGGATATATATACAATGCAAAACAGTTTCATTGAGCTTGAGTATATTGAGCACATATAGATTGTGTCAGCATTACAATCTACCCCTTGCTCACTCCCTTGACTCCCACTGCACACCCATTTGATTCTATAAAATGTCTGTATTTTAGATTTCCCGTATTGGAGAATTCAGGTTATGTTTA
This sequence comes from Ctenodactylus gundi, assembly GCA_004027205.1. NCBI lineage: Eukaryota > Metazoa > Chordata > Mammalia > Rodentia > Ctenodactylidae > Ctenodactylus > Ctenodactylus gundi. Next base: position 121,292 of record PVKB01002229.1, on the reverse strand, counting down.
ATCTTCTGAGTCTGACTCACTTCACTAAGCACAATGGTCTCAAGTTGCATCCATTTACCTACAAAAGCCTTCAATATGTCTTTATGGAAAAATAGTTCCTCATTGTGTACATGTACCGTGATTTTTGTATCCACTGGTCTGTTGATAAGATATTTTGGCATCTCCCAAAATTTAGCGGTTGTTAATTGTGCTGGTGTAAACACGGATATACGTGTATTTCTCTTACATGTTGCTTTTAACTCTCGGAAAGATACGCAGAAGAGGTATCACTGGATTGAATTGAATATGTATTTTGAGCCTTTTGAGGAATCTCCAGACTGCTCACCAAGTACTTGTACCAGTTTTCAGTCCCACCAGCAATATAAGCAGGTTCCTTTCCCCCCACAACCTTGCCAGAGTTAACTGATGCTTGAGTTCCTGAGATGTGCCATTCTCACTGAGGTAAGATGATATCTTAGTGATGTTTTGATTTGCATTTCTGGAGTGGCTAAAAATGTTGACCATCTTTTTGTGTATTTGCTGGCCATTGGAACTTCATCTGAGAACTGCCTATTCATTTCAGCTATTCATTTTTCAAAACTGGATCTTTGATTTTGAGGGGCTATTTTTCTAGTTTCTTCTACATTTTAGTTATTAGCCTTCTGCCTGAGGTGCAGGTGGTAAAAATGTTTCCCATTTTGTTGGTTCTCTCTTCACTCTGTTGATACTTTCCTTTGACCTGCAGACACCTTTAAATGTGATATAATCTCATTTGTTGGTTATTTGGACTTTTTTCCCCCATTGAATTATTTTCCCCTTAATCAGTATATACTGTCTGACTTTTTCTGTCTGATCTGTTTTGGTTTGAAATCTGCGTGTCTGAGAATAGTATAGCTGCTTCTGCTTGTTTCCTGTATCCAGTTGAAATCAGTATTGGTCTTTATCCTTTTATTTTTAGTCTTGGTATTTCTTTACGGGTAAACTGTCTCTTGCAAGAAACCAATTGTGGGTTTCTGTTTTCTGACCGAATCAGCCAGTCTCTGTCACTAGATAGGCAAATTGAGACTCCTAACACTCAGTGTTATTATAGCGGTATGTTTGCTACATCCTACTGTCATTATAATGCTTCAGTGTTAATTTGTTTGATTTACAATCTTGACATTTCATTCACCTCTGTCTGTTGCTTTTTTCCTCTGGGGTCTTTGTTGCTATTGGTCTTCCTGTCTCTATCTAAGATTCCTTTAAGTATTTTCTGCAATACTGGTCTAGTGGAAGTGAATTAGGTTTTCTTTATTATGAAAAATTTAAAATTCACCTTTTATTTTGATAGAGAGTTTTGCTAGATATCACAGCTTGTGTTGGCATTTATGTTCCCTCAGCCCTTGGGTGATGTCTCTCCATGATTTACTGGACGTTAGGGTTTGTGTTGAGAAGTCTGCCGTTATACTGGTGCATTTGTCTTTGTAAGTTGCTTCCTGGTTTTCTCTTGTAGCTTTTAATATTCTCTGTTTGTGTTGAGTGTCTAGGGTTTGAATTATGATGTGTCATGTGGATGTTCTCTTCTGGTAAAGGATATTTGGAGTTCTAGAAGCCTGCAGTAGGTCAAGGTTTATTTCTTTTTCTAGATTTGGGAAAATTTCCATAATTTCATGCATTGAACATGTCCTTTAAGCTTTTTGTCCTGTCCTCCATATTTTTCCATATTCTCATAATTCTGAGTGTTTTTCTGAGTCATTCACCAGATGTTGCAAGCAGTCTATTTCTTTTCTTTTTATTTTATAATCTTCACTGACAGTATGAATCGGTTTGTCCACTTTATCTCAGCATCTAAGAATCTACCCTTGAAGTGTTCAAGCTGGTTTTCTCTTTCTTTCATGTGAATTTTCCATGTCCTGGAGCTAAGCTTTCATTCTTTCTGTATTTCTACTGAGTTGTTCCTTAATTTCTTATCCTGCCTTCTTTATCTCTTTGTTTCTTTGTTATAATCCTTTAAATTATTATTATTTACTGTTGGTTTTTGATTATATCTAATTTTATCTCTTATTTTTGGTGAAATCATCTTGGGGAAGGTGAACCAACTTCGGAGAGTTCCGTTATCATTTATTTGTTTACTTATTTATGTATTTGACAGTGTCTCGGTCTGTTGCCCACGCTGGTCCTGAACTCACTGTGGAGCTCAGACTGGCTTTGGAATCACGGCAATCCTCCTGTCTCGGCCTCTCGAGTGCTGGGATTCCATTATGTGGTGCTGGGGCGTTGAACTTGGGTACTTAGTGCTTGACTTAGCGCTTCCTAGCGAGCACTTTAACCACTGGGCCATTCCTCCAGTCCTTGTTAATATTTAGTCTATAGTTAAATCCCACAAGTTCAGTGGTATAGCTTCTCAATTTTTAAAAAATGGCTCAATAAATTATGATGCTTGGGCTGTATCTGGCCTGCTACCTCTTTCTGTGTGGCTCTATAAATCATTGTTACATTTTTAAATGGCTGAAAGAATTAAAAAGGATAATTGATGACAAACATGAAACAGTCCTGCCACTGTGCAAAGCTTCCTGGAGATGAATTTTTATTTTGCTTTTGGTTGCCAGGATAATTTCATTTTTTAATGTTACTTTCCTCTTTGTGGTTTCTGGAAAAAAATTAAAATTATTTCATCATTCCATTGATGACTCTTCTATATTTTATTGCTATTCTCCGCACCCCCCAAGGGAACGGAGCTAAGTTGGTAAGGACAAATGCACCAGTGGCCTTCAAAGGTCTGTTGTAAAAAAGGATAAGTTCGTAGTCTCACATCCTAGCACGCACACTCAGGAGGCCGAGGTGGAGGGTTTCTTTGAGTTCACGGCTAGCCTGGGCTCCAGAGCGAGCTCTTGGCCATCCAAGATGACAGAACCAGACCCTGTCTCAAACAAATTATGACTTCATATAGAATCAGTGAACATTCTGTTAGCCATGTCAGTGAGCACATTGCAATAATAAAGTTCTTAAAAATAAAAAAATAAATGAGCATTAACAAGGAGTACTATTCCCACATTTAAGATGTGCTAAGGACGTGGACAGGTCTGTGTAGATCCTGATGTATATTACAGCGTGCACATCTGGTGGCGGTCCTCTGTTGGGGATCATTATTTTTATGTCCATATTGTTTCCTCTGTTTTGAGAATCTCAATCTAAAAGAAATTTCAAAGCTTTTCTACCTGCAGGTCTCACCTTCCAGTGGTCGCTTCTTGTTCTGTGAGATAGGTTTTGGAGTATCCATTGGGTCAGCCATAACTGGCTCCCCCAGGAAGGTGACTGTGGCTTCTGTGTTATTTTCTGTGGTCCCTCAGATATGGAACCTCTTCATCTGCAGCCTGAGAAACAGGGACACGAAGGAAGAAAGTCATTGGTAGGATCACTTCTATGATGTGTCATTTGCTTTAAACTCAGGTTTCTAGAGTGAGCCAAAGCCAAAACAGCCCTGGTGGCCCAGGCATATGTCTGATATTTCTGTCACCACATTCTAATAAATGAAGAATAAAATGAACTGGTGCATTTTCACTTCACTTGAAACTGGACCTTGCTTTGTGTCTAGCTCTGTGATGATTTCAATTCTCTAAATACACTAATTTATTCAGGTTCCATAGTAGCTGAGCCTGAGTTAAGGTTTCTGATTAGACAGGGGTTTTTTGTGCATGTTTTAAAGGTGATTAGTTGGAGAAGGTATACAGGGTGGGATATCTTTGGTCATATCTATAGAATAGTTTTCATCTGACCTTGTAGTTAACACCATGTGACTTGCACTGTACTGTTAATGCTGCTGTGGCCCAAACCAATGGACGTTCACTGTGTGTAAAACAATTCCTGGGAGTTGTTGGTAAAACATTTCTTTTGGAGATAGAAATATGTTGACTGTATTCAGGATCATTGACAGAATTTAATAACAAATTTAATTGTACATCTATTCTACCCTTAATATTAAAAAGTACAGTCTACATACTCAAGGTATCTATCTAAATAAACCTAATATTGATTTATCAAAATGCTTCAGTAGTATCAGCATTTTATCACCACCATAAGTCAAATAGTCCTCTCTACTGCTACCTAAGCTAAACCAAAATCACCACAAGCTGTCAACACTTAACACTTAGACAAGTGATACTTGTTCCATCAAGGCCCAAAAATGGACGTGTGAAGAAAGAGTAGAAAGAATTGGCTGGTACAAACATGGCCCCTGGGGTCAGGACAGCAGCCATAATGAACTATTTACTTCTACAGAGTTGGCCTTCAAGGATATGGCCTCCTAGGACCAGAGTGATAACAGAGTAGCTGGTCTAATGAGGAGCTTGGAATATTGAAACTCCGGGGGCTGCGGAGGCTTCAGGGGCAGCCCGTGATCCACCCACTCCTCAGAGTGCAGCCATCGCACGGAGGCACCTGAATGTCCTCTCAGAGTAGATCCTTCCTAAGATGGAGACCACTGACCCCTGAAGTCCCTCTTCCCTTCCTGGTGACACGTCTTCCTTCTTCAACATTCACATGACATGCTGATCGTCATTGCTCTTGGAGCCAACAAGGTAATACAGATTCCTTCACTGAATCCTTTGGAAATGCAGACGAATAGTTTATTAGAATCCCGTCCTGGGAAGCAGTGAGGAGATTTCAGGCACAAGGTCATGAGTAAAGTCCAGTCAACACCCTGTTGTCATCTTGACACTTTTCCCATAGATATTTGCAGCAAAACCATTCACTTCTCAACCTGCTCATCACTTACTGTCAACAAGGACTGACCCACTTCCTTCTGAGCGGTCACCTGCCCCCTTCTCAAACATGACAACTCTAACAATATGGTCTTATGTTTCCTTGAAGTCTTGTAGTGACTTTGGGCTGTGGGTTTGATAAGCAGAACATTTGTTAGTGTTACTACAAAAAAACCCCACAGCTTGTGAAGCTCACTGACAGAATTTATTCCTTGGCAGTTTTGGAGGCTAAAATCTAGAGATCAGGGTACTCTCAAGCTGGATTTGTAACATGGTCCCAAGAGCCACTGAGGATCTCCATACATTTTATTCAGATAAAACCCATATTTCGCACCAGACTCTTCAACAACATGGAGTTTGCAAACCAGACAGCTGTCTCAGAATTCCTTCTCCTGGGACTGAGCGAGGACCCGGACCTGCAGCCCCTCATCTTCGGCCTCTTCCTGTCCATGTACCTGGTCACCATCCTGGGCAACCTGCTCATCGTCCTGGCCGTCGGCTCCGACCCCCGCCTCCACACCCCCATGTACTTCTTCCTCTCCAACCTCTCCTTCAATGACATCTGTTTAAGCTCCACCACGGTCCCAAAGATGCTGGCGAACATCCGAGCCCAGGATCAGAGCATCACTTACCCGGGCTGCCTCTCCCAGGTTGGCCTTGTCTTGGGCTTCTCATCCTTGGAGGACTTCCTGCTTGCGGTGATGGCCTATGACCGCTATGTGGCCATTTGTCACCCCCTACAGTACACAGTCATCATGAGTCCCCGCCTCTGCGGTCTGCTGGCTCTGTCCTCTCTACTGCTTAGCATTACGAATGCTCTGCTCCACAGTCTGACGTTGCTGCAGGCGTCTTTCTGCACAGACGTGAGAATCCCCCATTTCTTCTGTGAGCTTACTCAGATGATCCAAATTGCCTGTTCTGACACCCTGGTCCATAAGGTCCTGATGTTCGTGGTAACTTGCGTTATCGGCGGCATCCCTCTCTCTGGGATCATCATCTCTTACGTCCACATCGCGTCCTCTGTTTTGAGAATGCCATCCTCGGAAGGGAAGTACAAAGCCTTTTCCACGTGTGGGTCTCACCTCTTCGTCATCTCCTTGTTCTATGGGCCCGGCGTTGGGGTGTACCTTGGGTCCACCACTTCTGACTTCCTCGGGAAGACCGCCGTGGCTTCCATGATGTACTCTGTGGTCCCTCCGATGCTGAACCCTTTCATCTACAGCCTGAGGAACAGGGATGTGAAGGAAGCCTTGCGGAAGCTCACTGGCAGGACGGCTGCCCTTTCGTGATGCGTTATTTGCTTCGGGCTTTTCTTTCTATGTGAGTAGAAGAGAAAGTCTTCTTGGTGATCCAGAATGCCGAAACTTCCGTCTCTACATTCTGCTAAATAGGTAATTTAATGCCCACTTACCTCGTCACTTGACTTGAAACAACGTTACGGTGTGTTTGTGATATTTGACACATGAATTTAATTTTTTAAAATCACTTTATTAAGATTCCACAGAAGCAGAACCTGAAAGGCAGGGGTTCTGATATTGGCAGATTATTTTATCGCACTCTCTGAAGATGGGAGGTTGGAGAATGTGTACGGCGAAGGCTTTGGTTGTAACTAGGCAATAATTTCCACCTTGTCGAATTGTTAGGGTCACGTGAATTGCATCCTGGTGTTAATCCTACCGTGAAACAAAGCAGTGAGCCTTCACCTCGTGTAAGGCTACTGGGACTGGCTACTGAAAGACATTTATTTTTCCAAGTTAATAATAGCACCCACCACTTTTAAAAGGATCATTATTTATGACATTTTTATGATTAGATGACAAAGTGGTTCAAGGTGATCGTGGTATATTTGTAACTTAGTAGTCAACACTTTCATTTGCAGTAAGAAAAAAACCCGTAGTATCAAAGCATTAATGCCCTCAAACAGTGAAGTTATTCTTTCTTAGAAGAACTTGAGAGTTAAGAGTTATATGAAGACAGACTCAATGACTTCAGTCTCACCTCTGTGACGTGGCCTCTCTCAAGACTGGTCCTGAGGTGTCGTGCCTGGTTACCCTGCCTACAGCTCTGGGGTGGACTTCTGTTGACCCTCAGTACATGTCCAGATTTTGTTCCACTAAGAGCCGATTATCTTTTATATCAGATAGTTGAGTATTGCTTGATTGGGGAAAAAAAAGGAATTCACAGAGGAAGGACTTCCCCTAAATTATTTGGGTGGACCCTAAATGTGATCACATCTACTCATTAGAAAGGGATAAGAGAAATAGCCAATGTGCCCATTAATGGATGAATGGATTAAAAAATGAACCACTCCTCTGCCATAAAGAAAGATATATTTATTTTAGTCCTGTGTAGGGACCGTTATGCTTGATAAGATAAATCAGACTCCGGAGGTTAAATATTTTATGGTTTCTCCAGCATGAGAAACCCAAAGTATAAGTAAGTGACGGTGCTAAATAAAGGCGTGAGAGTAGGAGACAGGGATATAGACTTTGGGGAAAGGGAAAAGGGATATGGAGAAAAGGAGAAGAGTTAGAGTCGGGGGAGGGAAGGGAGGTCGGGGTCATTGGTATGCGGTATGTCCACGCACCAGTTAACACAGCCAATGCCTGATTGTCAGCATTTCATCATCGTGCCCTCCCAAGCTGTTATTTTTTGTAGGTCCTCAATTCATTTTTAATTGCTTCTGTCGATATTCCTATACAATTTTAACCTAAATGTGGTACATCTTGACACCATTAATATTCAAACTTACTGGACAAATGTTCTTGTTTTTGTTTTTTTTTTGCCATTTCCATTATTGTGCTTCTGAATGAGTTTTGTTGTTGGCTTAGCAGTTATTTATTCTCGTTTATGATGACGTTGAATGTAAGGGCCATTTCTGATACTAATGAGATTTTATTAGCTATTATTCTGCTGTTGTGAATAAAGCTGTTTGAATAGTCTCTTCTGTGTCTTCTGAAGGAAATAAAAGGGAGTTTTCTGCTCCAGGTGGAATTTTTGGCTGTAAGAGAGTAACTTCACATTTGGGTATTTCCAAAGAAAATTTTCTAGACGATTGAACCAAGTTATCTTCCTTTTACTTTGTTGATGTGGTTTGTCATCCCTTAAGCACTTTCATTTTTTCCTGACAAGCTAATGGTCTAAAATGGCATTTGATTAATTTTAATTTCTCTCATTGTGATGTTGAGAGTCATTTCCCATAACATGGTTTGATTGTTTTCCTGTCATGATCTGAATATTTATAATTCCACCAAGCTGTGTGTCTGTTTTTAAAAGTCGTTCATAATATTGTTACGTAACTGGAATAGAGGCCTGTGGAGTTTACATACATTAAAAAGTAACTTTTCATGGTGTATGCTTTGGTGTGTCCTTTGGGGTGTCATTTATGACTACAAATGCTTAGTTTTAACAAGGGTTGATATGTTCTCCCGGAGTCCATGATAAATAGAGCTTGATATTAACCCCCCCCCAATTCTCAATACAAAAATACTTAACAATATTAAAAAATCTGGGTTGCTTTGTGATGGCCACAGTTTTATTTCTCTTGAAAAGGAAAGTGTACACCTCCTCTCCCCAATCTCCCATTCTCTCCTGAGGTCAGTCTGAGACGGGTTCAACCTAATTGTTTACCAGTCAGGTTGGCTGTTTTTCACCTCCTTCACTAGCCCAGTGTCTACTCCAGAATTCACACACAGGTGCCATGGAGAATTTTGCAAACTCATCCACCAATACAACAGTAAACTTGTTGACATTTCTCCTTAGAAGTTTCTGAGGCTTTCAGGGGTGCAAGATCCACAGTGTAAATCTAGGCAGTACTTGACTCTCAAGTACAGCCATATTTGTCCAATAAGGAAGCTGTATGCCTTTCCTTGTCCGCTAACCCCTCCTAGAATACTGAGTCCCCACGTTCTCTTGCTGGTAGAGGAAAGATTGTCTGCTTGGCTTCTGCTCACTTACAATGTCATGCTTGAGTTCTTTCACAGGATCTGCAAATTGTTAACTTTTTTTCATTTCTCTTTGTTGTATGTGGGAGATTGACCTCACCTTATATGGTTATTGGTGTCTTTGTGTATTACACGTGATAATCTTGATTTTCCAACTGAAGAGATTTAAGGTTGTGAAGAAAGTCACTCACACTCTCATGCTGTTTATGTGTTTCACTAAATACACTTCGTAACTTATAAATTCATATAGAATGAGCTAGTATGTTGTAAGTGAAGTGGATAAACACATGAACATATGGATGTCCTTAAAGAGGTTTTATTTTTACATATTTTTGGGGATACTGATGATTGTACTCATGGCCTTCACGCTAAACCTTCAACTATAGTGTCATAGTGTCTATGTGCCATGTCCTTTTTTTTTCTTTTGAGACAGGTTCTTGCTCGGTAGCCCAGGCTGGTCCTGAACTCACTATGGAGCCCAGGCTGGTCTTGGTCTCACTGCAATCCTCCTACCTCAGCTTCCCAAGTGCTGAGATTACATGCCTGGCATTCATGGTGCTGGGGGATCAAGCTTGGGTGTTTAGCACTTGACTTAGGTCTTGCTAGGCAAGCACTTTAAACTCTGAGCCATTCCTCCGTCTCCTATGCTGCATATTCTTAATCCATTGGTCTTATTGGTGGGTGTTTTGGCATAGGATATTTTATTAGTTGTGCTTCTACAAACATGGGTGTGCAACTGTCTTTGTCAAATGGTGCTTTGAACACATTGGGAAAGGTGCCCAGAGGAGGTATTGCTTGGTCAAAAGGAATACCTATTTTCAATTTTTTGAGGAATCTCCATACTGCTTTTCACAGTGATTTTACCAGTTTACAGTCCCACCAGCAGTGTAAAAGGGCTGGTTTTCTCCATGTCCTCGCCACCTCACCATTGCTTTTTGAGTTCTTGATAAAAGTCGTTCTCTTTGGGGCAATATGGTATCTCACCTACAGATGTTGAACATTCATTCTTGTATTTGCTGGTTGTTTCTACTTCTTTTCAGAAGTGTCTGTTCATTTCAAATGCACATTTTAACTGGGCCTTTGAGTATGAGAAGTCCATTTTCCTTTTCTTCCCCCATTTTATTGATATGTACAAGTGCAGAATTTAAGGTTTACAATGGAGTTGAGCATTTTGTGCACATACATTTCTTGTCAAAGTGACAAGGGCTTTCCCGCTCTCCCTTTGTCCCTCCCCCTCCCCTCTCTTCCCTCCCTTCACCCCCTCCCCCATCCCCCTCTTTCCCTTCATCTTTCGTTTAAAGTTCCATGAGATAGCTGTGATCTGGGACTCTCATGTCAAAGAGACCATCCGATGTTTCACCTTCTGCTTCTGACTCACTTCACTAAGCATGATGTTCTCAAGTTTCTTCCACTTGCCTGTGAAAACCTCCACACTGTTGGACCTTACAGATGCGTAGTACTCCATTGTGTGTAAGTACCATAGTTTGTGTATCCACTGGTCCATTGATGGGTATTTTGGTGACTTCCGTGTTCTAGCTATTGTTAGTTGTGCTGCTATGAATATGGGTATACAGATATCTCTGTTGTATGTTGTTTTGGCCTCTTTTGGAATATATCTTTGTAATTCTCATTAGTGTCGCCCTGAACAAGGTGTGAGTGGTAATTTTTTTCCCATTCCAACAGCTCTCTATTCACTCTATTGTTTCCTTTGGCGTGCAGAAGCTTTTTAATTTGACAAAATCCCAGTCATTAATTATTGAAATTATTTCCTTTGCATCAGGTTTCTTACTGAGAAAGTCTTTCTTTGTGCCTACAAAGAGTTTTACCTATTTTGCCCACCAGGAAGTTGAGCGTTTCTGTTTTAACGTCTAGGTCTTTAATTCACTTGATTTGATTTTAGTACATGGTGAAAGATATGGGTCTAGTTTTATTTTTCTGCATAGGGCTAACCATTTTTCCCAGTATCATTTTTAAAGAGGCTGTCCTCTCTCCAGTGTATGTTTTTGGCCCCTTTGTTGAAGATCAGATAGAAGAAGTTGCTCAGGGCTGGCTCTCTTAGTTCTGTTTTTCTGCCAATAACATGTGGATATTTTAAAAAATGACTGTTGCTTGTAATATATTTTGATGTCCAATATTGTTACGCCTTCTACTTTTATTTTGTTGCTTAGGATTATTTTGCCCCTTCTGGTTACATATAAATTTTATGATCATTTTTTAGGTCTGCTGATTAATATTGGTATTAATCTGCCTGTTGGTATTTTGATTGAGAATGCATTGAATCTGTTTTGTTAGTGTGGCCATTTTGACAATGTTGGCTCTAACTGTCCAGGAATAGGGGATGTCTCTCCGTTTTCTAATGTCCTGTTCAGTTTCTTTTTCAAAATACTATAGTTTTCAGTATATAGGTCCTTCACTTCTTTAGGTTGATTCCTAGGTATTTCATTTTTTTGAGGCTCTTGTGATTGGGATTGTTTTTCTGATGTCTCTTTCTGTGTTTTCACTGGTGCTGTAGAGGACTGCTGTTGGGTGTTGTGTATTGATTTTATATCCTACAAGGTGGCTGAACTGGCTTATCAGATCAGGAGTCTTCTGGTGGAATTTTTCGGGTCCAAAATCAAACCATATGGATCGAAAACCTAGACATTAAAGTGGAAACACTGAACTTGCTGGAAGACAAACTAAGCAAACCTCCTGAAAGACATAGGCATAAGCCTCTCAGTAAAATATCCTATGCCTATGAAGTAACACCCAGAATCAACAAACAGAATTATAACAAATTACAAAGATTCTGGACAGCAAAGGAAACAATTTTTAAAAATGAAGACAGAACCAATGAAATAGAAAAAATTTTTTTGCCTGCTACTCCGCAGACAGGACTATAATCAGGAATATACAAAGAACTGAAGAAATTAGCACCGCTCCCAATAAAAGCCCCAATCAAAAATGGGCAACTGAAAGTGAATAGACAGTTCCCAGATGAAGAAATCTCAACGGCCAATAAATACCTGAAAAGATGTTCAGCATCTTTAACCATCAAAGAAATGCAAATCAAAACAACACTGAGGTTCCATCTAACCTCAGTAAGAATAGCTGATATGAAGAACTCAAAAGCCAATAAATGTTGGTGAGGTTGTGGGGAAAAATGAATCCTTCTACATTGTTGGTGGGACTGTAAACTGATACAACCTGTTGGAAAGCAGTGTGGAGATTCCTCAAAAAACTGAAAATATCTCATGTGACCTGATAATATCTCTGCTGGGTGCGTTCCCAAAGAGTTGAAGTCATCATACAAGAATGATACATGCACACCCATGTTTATAGCAGAACAACGTATAATAGCCAAGTCTTGGACAATGCCAATATGTGCAACAACAGATGAATGGATAAAGATGTGGTGTTTCTATACAATGGAGCACTGCTCTGACATACAGAAAGATAAATTTGAATAATTTGTAGGAAAATGGATACACCATGAGACCAAATGAGTCAGACACAGAGGTTGAACTGTTTTATGGTTTCTCTAATATAAGAGAAAAAAACTCATGAAAAAGTAAAAGAGAAATGGAAGATTGTAAGAAGATAGGCTTTGTGGAACTGCAAATCAAAACATCACTAAGATGCCATGTAACTCCAGAGAGACTGGCATATATCAAGAACACAAACTGCAACCAGTGCTGGTGAGGCTGTGGGGAGAAAGGACCCCTCCTGCACTGCTAGTGGAAATGTAAACTGGTACAACCGCTGTGGAAAGCAGTATGGAAGTCTCTCAAAAGACTGGAAATAAATATCCCCTTCAATTCCCCTCTGGGAATTTTTCCAAAAGAGTTAAAACAACACATAACAGAGATATATGTATACCCATGTTCACAGCAGCACAACTAACAATAACTAAAATGTAGAAGCCACTAAAATGCCCATCAACAGACCAATGGATACGTAAACTCTGGTATTTCTACACCATGGAATACTATGCATCTATAAAGTCAGGTAGGTTGGAAGCTTTTGTAGGCAAATGGAGGCAACTTGAGACCATCATGCTTAATGAAGTGAGTCAGAAGCAGAAGGTGAAATATCAACTGGTTTCTCTGATATGAGAAGCCCAGATCATAATTATTTCATAGAACTTATTTTGAGGAATAACGGGAAGTTGAGGGGAGTGTCAAAAAGAGAGAAGGCAAAGATTTGTAACTTTGTAACTTTGCCACGATATGTATGTGCACAAGATGCTCAAGATCAGCGTAAACTTTATGTATTGCACTTACACATAATAAAATGGGGAAAAAGCTGTGATATGCAAATACATCAATTTATAAAGCTGAGTGTTATTATATGTGGAAAATAATGCTAGTAAAAGAAAATAAAAGAAAAGGCTGCCCTTTACCTAATGTAGTTTTGGCCCCTTTATCAGAGATCAGATTAAGTTAAGTCTAGAATTCAATCACAGAACCAAGACGTGGTAGGCGTGCAAAGCCCTTAAATTGGGTTAATCAAAAAAAAAAAAAAAAAGTGTGGGGAAGAACAAGGCATCCAGTTGGCCTTTCAGGGTGAGAAAGTCTATGGGAACCAGGTTCTTTGTGGCCTCTGCTTGCTCCCAAGGACTTGCTCAGTCCTGTAGTCTCATGAGACTAAAGGATCTGACTCATGAGGCGCTTTGGGTATTGAACCCCCTCAGGACACCACGGCTGCACATAGCCCGCACCCAGCCACGCCATTGACAGCCTTGCCTGGGTCCGGAGGAAGCGCGCCTGGCCTCGTCTCACAGACCATCATTTCCACCCGTCTTCTCAGGTTCTCTGGGAACGGATCTCCCGGTTTCCTCCATCCCGTCCTTAGTGTAGAGGCTGTGAGCGGAGGCTCGGGAGAGGGAGCCGAACCAGCCGCTTGTGAGGTGCTGGCCTCTCGTACGCACCAAGATCTGAGTGGCTCTAGTTCTTCTGATGTCTCACTCTAACGGTAAGAGTGGTTCGTGGCTTTTGCATTTCCCTCCACGCAAAATCCTCTGGAGGAGTCTCATCGCATCGCTTTCTCTAAGTTAGAGTTAATACTTTGCCGGGGGTGTTCTGGCTTTCTCTCACATCCCTCCCCCCCAAGATATCATATTCCTTCTATAGTGAACTGAGCCAAGCAATCTACTCGTCCTCACGGCTACAGTAATTCACAGGAATTAAAAGGGTTTCGAACAACGCAAGGTATGTCGGTGCCTGCTTCCGATCCCAGCAGCCCAAGAGACTGAGGCAGGAGATCTCAAGGCGAAGCTCAGGCTACGTAACTTGGCAAGTTAGTGACGCTTTGTCTCAAAAATTTTGTCTTTCAGAAAGAGCTAGAGGTGTAGTTCAGTGTGAATGTCCAGCCCGGGTCAATTCGCAGTGCAGCAGCAGCAGCAGCATCGCACGCACCATTCTCAAGGATCTGTTTATCTCATTCCCCATTTTTGCAACTTTCCCTGTACGGTTTCTTGGCGAAGAGGTCGGAGGCTTCTTCAAAAGGGTCAAGCCTCTTCTTGTTTTCGGAGCAAGTGTTAGAACCAGCCTGTATCAGTGGACATTGAGATCAAATTGCTATTGTCGATTTAGCTGAAGTGCTTTTCCATTTTTGAGGGTTTTAGGTTTTGGAGATTTTTCTTTTCAAAGGAAAGCCATAGAATGTTTTCCATTTGATTCTTAGACCTCACAGCCATGTGTGAAAAAACGTGGGGTTTCAGCCATTAAAATCTGGATAATCGGAGAGTAGGGGAGAGTGAAGAAGGGAACGGAGAAGGCGAGGAGACGGAGGTGGAGGGAATGGTGAATAGTATTTAATTCACTTCACAGTATAACTGTGAGGGTTTTTGACAATAACAGATCTGATCGCTTTCCCAATACTGGTTATCTTCTTATCAGCCTCCTCAAAAACATGAAATCAGCAAACCAAACAGGTGTAGCAGTATTTTATCTTCTGGGACTCTCGGACGACCCAGACCTGCAACCCGTCCTCTTTGGGCTCTTCCTGTCCATGTACCTGGTCACGGCAGTCGGGAACCTGCTCATCATCCTGGCCGTCGGCTCTGACCCCCACCTCCACACCCCCATGTACTTCTTCCTGGCCAACCTGTCCTTTGTCGACATCTGCTTCAGTACCAGCACTGTCCCCAAGATGCTGGCCAATATTCAGCAGCACAGCAGGGCCATCAGCTACCCGGGCTGCCTCCTCCAGGTCTGCTTTGTCCTGATGTTTGCTGGAGTGGAGAACTTCCTGCTGGCAGCCATGGCCTATGACCGCTATGTGGCCATCTGCCATCCACTGAGGTACACAGCCATCATGAACCCCTGCCTCTGCGTCCTGCTACTTTTTTCCTCCTTGGCCCTTAGCACGGTTGACGCCATGCTGCACGGTCTGATGGTGCGGCGTCTGTCCTTCTGTGCGGACGTGGAGATCCCCCACTTCTTCTGCGAGCTGGACCAGGTCATCAAGCTGGCCTGTTCGGACACCCTCCTCAATGATATCCTGATGTACGCGGTGACAGGTGTACTGGGTGGCATTCCTCTCCTGGGCATTCTTTTCTCTTACGCGAAGATCGCTTCTTCCGTTCTGAGAATGCCACCTGCAGGCCGGACGTACAAAGCCTTTTCCACGTGCGGGTCCCACCTTTGCGTCATTTCTTTGTTCTACGGGACGGCGTTTGGGGTGTACATCAGCTCCTCGGTGATGAACTCATCCAGGACCGCGGTGGCCTCGGTGATGTACTCCGTGGTCCCTCAGATGCTGAATCCCTTTGTCTACAGCCTGCGGAACAGGGACATGAAGGCGGCGTTGAGGAGACTGCTCGGGACCCCTTACGTGTTGCGTTTGTGTCATCTGCTCTGGGCTTGGGCCTCCAGAAAGAGTCAAAGTAGGAGAACACTGAGTGAACCAAGCTGATCGACTCTTTCTCTGCCATCAAGTGGCTATGATTTTGATCCTGTGCCACCATGGCACGGGGTGTTTCGGGTTGGACTGGGCAACTGACCCGTAGTGCTCTGCACTATGGAGATGAGTGGAAGTGTATG
This sequence comes from Ctenodactylus gundi, assembly GCA_004027205.1. NCBI lineage: Eukaryota > Metazoa > Chordata > Mammalia > Rodentia > Ctenodactylidae > Ctenodactylus > Ctenodactylus gundi. Next base: position 105,605 of record PVKB01002229.1, on the reverse strand, counting down.
TGACATTCCCGAGCTGAGTTTCCACAGAAGCAGCACCTGAGCAAATGGTTCTTGGTGACATCGGTGGGGAGTTTCTGAAAAGAATGTTAGTGACTGCAAGATGGTACCCCAAAGAAAGGCGCTAGGTAAGGACTTCACTACAGCTACGGGACCCACCTTAGCCATAGCGATGGTGGTATATGTTTCGTTTCCGAGAATTATTCTCCTCTGAACGCCTGCTTCTTCCCCAGATTATTCTTTTTGTTACTTTATGTTTGGGATACATACTATCTGTATCCAACTCGGGGGACTGGTGCTCATACATATGAGTCATCTCTGCTTCCTCTTCCTCTCTGCCCTCCTGTCTCCCTTCAGTCCCCAGATGCTCTTCTAGTCCCTACCGGGTCTATCTCCCTGTTTTCTATCCTCTCTCTTTTATTCCACTCTTTTCATCTTCCCCATCTGATTTCTTTCACTCAGCATAATGGTCACAAGGTGCACCCATTTCCCTATAAACGACCCAAGTGTATCCTTCTCTGCGGTAGAGTAATACATCCCACGTGTTCTTTATTCATCCGTCCGTTGCTGGACACACAGGCTGTGAGTACGTGTTTTATAAATGGTTGAGCCCTATCACCTGGGCCATGATCACAGGTTATCCTAGATTACCCTACTGAGCTGAGCTAATTGTGCAGAGAAGAGGGCAGCTACACACCATTGTTAGCAAATCCTTACATAAATGAAGGGTAGGCTCAGTGATTGATAAATGTGTTTGCGTGGCATCAACAAAACCTGACCATACACGGCTTCCCCATCTGCGAAATGAGTCTGGGTTCTCTATCCTAGAATTTCAAGAAGTTGTGAAATGTGTGGGTTCCACCTGGAAGGACGGCTCTGGCTTCAGTAAGACAAAAAAGGACTTTGAATCAGCGAACACCTTTAGTGAGTCAGTGCTTGGGAGATGGGAGATGTACGCCAGGCAGAACAGCCCGGGGCACACTTGTTGCTCTGTGAGGGTCGTCCTAGTGCTGTCTCCCCCTTCCAGTCACTAGATGTGTGGATCGATAGTAGCTGTCAGAGGCTGTCACTGTAGCTGGAGACGGAACACTGATGGTGTTCTCCTTGGGTCTTGTTTCAACAGAGGAAAGACTTTTTCAAAGACTCATTCAGAAAATGTCCTTTAAGCCAGGACCTGTGCCACAGGTCTGTAATCTCAGCACTCTGGGAGGCTGAGGCAGGAGGATCCCAAGTTTGAGCCCAGCCTGGGAAACTTTACAAGTTAACCTGATCCTGTCTCAAAAAAAAAAAAAAAAAAAAAAGATTGGGGACACAGCTCAGCATGAAGGTCCTAGGCTCAATCTTCAGTATAAATGAATGAATGAGTACGCGTGTGTGTGTGTGTGTGTGTGTGTGTGTGTATGTGTATGATTCATTTTTCAAGAAAAATAAATATCAAAAGTTTAAGCTAAAAGTTCATGAATGTGTTTATACCTCTCTCTCTCCCCCTCTACCTCTTTCTCTCTCTCTCCCTCTCTGTAATTCTATAGAGGTTGTTAATTTTATAGCCAAGTAATTGCACTTGTGAACCAATAAACCTCATATCAAATCAGGTTTGTTTTTTACAAATAATCTGTATATTACAGAGAATACAGGTGATTAATTGATACATGAATATGTGTGTGTTTATAGGACAGAGTTTTACCTTGTGCTCACAATGCTTCCTTTTATTCGTAAACTTCACGTCTCTTGATCTATTCTTTACTATAGAAAGGTCTTTAGTAGAGCACTCGCTTAGCATGGGCACTGCCCTGGATTTCACCCACTTCCTGCAAGAATTACCAGAATAATAATGCTAACAACAATAACAATAATAAAGGTCTGTCATAAATCATCATACTAGGACTGTGATTGTTTAAGTTTTCCTGGGGATTCTGTACCTTTCTTCTCTGTCTCTCTCAACAGTGTCACATTCTGTAGTGCAGGCTGGGTACTGAACTCACTTATGTACTCACTATGTAGCCCAGGCTGGCCTCAAACTCAGGGCAATCCTCCTGCCTCAGCCTCCCAACTGCCCCACCACGCCTAGCTCAACGGGCTGGATTCACAGTTGTGGTCACCCTGTACGGGTCACGTCTCTGCTCTGAATCCAGGGTGCTGGCTTCTGTGGTGCAATGATGCGAAGAACAGTACAAGAATTCTTCCTTCCTTCCTTCTTTCTTTCTCTCATCCTTTCTCCTCTCTCTCTCTCTCTCTCTCTCTCTCTCTCTCTCTCTCTCTCTCTCCCTTTCTTTTTTCTCTCTTCTCTCTTCTTATTTATTTTGGTACTGGGAATTGAGGCCAGGTGTCTTAATTACTTTCTCATCACTGTGACTCAATATCTGACATCCACAACTCAGGGAGGAAAGATTTATTGTGGCTCACAGTTTCAGAAGGTCTCAGTCACGGGTGGGTGGCAGGTCGAGCCCACGCCCCTTTAGCCAGGCCCCGCCTCCCAACCCTACACAGTATCCATAGGAACATAAGGCTTTTGGGGGACACTCCAGATCCAAACCACCACACCGGAGCCTCACACTTAGCCCTATCCCCAGTTCATTTTTTGGGGGGGAGGGTTAAGAGTCTCTTAACTCAGAGAGGCTTCCTAAGTAACCCCGGGCTGGGCTGGAATGTGTATCCTCCTGCCTCATCCCCCCTCCCCTTCCTCCAAGGGCTCAGATGATGGACCTGCACTGCTAGGCCCAGCTCCAAAGTCCTTTCTTTTTATGGAGTTAAGTGGTGGGATCTTTTGGATTTTTTTTTTACTCTATGCCACCTGTGAAACTTTATTTTAAAAATATTGCTGTATCTCCTAAAGTCCATGGAAAAATGAACCTTGTTTTGAGAGTCCTTTGATATTTTTGTACATTTTTCTATAATTCCTATTTTTGAAGAGAGTTGGATCAGAATGGTGAAGATGATTAGGAAAAGACCGCCTCTTAAATTATATATTCACATAGACACAGGAAACACATCATTAATTCAGTTGATATACACTAATGTTGAATTCTTTAAATAGAAAAGATGCTAAATCAGTCATGGTGGTGTATGCCTATAACCTCAGCATTCTGGGAGGCTGAGGCAGGAGGATTGCAAGTTCCAGCCCAACCAGGTGACTTAATAAGACCTTGTCTCAAAATCAAAAATAAAAATTGCCTCAACGTGAAGGCCTTGGGCTGCATCCTCAGTACTGCTCTCACACACGAGGCACGAATCTTCTGTGCTAATTATAAAGAACAAATATTAAGATTCTTTTGACATCAATGATGTCTTAGGAAAGACACTCCCAAATGCTGCATTTTTCCAACAGTTTTTATAATTACATTATTTATACACACATATCTAGGACAACCTTTACAACTACAATAGAAATCAGGCTTACAGAGATCATGAAATAGAGAACCATTAGCGTGTAATTAAAAGCAACGCTGCAATTTCGTGGCAAAGTGGTGTGTGTTTTGCCTGCCAGGTCCCAGAAGTGGACAGAGTAGAGGTAATGAGAGCGGTGTTGGGCCCATCTGGCCTTGGGAGTCAGGCAGCCAGCCAGCCGGGACTCCTCACCTCCACACCCTGGCTCTTTAATGATCTGTCCTCCTGGGGTTAGAGTGGTAATGAAATGGCTAGTGTAATTGGGACCTTTGGATATATTGAGCCCCTGGGGGACTTAGAGACGATAGGAGCTGGCTGCAGGCCACCCCAGTCCCAGTGGAGAAGCAACTCTTAAGCCTCTTCCCAGAGATGATCTTTCTTTCCCCCTTATTTTTATTCGTCTGTATACGCACATAGATATCACACCAACATTACAATCCTTCTCCTTCCCCTTTTCGCTCCCCCACACCCCGTGACTCCCACTACCACACCCATCTGGTTCCATAAAGAGCCTGTATTCTGGGTTTCTCCTATTAGAGGAACCATGCGATCTTTAACCTTCCGAGTTTGACTCACTTTACTAAGCATGGCAGTCTCGAGTTGTGGGGATGATCCTTCCTGACCGGATGGATGTCTTTGGCTCATTCAGCCTGTCTACACCGCCTGAGGACGCACACACTGCTCTCCGGTGTCAAGGTAGGATGTCCAGCATCACCCAATTAGAGTCAAACAGGGAGCACAAAACCCCTTAGCCAACATTTTGAAAGGAGATTTTATGCAAATTTGCCCTGAAGCAGGAAGAGGAGAAGACGTATGTAAGTTCCTGAGAAAAGCCAGGCCCTGTGGTGCTTGTGGGACCCTGGCTAGGCCTGGGATGATTGTAGGTAGAAGGCGGCTCATACCCGGGTAACCTCATTTCTGGAGACCGGCAGGAGTGGAGCCCCTCCCTCTTACCCCAAGACCAGGATGGCCCGCAGTTGAGGTTGCATCATACCCAAATTCCTAATTTTCCCTTGCTTCCGGACCCTTACCAGAAACCACGTGGTCAGACCTGCCATGCAAATTAGGCTACTTTCAGATCCCAAAATACCGCCAATTCATAAATGACCCTGGCTGACCCCACCCCCCCTTAAACTGCTTATGAACCTGGTCCTCACTCTAGTAAATGAACTCTTACACTGATTTAGCCTCCCTGATGCGACTCTGTGGTACTCATGCCGCTTGAGACCCTGTTTCCCCCAGACTTCGCTGGTTCCTGACCGCTGGTGGCCAACGGTGGCAGGGACCCCGAGGACCCCGACAGGTGCAGTCCTGTTTTCTCCGCTCTGTGAAAATCTTCAGCAAAAGGACGGCAAATTCAAGACTAGCCAGGCAACTTAGCAACGTAGCAAGACCCTGTCTTAAACTCAAAAAATAAAAATGGGCTCCGGATGGAGCTCAGGGTGAAAGTCCCTGCTGGTCCCCTGTGCTCCCCACACACAGGCTCCGACTCCTTCTGGGCAGAGATCCGCCCGTGTCTCAAACTTAGTGCCTGTCCCATTTAACTCATTAAGCAGTCACCTTAACTCGCGTGCCAGGCTGAGCAGGGAGTTGTGTGTATTTGTGTTCAAGGCTCGAGGCTGCCGCGTACAGAGGTCACAGGACAGGAAGCCACAGGAAGTTATTTTCTTACAGTTATGGAGGAGCAATTTTAAAGATGAAGATGTGAAATGGTTGATTTTCTTCTTTTAAAAATTGCACATGTCTGCAATTCACATTAATTAGCATTAATCATCCGCAGCTTGGGGAAAAAAGGCACATACTCCTCATGTTTCGTCTTCTCTGTACTTCCCCTTCCTGTCTCCCCAGTCCCCCCTCCTCTGTCCCCACATGTCCTTCTCGGCTCTGAATAGTTTCTTATTTATTGCCCCTCCCTTTTTGATGGGACTAGGAATTGAATTCAGAGTCTTCGCACTGAGCTACATCCCAAGCCCATTTTAAATTTTTTTTTAAATTTTGAGACGTCGGGCTAATTTGTTAAGTTGCACAGGATGGACTTGAACTTGCGATGCTCCTGCCTCAGCCTCCCAAAGTGCTGGAATTACAGGCTCGGCTTATTTTCATGTCATATTGCGTCTGCTGGTTTCTTTGTATGTACTATCTTTTCTTATAAGACAGATTGATCTATGTCATGAAAGTTGGAAACCAAAGCTTGGTCTCAGAATTCCTTCTCCTGGGGCTGACCGAGGACCCGGACCTGCAGCCCCTCATCTTCAGCCTCTTCCTGTCCATGTACCTGGTCACCATCCTGGGCAACCTGCTCACCGTCCTGGCCGTCGGCTCCGACCCCCATCTCCACAGCCCTATGTACTTCTTCCTTTGCAACCTGTCCTTCAATGACATCTGTTTAAGCTCCACCACAGTCCCAAAGATGCTGGTGAACATCCGAGCCCAGGATCAGTGCGTCACTTACCCGGGCTGCCTCTACCAGGTCTGTTTGGTCTCGGTCTTCAGCGGTTTCGAGAACTGTCTCCTTGCAGCCATGGCCTACGACTGCTATGTGGCCATCTGCCATCCCCTTAGGTACACACTCATCATGAACCCCCACCTGTGTGTTCTGCTGCCTCTGCTCTCTTTGGCCATTAGCATCACGGATGCGCTGCTCCACGGTCTGATGGTGCTGCGTCTCTCTTTCTGCACACCCCTGGAGATCCCCCACTTCTTCTGTGAACTCGCTCAGCTCGTCAGGCTCACGAGCTCTGACACCTTCATTAATAACCTAATGATTGAGGTGGCAGCTTGTGTCTTTGGTGTCGCACCCCTGTCTGGGATCATTTTCTCTTATGTTCACATTGTGTCCTCTGTCTTGAGGATGCCATCATCTGAAGGAAAGTCTAAGGCCTTTTCCACCTGTGGGTCTCACCTGTCTGTTGTATCCTTGTTCTATGGGACAGCTTTCGGGGTGTACATCAGTTCTCGGGTAGCTAACTCCCCCAGGAAGACTGCGGTGGCCTCGGTGATGTACTCCATGGTCCCTCAGATGCTGAACCCCTTCGTCTACAGTCTGAGGAACAGGGACATGAAGGAGGCCTTCAGGAAATCTATTCCCAGGATAGTGTCGCTTCTGTGATATGTCAATCACCTCGAACTCGTGTGTCTACAGTGGGACAAAATAACAGGGCTCCTGGTGAGCCAGAATGTTGCTCCATTTTTCTAGAATGATCAGGTAATGTCATGGCTGAGTTCATTCTATCTGGTTGGAAACCTGCCTTTGTTTTGTGACCTGTCCTGAGATGTTTGATACATATTTTCCATTGTAAGTATAATTTTTTGTTTGAGTTCCAGGTAGAACAGCTTGTACAGTGACTCCCTTAACTTTGTTGTTGTTGTTGTTGTATATATTCTTAGCAAGGCAAACAGGGAAAGATGATCTGAACACAGATAATTTCTTTCTTTCTTTTCTTTCTTTTTCTCTTTTGTTGTACTGGGGATTGAGTCCAAAGCTTTTAGTTAGCTATGTCTCCAGGTTCTTTTTATTTCTTTTGAGACAGAGTGTTTTTGAGTCACTGAGTTGCCCAGGTTGGGCTTGAATTTGTGATCCTCCTGCCTCAGCTTCCCGGAGTCCAGGGATGACAGACCTGCACTATCACACCCTTCTCAGGGACAATATTTCAGCAAAGCCTTTAGCACTGAATTCTAGAGTTAGTCATCCTGTGGTCAAAGAAGTGGATATTCATGTCCTGTGAAGTTGATAATAATACCTGAATCTGAAATACTGCATCTTTCTCAGGTAAAAATAGTATCCAGAGTATTTATTTTGGTTACCATCACAGCTGTCATAATCAGATGGCACCAGGGACTTGACATGATTGTGAAATTTACTCATGAAGATCTCCTTTGTGCCAATGAGAAAAGGAAACCCTGATATTAACAAGCTCAGACAATTATGAGAGCATTATAATTGATGTGTGAGGTTCAGCGGTGCAGGTCTTTTATCCCAGATCCCTAGGAGGCTGAGGCAGGAGGATTGCGCGTTTGATCCCAGCCTGGGGAATGTAATGAGACCCTTTCTCAAAACAAAAAATTAAAAAGGGCTGGGATGTAGCCTAGTGGGAAAGCCCTGGGATCCATACTCAGTGCCACAAAAAGCTGTCATCTTTATAGAACTCTAAGGCATTTTTATCAACTTTTTACTTATCTCCGTATACTTTATTTAAATAAATGCCCTTGACTTGGCCTAGTGAAAGTTCAGATTTGTGGTTGAATTCCACATCTTTCTATTATTGTCATCATCGTCCTTCAGAATCTTTTCTGTGGTTTAGTGTTTATTTATTTTCAAAACTATAAATGTTCATATGTGTGTGACATTAATAATAAAGATTATTTCTAATACTGATAAAAATCTCAGGGTTTTTTTGTCACTGTTATTAAAGTTGTTTGAATGTCTCTCCTCTGTCTTCCAAAGGACATTTAGAGAATATGGTTTTCTAGATGGGGTGGAGGGGCAACCCACTCAGGACCCCATCCCAGATAGCAGGAGCTTTCACCCCTCTTTAATTCATTTCTCAATAAAGATACGTTTTAGCTGTTCTTAAAAGAAAATTAGGGTAGAATCGCTGGCCATAGCAGAATAGCTTTTCAATTTGTAATAATTCCAAAGAGATTTCCCAGGGGGCACCACAGTGTAGTCTTCTGACATCTTGTTTGGCTGTGACAGTTACCTGCCTGCCTTGTGCAGAGTAACAGAGACACACAGTCTTTGGGGATCATGAAGGAGTGAGGACACCTGTACAGCTCCGTAGAGGTGCGCGTTGAATAAACACACTGCGTGGCGTGTGAGTGACAGCTCACTGAAGCCATCTGTAAGAGTTAAAAGCTAAACTAAATTTGGAGTATCAAGTAGTACGGGTGAATGGAAAACAGGTAACAAGTGGTTACAAGGCAGCAGAGAAGAGGTAACACAAAGAATTGTAATATTGGCTTCGTCTTATATGTGGCTGTAACAACTCTCTCTCTACATATAACTTTCTCTCTCTCTCTCCCTCTCTCTCTCTCTCTCTCTCTCTCTCTCTCTCTCTCTCTCTCTCTCTGTGTGTGTGTGTGTGTGTGTGTGTGTGTGTGTGTGTGAGTGTGAGTGACTGGGGATCAAACCCAGAGCCTTTATTTAAACTGAGCTACATCCTCAGACAATTTTTATTTTTTTTATTTCGGTGACAGAGTTTCACTAAATTGTTAAGTTTCCCAGTCTGAGTTTGAACTTGGAATCCTCTTGCCTCAGCCTCCCAGAAGGGTGACAGGTCTGTGCTTCTGGTCCCAGCTGATGTCCTCCTCTAAAGAGGAATCTTTGGGCATCTGGTTTCTGTCCCACCGTCAGTATGTGTGTGTATATATATATATAATTTTTTTCCCTCACTGGCCTCCTCAACAGCATGGAACCAAAAAACCAAACAGGTGCCACAGAATTCTTGCTCCTGGGCCTCTCAGAGGACCCAGAACTGCAGCCCCTCATCTTCAGGCTGTCCTTGTTCATATATCTGGTCTCAGTGCTTGGGAATCTGCTCACCATCCTGGCTGTCAGCTCTGTCGCTGCCTCCACACCTCCATGTCCTTCTTTCTCTCCAACCTGTCCTTGGCTGACATCTGTCTTCTCTCTATCCTGCTCCCCAAGATGTTGGTGAACATTCAGAGGAAAAGCAAAGCCATCAGTTGCACAGGCTACCTCACTCAAGTCTGCTTTGTCCTACTTTTTGTGGGTTTGGAAAACTTTCTTCTCATGACAATGGAGTATGATGGCTACGTGGCCGTCTGCCACCGTCCGAGGTACACGGTCATCAAGAGCTCCCGCCACTTGCCCTGCTGGTTCTAGTCTCCCTGTCCACCTGCATGGTCAACACCCTGCTGCACACACTGGTGGCCCTGCAGCTGTCCTTCTGTGCTGACCTGGAGATCCCCCACTTCTCCTGTGAACTAGCTCAGATCATCTAGCTCGTATGTTTGGACACCTTGATTCATAACATTCTGATATATTTGCTGATTAGTATACTAGGCAGTGTTTCTATCTTTGGGATTATTTACTCTTACATTAAAATTGTTCTGTCTGTTCTGCGAGTGCCATCTGCAGGTGCAAAGGTTTTTTTGACCTGTGTGTCTCACCTGTCTGTTCTCCGCTTGTTCTATGGGACAGGATGTGGGGTGTACATCAGCTCTGCAGTGACAGGTTCATTCAGTAGTACTGGGGTTGCCTCAGTGATGTACACGATGAACCCCTTCGTATACACCCTGAGCAGGAAGGAAATGAAGAAAGCCTTGAGGAAACTCCTCGGGACACCTCTTTGTGTGTGTGTGTGTGTGTGTGTGTGTGTGTGTGTGTGTGTGTGTGTGCGCGCGCGCGCGCGCTCATGATTGTGGCATCTGCTTCAGACTTGAGCTTCTAGAATAAATCAAAGTACAGGATCACTGGGTGAACTGGAACAGTAGACCCTCCCATGCTGGGCGTGGTGGCACAGTCCTGTCATCCCAACACTCTGGGAGGCTGATGCAGGAGGATTACAAGTTCCAGCCCAACCTGGGCAACTTCGCAGCTCAGCAAGACCGCGTTTCTCAAAATTAAAAATAAAGACAGGCATGGTAGCGCACACCTGTAATTCCAGTACTCAGGAGGCTGGGGCAGGAGGATTGCCGTAAGTTCAAGGCTGGCCTTGGCTCTGTAGTGAGCTTGGGACCAATGTGGACTACAGAGTGAAACTGTATCTCAAAAAAATTAATTTTAGTTTGGCTGAATATCTTAACTCTAATCAGTAGTGCCACAGGAAACATGAGGGAGCGGGTATATTGTTGATATGTTCATTTATGTCTTTATTGTCTGTATTGGTGTTTGCGGGTTTTGGGCTATTTTGGTGAAAGAACTTAAAATCTTCCCTCATTAATTTTAAGTGCAGGATACAGTTCTGCCGGTACTGACCGGCTTCTGTGCTACGGCGGACCTTTAATCTAAAGATAAAACTCTAGATCAGCGGTCTCCAACCTTTCGGGATGCGCAAGACCTGTGTAGCTGAAGACCACTCTTCCAAGGACAAAGGTGGCTGAAGGTATTTGTTCTGTAGTAAGCTGTTGGAGATAGCTTAGAAATGGTTAAGTAGCAGCAGGAGGGCAGTGGAGAGTGAAGTCCCGCCTCCTGTCAATCAACAAGAGTGAAGCTCTGCTCCTGCCAATCAGCACCAGTATTAAGAGCACGCCCACAGGAGGTGGGGCTTCTTTCAGGGCTTCTCCTGCTCCCTGCTCATCTGTCCCAGCCCTTGGGTCCTTCCAAGGCCGTAGACCGGTACTGATTCATGGCCTGCGCGTTGGGACCTCTGCTTTAGGTCAAAGGAATTAGGGTTTTCTTTAAGAGATCTATTAAGTACAGACCACTAAGGGGCATAACTAATAAATGAAATCATATTAGAATGTACCGCATGTGTGCATCCACCAACCCCCGTGAAACATACGCAGAGCACTCAGCACCCAATGAAGTCCCAGCGCACGTGGTTCAAACACGTGCACTAAGCTATTCCCTCTTTTCCCCTACTTCTGCACACTTTTATATGGGTGCACAGCAGTCATACACATGAATGGGTCTCATCTGGCTCAGTCACGCGCGCACGTAAGGGAACTCGCCGCATCACCCCTCTGCCCTGCCTTCCCCTCCCCGCCCCGTGGGAGGGATTTCGGTGCACTTATTATAAGTTTCAATTGTACCCCTTCCCCTACTGCCTACGCTCCCTCCCTCCTCCTCCTCCTCCTCCATAGTCCCTCCCTCGTGTCTGTTACTATACTCTCCCTTCACTTTCCCATCTTCTTTTTTTTGATTCCACACATACGAAAGAATGACGGGTACTTTTCTTTTGGATTCTGGGCTATTTTGCTCAACACAATGATCTCCAGACCCATCTGTTTTCCTGCCAATGATGGACCTATGCTCTTTTTATACTGTATAATACTCCCTTGGGTGTACATATACCCTGTTTTCTTTACCCATTCGTCTGTGGATAGCCACTTCAGCTCTTTCCAAATCCTAGCTTTTACAAATTGTGTTGCAATAAATATAGGTCATAGCAGGTGCAACTTCACTTAAATGAAGAATTCTTATGGATTAATAAGAAAAACATTAAAAGCTCAGTAGACACATCATAAAGTTATCTTCCAAAAGAAGAAAAGATAATGGCCTGTCACATTTAAAAAAAAAAAAACTCATCCTCAATTGCAAGCTCAAGCACAGCCTGTGAATTTAGAAAGACCTGGCCTCAATTAAACAATAGAAAGAGACTAGGGATGCATCTCAAAGTTAAGATCTTGGGACCAATTTCCAATACCACAAGAGGCTTCTCAGTGTCATAATAATAAAAATGTAAATTGATGAAAAATACTTGGTACCATTAGATCATGGGAGTCCAGCCTTCTGATTTGTCTAGACTGCACTGAGTGGAGAGGAATTGCATTGGGTTGTATATCCAATATCTAATACAGTTAATGCAGTTAAGTTACAAAAATTGCAAAAAGTTCCGTCATGTTTTAAGAAACATTATAAATTGGTATTGGGCCATCTTCAAAACCATTCTGAGCCGGTTATGGGTTGGACAAATTGGCTACATTATCATAATAAATGGAAATGTCTTTGCAATATTATGAGCAGCAGTGTTGTCTAATGAGAAAGGAATTTGTGAAGAAATTCCTTGGAATGATCAAAGGAGGATATCCGCATGACAAGAGCCCAACAATTCCATGCCATGGAAAATATTATCTCTCATTTCCCCTGAGAGACCCCCAAAAGAATACTCAAACTGCTTTATTAACATAGCATAAAACAGGCTACTCCAATAAGGCTACCAATTTTTTTCTGTTACCATGTAACGTAAACACAGAGATCATTAAAAATCGGTGAATTCTTGCTAAGCCCAAGAACCACTGGAGTTCAAAGGAAAAAAAAAAGCAAATAACAAGCCAGGTATAGGACAAATTTCTGAAATTTAAACTTTTAAAATTATTACTATATTTATTTTTCTTTTAATTTTGGTAAAGAATTTCACATGACATAAAATTTAACTTTTTTGGTAAATACATGAATTCCAAATTGTATAACATATTAGAACCAGGGGGTTTGGAGAATTGGTGAGTGTCTATGTGAGATTTAAACTTTGGTAAGGGCAAAATTTTAATACATTGTATGAGGGACTACAAAATGGTTCATGCCACATGAATGTGACAGACTTATATGGCAAGAATGTGTGAGACTGGAAACCTAATAATAATTGCACCCCTGAAATGCCAGTCTCCCTGGTTGACATGATCCCCTCCTTTGCTATGAATTTTCCACATTTGTCTCTATTTTAAGGCAGCATGTGGTTACATTTAGGGCCCAGCCAGATAATCCAGCTTGTTTTGGCTCACAGTTTCAGTGGGTTCAGTCTGTGGTCGGTCGGCTCCAAGGAAGAAATGGCATGATGGAACAGCCCGGTGGAGGAAAGCTTCTCATGTCATGGCGTTCAGGAAGAAGAGAGAGAAGGGAGGATCCGGGGACAAGACTCTACACTTCCGTGTCACATCCACTGATACCTCACCTCACACCAGGCCTCAACTCCTCACATCAGATTCAGCTACTGAACTCATTCTTGGGTGAATCCACTAATGGGCACAGTGCCCTCATGATTCAATTATCTTCCACACACATGAGGGTTTTTTTTGTTGAACATTTGTCTTATTTATTTGTTTCTGGGACAGAATGCGCCAGTGTCTACAACGTGAGGCAGGAAAGGTCTACTTTAGCTCATACTTTTAGAAGTTCTCAGTCCATTCCTGAGCAGCTGGCAACGGTGGAAGCCCGTGGAGCAGGCCTAGTAGGAAAAAAGCCGTTTCTAGCACAGTAAACAGAAAGTCAAGTAAGTGAAGGAGGGCAGAGCTAACATCTACCCTTCCAGGTCACGGCCCCAGTGATCTGCTCCTACCGACCAAGCCCTACCACTGAACAGCACATAGAACCCACCGGTCTCCCACAACATCCAAACGCATGAGGCATCAGGGAGATGTTCCTGATCCAAACCACACTGACATTCTAGATCTAAATGGCAACACTTAGCGTGAGCCTTCAAGTCAAAAGCAAAGAAAACAACATGGGAAAGAAGCCACTCTACCGATAAGTTTCCTCAAGGCTTTTTTCATGTCCCTGTTCCTCAGGCTGTAGATAAAGGGGTTCAGCATCTGAGGGACCACAGAGTACATCACCGAGGCCACCGTAGTCTTCCTGGGAGAATCAGTCACTGCAGAACTGATGTACACCCCAAAAGCTGTCCCATAGAACAGGGAGACCACAGACACGTGAGATCCGCACGTGGAAAAGGCCTTGTACTTTCCTCCTGGTGATGGTATTTTCAACACAGAGGACACAATACAATAATACGAGAAAATGATTCCACAGAGAGGAACACCAGCAAACAGGCTGGCTGAAATATGTATCAGGATGGTGTCAACCAGGGTCTCAGAACAGGAGAGCTTCAGAATCTGAGCAAGTTCACAGAAGAAGTGGGGGATGTCTAGGGCTGTGTCGAAGGACAATCGCAACGCCATCAGGGTGTGGAGCAGGGAGTCCACAGTGCTGAGTGACAGGGAAGACACAACGAACAGGGTGCACTGGCGGGGGTTCATGATGACCGGGTACCTCAGTGGATGGCAAATAGCCACATAACGGTCGAAAGCCATTACTGCAAGGAGAAAATTTTCCACAAATGCGAAAGCTAGGACACAGCCAATCTGGGAGAGGCAGGCTGCGTATGTGATGCTCTGATCCTGAGTCTGGATGTTCACCAGCATCTTGGGGACCGAGGTGGAGCTTATACAGATGTCCGTGAAGGAGAGGCTGGAAAGGAAGAAGTACATGGGGGTGTGGAGGTGGGGGTCACAGCTGACAGCCAAGATGATGAGCAGGTTGCCGAGGATGGTGACCAGGTACACGGAGAGGAACAGCCCAAAGAGGACGGGCTGCAGGTCTGGGTCCTCGGAGAGCCCCAGGAGGTGGAATTGCAAGGCAATGGTTTGGTTAAGGGATTTCATGTTCTCAGTTGATCTGATGGAAAGAGAAGGTAAAGATAAATGAAACAAATGGCTTCTACGTGAACAACAGGTGCAGCACCTAGGAACATTATGGACATAAAAAATATTTGGGGCACGCCCGAATGCACAGGCCTATAAACACAGCACTCTGGGAGGCTGAGGCAGGAGGATTCTGAGTTTGAGTCCAGCTTTGGCAGTTTAGCAACTTAGTGAGATCCTGTAGCAAAATCAAAAATAAAAAATAGGGTGGGATGTAGCTCAGTGTGAATGTCTGGGTTCAACCTCTTGCCTTCTTAAATTTTGGTACTTTTGAGGATTTTTAACATTTTTGGATATTAGGACCTGCAGGACTGCTTTGGAATGCTTCAGATAAATTTGATATCTGTTAATTTTGAGAATGCCTAATTCATCGTCATATATTTTGATGCATGTACAAACTTGCACACATATACTTTCAAAAGTTATAATTATAGTAAGACAAAGGACTTCAATCTTTAGTGCATTTTGTTGCAAAGAATGAAATATTAATCTCTAAGAATTAGGCATTGTAAGAGTCAGAAAAGTATTCCAAAGATGGTGGCATTTAACATGAAGTCTTAGGGCAACCACTACTAATGATAGGAATAAAATGTATCTGTCAAAACACCAGCTGAATTGAAAGATAAGTTGCTGATTGAGAGAAATCTGTCCACTCACCTATTCCGATATCATCTCTGAAACTTACATTGAAACCATGGTAAGTGCTGTGAATCAGAGAACTAAAGGTGGAAGTATTAACTGAATGTGGGAAGTCTAGACATGGGCAGGATTATATGAATATGCATGCCCATAAAGATCTCATTTGGGGTTTTCTTTTTTTAATGGAACATTTGTGCATTTGAATGGACAGTCATGAACTTTTCTTAATCACCTGTGGTTGACTTTAATATTGGATAAGTACTCCAAGAACACTGCTCCTGAGTGAAATGGCCTGAAGAAGGTTGGGAATGTTTCTCACCCATCAAGAAAACAGATGATAGACCACACGGATTTGTCATGCAGAAAATGGCGGCCCAATTCTTCCTGTCTCTGCCTGCCTTTTCTGGTTGGAAAAGTGACGGCCTTGAGCAACCTTATTAAAGGCTCACAAGACCAGACAACCCCATGATCCTGACTTCCAAGGGCAGAAACTATAAAAAAGGAATTAAAAAGAAGGAAACAAAACAGAAATAAGGGAAAATAGTTACTTCCAATTTACATTTGCTGGAAACATCTAAAATTATTTCTGTAGAACTAGGACCAGTGTAGTTTGCAAATGAATAATAAAGTTAAAATTTCAAAGGAAGAAAGATAGAAAGAACTTCTAGAAATTTTAGTTATAGAGAAGTAAGGAAGGGAAGAAACATCAGCATACCATTCTCATTTGAAAACACATGTAACAGTGAAAAATTAAATATTAAGTCATAATGGCATTAAATTACTAAGAGTTATTATTAAATAATAAATTAGATGCATGAATCAAAAATTATAAATACCTATGCTAGGAAAAATTTGTATGAAAATGTCTTCAGCTGTGTTCAACCACAGCACACAGTTTTTAAATTTTTAAATCTAATCTTTCACTGAAAGAAGTACCTATTGTTATTTCAAGATGAAATTGAAATGAAAAAATACTGCGATTTTTTTCAGTCTTGCTGGTCTTTGAAATGAGGCATGTATTTCACACTTGCATCTGATTAAGATGGGGGAGGTGGGCTGATGTCAGTAAAGATGTAACGAGGCACGGGTCACAGAGTGACAGAGCTGGGTCTGGTGGCGCAGGCCTTGGAATCCCGGCCGTCTGGGAGGCAGAGGCAGGAGGAGTACAAACTCGAGCCCATCCTGGGCAACGTAGCGACTCAATGAGACTCTGCCTTAAATTGCAAACTAAATAAATGGGTTGAGAAGGTTGTAGCTCAGTGTGAAAGTCCTGGGCTTGATCCTCAGTACCACACGTATGTGCACACACACACACACGCACACACACACACACACGCACAAACACACATGCACACACACACACACACACACACACACACACACTCCAATAAAAAGGAGAGGAGGAGGAAGGTGATACACAAGAGGCTCCT
Organism: Ctenodactylus gundi; assembly: GCA_004027205.1. Classification (NCBI taxonomy): domain Eukaryota; kingdom Metazoa; phylum Chordata; class Mammalia; order Rodentia; family Ctenodactylidae; genus Ctenodactylus; species Ctenodactylus gundi. The sequence goes on along the minus strand of PVKB01002229.1, from coordinate 89,055 downwards.
GGGGACCTGTTCAGCCTCCTCTTACCTACGTAGTACCCCCACTGATGCCCCTTGAAACCGAAGCAAAGCATGTGTGCTGCTGGCCAAAACATTGACTAAGGACTCTGGGCTACCTGGTGTTCATGACGATGGTGCCCCCAGCTCACCTGGATGTGAAGGGCAGGTCTGTTCTGAGGAAGTGGAGACTCACCCACGGAGCCCAAGGGCTCCAGGTCAATAAGGAGCACCTCAGGGAGAGGAGGAGCCGCAGCAGCTGCTGGTTCTTGACTGAGCAGGACTTTTGAGTGAGGTTTCTTCTCCCTGACTCCAACAGTCTCCATCCCCTGGGGCTCAATATCCACAGCTCCTCATTAGCTGGAAATGGGCTCTCCACAGCGATCCCAGGAGCTCACATCCTTAACGACCAACTTTACAGAGAGGTATCTGGAAAGTTGGCATTTTACTGCCTTTGACTCGGCTCTTGTTCTTCAGTATAGCTTTGATTAGGTCTCTTACGATTCAACATGAATTTGGGAGAGTTTTTATTTTTTAAAGAGTACCATAGTTTTAATTATAGAGGTTTCTCTGTTATTGGAGGAGAGGTTAATTCCTAGGTATTTAGATGCTTTTCTGAAGCTACCCCGGATAGGATTGTTTTTCGGATTTTGCTCTCAGTGTGGTAATTTTGGTGTACAGGAGCACTAATCATTTTTATTACATTAATTTTGGGTTCTTCCATTTTCCCCCATTTTTATCAGGATACATATGTGATATACAATGGTTACAATGAATTTTGAGGATTTTGTGCACATATATAGCGCATCGAACCCACGGTCCCTTTCCCTCCGCCCCTTTTCACCTTGTCACCCCCCTCACTCATCTTCCCTTACTCCTGTTATCTCATATATTTGGTTCCATTATTTATTTACCCCCTGTATTTCTCATGTTAGAGGAACCAGGTGTTATTTAAATTTCTGAGCTTGATTCACTTCCTTAAGCCTGACCTGTCTCTGCGGCAGAGCACTACTCTATCGTGCACACACAACCTTTTTTGGGGTATCCTTTGGCTTGTTGATGAATAGTTTGGCGTCTTCCACAATGTAGCTATTATTAGTTATGCTGCTATAAACATGGGTGTACATACATTTTTGTTATATGTTGTTTTTAATTCTTTGGGAAAGATGTCCAGCAGGTATTCAGAGATCAAGTGAAATTTTTGTTTTCAGCTTTTTGAGGAGTCTCCATACTGCTTTCCATAGTGGTCGTACCAGTTCACAGACCCACCAACAATGTTTCTCCACTACTTTGCTAGCTTCTATTGCTCTTTCAGCGCTTGATGGAAGCCATTCTCACTACGGCAAGATAGTATCCCAGGGATGTTTTGATTCACATTTCTCCAATGGGCAATGGGCATGTATTTGCTGGCCATTTGTACATCTTCTTCTGAAAACTGTATATTCATTTTAATTGTCATTTTTTAAAATGAATGTTCGATTTTTGAGGAGTCTACTTTTCTTTAGCTCTTTGTATGTTCTAGTTATTAACCTTGTATCCAAAGTGTAGGCGGTATTTTCCCATTCTGTCCATCCGGTTCTCCACTGATTGTTTTATTTGTTGTGCAGGTTTTAAATTTGATATAGGAAGATGTTTTGGAATTCCAAAGTAACTTCTAAGTAAAAAGGCTGATAAGAATTAGAATTACTCTAGTTCCTTGAACTTGAGAACTCCTGAGTTCACAAATTCGCCCAGGTTGCACTGAATGCAGGTGCGTTCCAGGTGCTGCAAGTCTTCTTGAGGACTTAACTCTTCATCTGCTATACAGCTCAAATGTGAGTTCTAGATAGATATTTACAAAAATTAAGGCAAATAGGGATTATAAATATAGAGAACGATACAGAAACAGTAAGTGGATGGTTTTGGGGAAATAAAACCAAATCAAGAAAGCTTAGTAAGTGTGAGGGGAAACCAGAAAAATCAACCTTTGCTATACATCAATCATTACATACAAATCAGAAATAAAATAACGTGAGGTTGTTATGAAAACCTGTATGTCAATGAACTGAATAATCTAGAGATCAGAGACAAACGCATCGAAGAAAACTGTGGTTACGCTCAGATGAAATAGAAACCATAAAGAGATACTTTACAAACAACAGTAATGAGCAATTAAACAAGAAAACGTGCCAACAAAAAGAAGTTAAGAACCAGAGACTGCATGGCTGCATTCTACCAACCACAAAAATATCTAACACAATACGGTGGTTTGTACCTCTAACACCAGGGCTCTCGGCTGGGCTTGGCAGTACAGATCTGAATCCCAGCACTCCGGAAGGTTGCAGCAGGAGGATCACAAATTTGAGTCCAGCCTGCGCAACTTAGCAAGACAGTGTCTCAAAAGCCAAAATAAAAATAAAGTAACTTGGTGTGAAGGCGCTGAGCTCTGTCTTTAATACAAAAAAAAAAAAAAAAAAAAAAAAAAAAAAAAAAAAGGAGTGCCTCTAGAAGGCTCAGGTGCGAGGATCACAAATGTGATTCCAACCTGTCTGGGAAACATAATGACATCCTGTTTCAAAATAAGATATAAGAAAGGGCTGGAGATGTGTTTCAGCACAAAGTCCTGTGTTAAATCCTCAGTGCCAAAAAAAAAAAAAAAAAAAAAAAAAAAAAAAAAAAAAAAAAAAAAAAAAAAAAAAAAAAAAAAAAAGAAAAACGAAGAAAAAGAAAATTGAAGATATAAACGGCCAGCACCTCTTGAAGTCTCCCCAAACTAGAACTACCAGGAACATTTCCTAAAGTGCCAGCATCCGAATGATAATGAAGCCAGAAGAACAACATGGCAACATGAGAAAATGCAAGCCAATTTCTCTGAGACGAACTGACACAAATATACTTAATATGATAAAGTGAGCCAAATTGAAGAACATACCCAAAGGAGCACATATCATGACTGAATCAGACTTATCCTCAGCATACAGGCCAGTGGGGGAGTCAAATCATTCAGGTGTCCCAATGAGCAAGGCAAGCTTCTAAGACTGTAGCACCAGGTACTAAGAATGCTGAGGTGAGAAGTTTCTAAGGGTCTGGGAAGTCCCTAGAGTTTAGGAAACACAGTGAGACATGAGATGCAACACCCCATCCCCCAAAAGATAAAAGAGAAGAAATTACTTTCTAAAATCCATTGAAAATGTGCTGTTTTTGTTTGGTTGGTTAATTGGTTCTGTCCATTTTTATTTATTTGAGACAGGGTATACCTCTGCCACTAAGTAGCCCAGGCTGGCTCTGGCTTGTGAGCCTCTTCTGCACCACCACAAGCTTAGCTGGCTACCTACAGTTCTTAAGGCCATGGAGTTTGCCCATCGCTGCAACTCCCAATGTGGTGCCTGATTGGACGTTTCTGTGGTCCCGCCCTCACTCTTCAGAGCCGGCTGCTGAGTTCCTGGGGGACTGGCTACTGGCCTTCACCACCAGGGAATCTGCCTCACTCCAGCAGGTTTGTATTTAAGCAGAACTTAGTCCACATTCTAGGCAGGTCACCAAAGGAAGGGAAATTGGATCTAAGATAATTCCAGGGCGATTCCATCTGGATGATCTTGTGGACAGGAGGAAAGATGCCTCTTTCTGGGCCACACTGAAACAGGAAGTCCAGGGTCCTCTAGGAATCAGGGCTTTGGTGTTGGGCTGCCAGGCAGTCCAGTACTGGTACTCTCGTTTAGAAACCTGGAAACAAATGTGACTTGTTTTGATTGTGTGTGTGAGTGTGTGCACACTTAGGGGAATGTACCTGAGCTACACCCTACCCCCCTACCCCCCCATTTTTATTGCTTATTTGCGAGAGGGTCTTGCTAAGTTGCTCAGGCTGGACTTGAATGGAACTTGATACTCTTGGTCAACACCCTAAAGAGCTAGGATTACAGTCCTGAACCACCAGGCCTCACTGAACTTCATTTGATATGAAGACTTAATATTTACTCAAAACAGTAGTTTGCAGTGCTGGGGATGGAACCCAGAGCTTTCACTATGCTAAATCCTCAGTCCTTTCTCTTTTTCTTTCTTTTTTTTTGTGAGAAGGTGAGAGGACCTCACTCTGTTGCCCAGATTGGTCCTGAACTGTGTAGGCCAGCATGGCCTCGAACACATTATAGTCCTCCTTCCTCAACCTCTCTAGTGCTAGGATTAGAGGCATCTACCATCACACCCAGCTTACATGGTGCTAGGGAATCAAACCCAGGGCCTTAGCCTTGCTAGTAAAACACAGAGTTATGTCATCAGCCACCTCAGGCTCTTTTTTTGTTCCACTGAGACTGGGTCTTGCTCTATAGTCTAAGATGGTTCTGAACTCACTGTATAGCTCAGGCTGGCCTCAAACTCCAAACAATCCTCCTGTCTCAACCTTCCATGTACTGAGACTACAGTCATGCACCGTATGACTGGAAAATGTGGTGCTAGGGAATCAACTTCAGGGCCTTGCACTTGCTAGGCAAGCACTTTAACCACTGTGCTATTCCTTCAGTCCCCTCAATGCATTTTTGATTTTTAATTTTGAGACAATCTTGCTAGGCTGCCATCCTCCTGCCTCAGTCTCCCAGAGTGCTAGAATCATAGACCTATTCCATTAGGCCAGTTGAAGAAAGTACTTTGAGAAAAATATATCATTAGAAACAAGCTGAGGGCTGGGGTCGTATCTCAGCAGTTAAAGTGCTTACCTAACAAGCACAAGGCGTGAGTTCCATTCTCAGAACCACACAAACTGATGCACATCTGTAATGCCAGCACTTTGGAGCCTGAGGCAGGAGGATTGCCATGTGTTCATGACCAGCCTAAGTCACATGGCACAGGACCAGCCTGGACTACAAAGTGAGACCTTGTCTCAAAAAATTAATAATATAAAATAAAAAAAGAAACTCAGGAAATTAAATGCTGGGATTCTGGCTTAGAAACACCTGCATTTTAATGAGAACTCACAATACTTAATCTGCTCCCCCTCCATTTTGATCTGTGACCTTTGGCTGCGTTGCGGCCCCACCCACCCTGTCCTCACCCCATATACGTGCCCTGTGTTCTGGGTCCTCGGCTGAGAAATTCTGAGGCCAACTACATAGGGTATGTCACGTTCATTTAAAACTGTCAGTGTCCCCAAGCGGCTCTTCCACCTGTGGCCACCACTCGCCACTCCTCTTGCTCCTTCTACCTGCTCCTCAGAAAGAAATCTGATGACAGTGAAGGCCGCACAGAAAAAGGATGGCGGGCGCCAGATGTCAGCGGCAGCGGAGCAGAGGAGCAGAGGAGACAGAGCCAGGTCCAGAAGCGCAGGCCCGTAATCCTAGCACGCTAGGAGGCTGAGACAGGAGGATCACTAATTCAAGCCCAGCCTGGGTAACTTAGCGACTTGGCGTCAGCCTGTCTAAAAATCAAACTGGGCTGGAGATGTAGCATACTGTGAAGGTCCTGGGTTCGCGCGCCAAAACCAAAAACAAGGCCGAGAGAAGCCCAGGAGTGGGATGAACTCCACACAGTGCTCAGAAGACGCCACAAGGGGGCGGCCCAGCACCAGAAAAGACCAAGAGCCTGTCGAACAAGACTACGGGAATGTGACGTCACCTTTAGGCGCCCGCGTCCTCCGACGTCGCCGGGGGCGGCACCCTCAGAATTGTCCAATCAGACGCCACCGGAAATGACGTCCGGAACCTTGGTAGGGCAAGCCACACTCGCTTCCTGTGTGAACGTCCTTGGTGCATTGGTCTCTCGCGTGAACGCAGCTCGTTGAAGCGGCGCTGCGCAGGGAGCTGTGAGCAGCAGCGTGGGTGGGGTGTGTGGCGAGGCCGTTCCCCCCGGAAACCGGAAATGGTGAGTGCGGGGGCTTGGCGTGGGAACGCCAGCTACCCCGAGGCCGCGCTGGCCGCCCGCGTGCGCCCGTGGCCCTACCCCGCCCCCTGAGGCCCCGGGGTGAGGCTGGGCCGGCGGCCGGCACCTGGACGATCTTTTCCGTCCCCGCAGCGTGTCTCGCGCCCGCCCCTGACCTTTCTCCGAACGGTTTAGCACCAGAGGCTCGCGACTGCCCCAGAGCGCGTGGACGCTGCGGGAGGGTCAGGGAGCGAATCCCGGTTATGTGCTGCTTAGGTGCGCGCTGGCTTTGTCCTGGTGATTGCCTAACCTACAGGAAGCAGCCTCCTACTGAGCTACATCCCCAGCTCGTTTTGTTTTTTGGTTTTGGGACAGGATCTCTTAATGTTAGAAACGGCACATAGGCGTTTACCTGTCCAAAGGATGGGCATGGGAGGTACGGATGACAGAGTAGGCTTTACTTTTCTTTTTACACGAAGGGTGACCTTCCACGTGCAAGTGGAGGGAGGCACCCGGAAAACGTGGTCGGGACCGACTTAAATCCCTAGGTCGCAGGTCCTGCGGCTTTCTATAGGTAGGGTGCATAATCTCCACGAGAAGGTTCAAGGCACTGGCTCAGGGCCAAGTTGATCTCAGTGTCGTGACCTTTAACCCTCCTCCCCCTTTCTGCCTTTGTCTGGCCACCTGGTTAGTTAAGGCGCGAAAATGTAAGGATCTGAGATCCGCCCATCACCTTTACCCTGAACCATGTGTCATGGCTACCGCTAGGTGGCTTTCACACTTAAGACACTACGCTGTCCGGGTTGTGCTTGAACATGTGGTCCTTCTGCCTGACTGAGCCTTGCAGAGAGCTGAGATTACAGGCTAGCACTCCTGGGACTGGCTTTATTCACGTTTCAGAAATACCAGTATTTTAATTATTATTTTGACATCAGTACTTGATTTTTTTAAAGGAATACTTTTTGTTTCTATTAAAAACAAATGCAACAGAGAATAAGCACCTTGAACGCTGTGAAATTTGTGCTTGCCCTCCCTGTACCTCTTCCACACCCAGACTTCTGATGAACTCAGTTGGGCATTTGATACAGTGTCCAAGGGCTCACCAGTTCGCACAAAGTAAGGACACAGGCATGGAAAACAGAAATACGCAGCTTTTAATAACAGCTCTGCAAGGTGCATGTCTGCTCCAAACGGGTGGCTGGCACCCTGAAGTATGGCAGGTGAGCGATTTTTGTACCTTTTTTGTAAGATTCCTCCCTCTGCCTTACCATTGAGATCTGCAAGATGTGTCTTCTCAGATGAAATCTAAGGTAAGAGACTGGAGGCATAGCTCAACATTTAAAGCAGTTGCCTATCAAGCACAAGGCTCTGGGTTCTGTTCCCCAGCACCACATAAAGCTAGGCATGGTGGCACACACCTGTAATCCCAGCACTCAGGAGGATGAGGCAGAAGGAGTGCCATGGGTCCACCGCGGACTACGTAGTGAATTCAGGACTGGGCTAGACTGCCGAGCAAGAACATGTCTCTCTGCCTGTCTCTCTGTCTCTCTCTCTCACACACAAATTCTAAGGGTCTCCTGTACAAATAAGGCAGAAAGGTGATTTTTTCCCCATTTTTTGTGGTCTTTTTTTTTCTAATTTTGAACTGGGGATTGAACCCAGGGCCTTGCGCGTGCCAGGCAGGCGCTGCACCACTGAGCTACATCCTCGGCCCGAGTTTGGACTTAGTTCTTGCCTGCTTCCATACTGATGTGAATCAGCAGGTGAAAGGGCTCGATGTTTCCCTCGTAACCCTCCCCCCATCTTGCCTTGCTGGTCCTTCCTCCTTTCCTGGGTTAGCCTACCTATACATTTTTCTCTTATCTCCTACGGTCTAAATGGTGCTGGTTTCACAGGCAAAAGAATTGAAGAGTTGTGGGAGGAGGAAGGCTTGTAGGCCAGGCAGGATGCCCTGGACAAGGAATTGCATGAAGCTTTTAATGTAAAGTTGAAAGGGCAGTGAAGATCCCAGACATTTGGAGAGGCAGGATATGGATCACCTGCAGAGGAAGGCTCAGGCTGTGCGCAGAGGCAGCCCAAGAGAGAAGTGGTAGAGTTTACAGCCAGAGGTAGTGCCTTTAGGGTGGAGCGACCCAGGCCCTTTGGAACTTCCATTTCCCCTAGCTTGCACCAGTTGCTGGACAAGAAGCTACAGGATTTAATACTTGCTCTGCTGGGTTTTAGTCCTCCTTTGGTCCAATTGTGTTCTCTCTACCTGTTCTTCCCTATTCCAGTGTGACTGTTTACTGTGTGCCATTTTATGTTGGAAGTATTTAACTTTTCTTTGATTTTAATGAAGATTTACAGCTAAGAATTTGCTATGAGTCTCAGAGGAGACTTTGGACTTAGATTTTTGGCAGTGCTGTAACTATTGTGACTCTAGTAACTCTTAGAGATGGACTAAATAATTTATGTTTAAAGAGGTGCGTTTGTATTTTGGGGGGCAGGGCAGAATGTTAGGGTTTGAATCTAGAATGTCTCCCCAAAGGCCTTATGCATTTGGATATTGTGGAATGTGTATGGATTTCACATGCTCTTAGGATGTGGGGTCTGGTCAAGAGTGGCAGATTACAGGCCTGTAGTGGATTGTGGCCTAGAAGATGTAGACTCTTGCCCTGACTTTTTGAAAAAGTCCAGTTCATCCTCTCATGGTTCTGTGAGGAACTGTTCTCTCCTAGACCCTTCGTGCCATTGTGAGCTGTCCACGAGTGGACTGAGTGAGACCTTCCAAAACTGTGAGCTGAAATAAATACTCCCTCCCTTAAGTCATGAATGTCTTGTATTCTGTCCCAGCAACAAATGAATAACTAAGACACCAGGCTTTCAAGTGAATATGTCATATCCTAAATCTCTGCTTGTTCTTTTAAGGATATCTAATTCATTACCAAAATAATCATATCTTGTGTTGTCGTGTTTAATTTAGCGTTTTATTTGTTCCTTTGAGTTCATTAAACGTTAAGTCTGTTGTTTGCTTTTTCTTTAAGCTCACTAAACATATTTGGAATTTGTATGATTGTTTCTTTTGTTTTTTCAAATATTTGTGGTTTTTTCCCATTTTATTGATATGTAAATGTGCAAAATTTAAGGTTTACAATGGAGTTGAGCATTTTGTGCACATATGTATCTTGTCAAGGTGACAAGGACTTTCCCACTCTTTCTGTCCCACCCTCTACCCTCACCTCCCTCCCTCCTCCCCCACCCTACCCGTTTCACTTTGTTTTTCCTTTTAAGTTCCGTAAGATAGTTATGATCTGGGACTGTCATATCAGGGACACCATTCAATGTTTCACCTTCTGCTTTTGACTTACTTCCCTAAGCATGATGGTCTCAGGCTTCTTCCATTTGTCTGTAAAAGCCTCCACGCTGTTGGACTTTATTGATGCATAGTATTCCATTGTGTATAAATACCACAGTTTGTGTATCCACTGGTCTGTTGATGGGTATTTTGGTGACTTCCATATTTCAGCTATCGTTAGTTACGCTGCTATGAACATGGGTATACATACATCTCTGTTGTGTGTTGTTTTAGCCTCTTTTGGATATATTCCCAGGAGGGGTGTTGCTGGATCGAAGGGAATATTTGTTTCTAGTCTTTTGAGAGCTCCCCATACTGCTTTCCAAAGTGGTTGTACGAACTTACATTCCCACCAGCAGAGCAGGAGAGTTCCTTTTTCCCCACTGCCTCGCCAGCACTGATTGCTATTTGGCTTGTTGATATAGGCCATTCTCTCTGGAGTGAGATGGTATCTTAGTGTTGTTTTGATTTGCATTTCTCTCATGGCTAGGGATGTTGAGTATCTTTTCAGGTATTTATTGGCCATTTGTACTTCGGTGAGTAAACTGCCTCTTCATTTCATTTGCCCACTTTTCAATAGGATCCTTTGTTTTGGTAGGCTTACTTTTCTTCAGCTCCCTGTATATTCTAGTTATGAGCTTCTTACTTGAGATGTTGGTGGTAAATATTTTTTCCCAGTCTGTTGGTTCTCCTTTTACAATGTTGATAGTTTCTTTTGCTGTGCAGAAATTTTTTAGTTTGACAAGATCCCATTTGTTAATAATGGGGATAATTGCTTTTGCTGTTTGTGTCTTGTCAGGAAAGTCTTTGCCTACGCCTATGTCTTTTAGAAATTTGCCGAATTTGTCTTCTAGAAGTTTTAGTGTTTCATTTTTAATGTCTAGGTCTTTGATCCACTTTGATTTGATTTTGGTGCATTGTGACAGGTGTGTGGCTAGATTCATTCTTCTGCATGTGGATATCCAGTTTTCCTAGCACCATCTGTTGAACAGGCTGTCCTTTTCCCATTGTATGCATTTGGCCCCTTTATCGAAGATTAACTATTTGAGGGTGTTTGGGTTTGTCTCTGCGTCTTCGGTTCTGTTCCACTGGTCTATCTGTCTATTTTTGTGCCAGTACCAAATTGTTTTTACAACTATGGCTTTATAGTATAGCCTGATGTCTGGAACTGTAATGCCTCCTGCTTTGGTCTTGTCACTCAGGATTGGTTTGTCTATTCTTGGTCTCTTTTGGTTCCATATGAATTCAAGAATTGTTTCAAGTTCTTTGAAGAAACTTGTAGGTATTTTGATAGGGATTGCATTAAATATATATATATATATATATATATATATATATATATATATATATATATCAGTTTAGGTAGTATAGTCATTTTGACTATATTTATTTTGCCTATATAAGTCCTTCACATCCTTGGTTAGGTATACTCCTAGGTATTTATTTTTTTGCTGAGCTATTGAGAGTGGAATTGTTTTTCTGAGCTCTTGATGAATAAGTTTGTTGTTAGTATAGAGAAAAGCTATTGGTTTTTTAGTGTTAATTTTGTAGCCTGAGACTTGGCTGAATTTTCTTTATTGTTTCTAAGAGTTTCATAGTGGAGTTTTTAGGGTCTTCCGTGTAGATAATCATATCATCTGCAAATAAAGAGAGTTTGACCACCTCCTTCCCTGTGCAGATTCCCTTTATTGCATTTTCTTGTCTGATTACCATGGCCAGTGTTTCAAGGACTATGTTGAATAAGAGTGGTGAGAGTGGGCAGCCTTGTCTTGTTCCTGATTTGAGAGGGAACGATTTCAGTTTTTCTCCATTTACTATGATATTTGCAGTAGGCTTAGCATATATGGCTTCTAGAAGTATTTCTAGTTTTTTTTTTTTTTCAGACAGAGTCTCACCCTGTAGCCTAGGCTGGCCTTGGATTCAAGGCAATCCTCCTGTCTCAGCCTCCCAAGAGCTGGGATTACAAGTGTGTGCCACCACTCCCAGTTCATGTGGGGTGCTGGGGAATCGAATTCAGGTACTTAGTGCTTGCTAGGCAGTGCTTTAACCACTGAGACATTCCTCCAGCCCATGGCTCCATTTTTTTTTTTTTTTTTTGGAGACAGGGTCTCGCTCTGTAGCCCAGCCTGGTCCTGAACTCACGATGGAGCCCAAGCTGGCCTTGGACTCGCAGCAATACTCCAGCCTTAGCCTCCTGAGTGCTGGAATTACAGGTGTGTGCCACCATGTCCAGGTTATGTGGTGCTGGGGAATCGAACTCAAGGACTTAGTGCTTGACTTAACGCTTGCTAGGCAAGTGCCTTAACTGCTGAGCCATTCCTCCAGCCTATTTTTTCAAATATTTGAAATACCAAATAGGACTGGAGGAGTGGCTCAGTAGTTAAAGTGCTTGGCAAGTGCTGCATCAAGCACTAAGTACCCGAGTTCAATTCCCCAGCACTGCATAAGCCAGGTGCGGCACATGCCTGTAATCCCAGCACTTGGGAGGCTGTGACTGGAGGATTGTTGTGAGTCCAAGGCCAGCCTGGGCTCCATAGTGAGTTCAGGACCAGCCTGAACTACAGAGCAGGACCCTGTCTCAAAAAAAAATTATTTAAAAAAGAAATACCACATACATTTTTTTAGGTTTTTTTTTTTCCTGTAGTTTCCACTCTTCAGAGTCTGGGAGATAGGTTTTTGGGAAGGTAGGCATTTTGGGAGGCATCCAGTTGCCTTGCTTTCTTAAAGTTGTTTGACTATTGTGCATGGATTAGTTAAGGTAGGAAAATATCTGTCCCTACTAAACATCTCCTTGGGTTGATTATGACTTAATGATGCATCCTTGAGTTTGCTTATACTTTATTATTTATGCTTGTTTTCATCATAATCAAGTATTTAGTTGGTCGTCTGAGCCCACCTTTATTCTTCAGGGTGTGACCCTTAACACCAGTCAGTGAGGGAAAAAATGAAATTGCAGTGAACTTGATGTCTCAGAGGTAAGCTAGTTGTTGTTGCCAGACAGTGAAAAACAAACCAACCACTTCTCTAACATTAAAACTAGAAAAGGAATCAACAGTTTTAATAGATTCTAAGACAAACCAGATATTGACATAATCACTAATTAAATGCTACAGCTGTACCACTATCACCACTGGAAATGTGGTCTACTCCATTATCATGAGCACTAAGGCAAGCCACCTATTGACATGTCATAAAGATCAACTAAATACAACATTGTTATTACTACTAACAAGAGAAAAGAATTTTGCATTAATACCTTAAGAGGATGTAAATATCTTAAAATTTAACACTTAATAGGGTGAACTTAAAGAGCTGAGAGTTGCTATTGCTTAGTCATGGGTTGGAGGAATAGTTCGGTGGTTAAAGTGCTTGCCTAGCAAGCGTAAGGCCCTCAGTTCACTTCCCCAGTGCCACATAAGTTAGGCATGGTGGCACACACTTGTAACCCCAACACTCAGGAGGCTGAAGCAGGAGGATTGCCATGAATTCAAGGCCAGCCTGGGTTACATAGTGAGCTCAGGGCCAGCCTGGACTACAGAGTAAGACCCTGTCTCAAAAACCAACAAACAAAAAAGTTCTAATGCTTAATCTTGAATCAGGTGGGGGAAGAGAGAGAGACCTGGACCAAGAAGTTAAGTTTGTTAAAAGAAAAAAAAAGTGACATAAAATTCCAGTTATTGCCTAGACTGAAGTAAGTAAACTTACCTAAGAGTAATGGAGGAAAAAAAAAACCCAAGAGGGATGGAGAAAATAAAGCAAGAGGTTACGGAGTATTAAAATGGCAAAAAAAGAGAGAAAGCTGAATCTTGAGAGCTATTCACTGAGTATATGAAGAGTCACTCGCCTGAGTGTCCTGCTCAGTTGCCATCTTGAGATCAGCTCTTGAGAGGGACTGTTAATATTGCTCTTGCTGGCCGTAGACTCCTAAATTTCCTTCCTTATTGTTGTAAGAAGCTGAGATTTTTGTTGTTGTGCTGGGTTTGAGCCAAGTATCTTGTGCAAGTGAGGCATATACAATACCACTGAGCTACTTCTCCAGCCCTGAAATTATTTGTGTTCATCACCAAACTTGGGGCAGAGTACATATTAACGGCACGAATACATCTGAACAATCCAGTTCTCATTATATATCAGATTCTTTTCACTTTTGTTTATGAGAAAGTTATGAAGTTACATTTATTAGAGACATAACTACCTTTGGATCTTTGTCTTCTAAAATATAAAGTGACATACTGAATATTAAGGAAGGACATGATATGTTGGCTCATGGAATTATTTGCATTTAATTTTGTCTTTCAGTCACATTTCTTCCTTTAAGGTGAAGTGGAATATACCGTTCAATATTGGTAAGATGTGTAGAAGTAATAGGTACATGTCATCCCTGTGTGCTCATGACTACTAAATTTTATGAGGAAGTGAGATTTAGTGTTTTCAAAATCAAGCAATACAGTGAATATTTGATAAGTATAGAAATGTATGCTGACGTCCTAGGAACTGAAGCTCCATTTCCAGTGCTGTAAGTCTCACCATTCCTCTGTTCTCATTTGTGGGATGTTTTAGAATACAGTGGACTTTGTGGATGTTGCTGTGACGTTCACCCTTGAGGAGTGGGCTCTGCTGGATCATGTGCAGAAACAGCTGTACATAAACGTGATGAGGGACACCATCAGGAACCTGGCCTCTGTGGGTAAGGATGACATCCTATCGAAGTTTAGTTAGCCAACCAACATGAATTGTGTTCTAGGATATGAAATAGCTAGAAGGGCATTCTCTTGGAGAGTAAATCAGGCTGGGTTATAATAAACTAATCTTGCTCCTACAATCTTATGATTGTTTTGTGATTGCTAACATGTTTTTTATGGGTGTGAATTTTAGGGATAAAGTGGAAAGACCTGAGCATGAAAGATGAAAACAAAAACCTGGAGAGAAATGCAAGGTGAGTTCTACTCAGAGTAGTACATAGAGGATATCAAGAAAATTTTAATATGTTAAAAAAAAACAAGGAAAACAGTAAGGTCAGATAATTTGTCAAGCTTACTATTAAAATATCATACATGTTCTTGGTATGAAATGTAGTTCACTTCAAAACATTGTTTAGAAAACTGATTATAAAATTTGGACCTGGTAGTGCAGGTCTGAACTCCCAGCACTTTGAGAAGTTGAGGCTGTGTGGGTTGCTAACTCAACCCCAGCCTGGGCAGCTTAGCCACTTGGCAATGTCCTGTCTCAGAATGAAGATTAAAAAAATGGGCTGGAAAAAAAGAGTGGCTGGAGTGCAGCTCAGTGTGTAGGCCCTGGGTTCAGTCCGTGTTGTGATGAAAAAAAAAGAAAATGGTGATTTCTTTTTAGCAGTGGGCAGTGGCCCCTGGACATTTTGCTGAGTGGGTGCCCTAGCCTCCTTCCTTTTGTGTTTTGAAACAGAGTATCACTAAGTTGTCAAGCTGACCTTGTACCTGCCAGGTAACCTAGGCTGGTTTGGAACTTGCAGTCTCCTTCCTCAGCCTTTAGAATTCAGTATTACAGGTATGTGCCACCATACCTGACCATACCTACATTTTTTTAAAAAAAGTGATTTTAATACAGGATCTTGCTGAATTGCCCAGGCCACCTTCACACTTGTTATTATGCTGATTCACCCTCTTGAGCAGCTCATATTGCAAGCATGATCCACTATACTTGCCAGTATTACTTTTTTAGAGAATTCTATCCGTTCACTTTGAAACCTGATCCTGACTCATGATTAAGACAACTCAAAATAGTCTGAAAATATAATTCAGTGTGAAGGCTTTGGGCTTAATTTTCAGTATGATACACAACACAAATAAAAAAATTAAGGAAAAAAAAGGAATTACTTGTTGTTGTTAAAGAAATTACTGGTATTGCTCTGTAGTCCAGGCTGGTCCTGAACTCACTGTGTACCCCAGGCTGGCCTTGATCCCACTGCAGTCCTCCTGCCTCAGTCTTCCAAGTGCTGGGACTACAGGTGTGCACAGTCACACCTGGCTTATGTGGTACTGGGGAATTGAACCCAGGGTCTTGTGTTTGCTGGGCAATTGCTTCAGCTAGTAAGTCATGCCCCTGGCCCCAGAAATTACTTTTGAAAGCCACTGAAAATGTGCTACTTATTCTTTACAGAAGTCATCTTATGGAGAGACTTCGTCTCAGTGGAGAAGATCGTCCACGTGGAGAAAACACCGATCGAGTTTCAAATCTCAGTCTCACCGAGGAAACTTGTACTTGTATGGGCCTCTGCAAAGGCAGCTTGTGTGGCAAAACCCTCATGCATTCTGCATTCCTTAGTAGATATCCTGTATGGGAATCCTTTAATCATGAACACATTCAGGGACACATGAACCCACACAGCCAAGAGAAACATTGTAAGTGTAAAGAATGTGAGAATGCCTTTCATAATTACGAGAAATTTTGGGTAAACATGAACATATGCACTTTAGGAAAATAGTACCGATGTAAACATCATGGACCACCTGTTCTTTGTTTTTCAGCATTTGAAAACCATGAAAGGACTCGCACTGGAGAGAGAACTCATGAGTGTAAACAACGTGGTGAATACTTAAGTGTTGCCACTCATGGAAGAACACACAGTGCCGAACAGCCTTGTAGAGGTGGAATATGTAGTGAAGATTTTAAATATCACAGTGTTTCCCAAATAGATGGAAGAACTATGAGATTGAAACTACACGAATACCAGGAATGTGGGAATTCCTTTGTTTGTGTTAGAAACAGTGAAACACAGATGAGAATGCATAGTGTAGAGCAACCTTGTAAATTTAAGGAATGTGGAGAAGCTGTCATGACTTTCACTGCCTGTGCAGTACATGGAAGTCCGCATACAGGAGAGAAACCTTGTGACTGTAATTCCTGTGGAAAGGTTTTCACTCAGCTCAGTGTCATTCAAAGTCCTGAAGGAAAACACACTAGAGAGAAACACTATAAATGTAAACAATGTAGTAAGGCCTTCACTCATAGCCTTTCATTACATGAAAGAATCCACACTGACGAGAAACCCTACGAATGTAAACAATGTGGAAAGGTTTTCACTCAGTTTAGTGTCTTTCAAAGGCATGAAAGAAGACATAGTAGGAAGAAACCTTATGAATGTAAACAATGTGGTAAGGCTTTCACCTATCCCAGTGACCTGAGAGTACATGAAAGAACTCACACTGGAGAGAAACCCTATGAATGTAAACATTGTGGTAAGGTCTTTTGCTATTTCAAAAGACTCAAAGTGCATGAAAGAACTCACACTGGACAGAAGTCCTATGAGTGTAAACAGTGTGGCAGGGTTTTCACTCAGTTCAGTGTCTTTCAAAGGCATGAAAGAAGACATAGTAGGAAGAAGCCGTGTGAATGTAAACAATGTGGTAAGGCTTTCACCTATCCCAGTGACCTGAGAGTACATGAAAGAATTCACACTGGAGAGAAACCCTATGAATGTAAACATTGTGGTAAGGCCTTTTGCTATTCCAAAGGCCTCAAAGTGCATGAAAGAACTCACACTGGACAGAAGCCCTATGAATGTAAACAGTGTGGCAAGGCCTTCACCTATTCCTATCTTCTCAGAGCACATGAAACAATTCACACTGGACAGAAGCCCCATCAGTGTAAACACTGTGGCAAGACCTTCATCCTTTCCTGTGACCTCAGAGTGCATGAAAGGACTCATACTGGGCAGAAGCCCTATGAATGCAAACAGTGTGGTAAGGCCTTCACTTGTTCCAGTGGCCTCCAAGTGCATGAGAGAGCTCACGGTGGGCAGAAACCCTACCAGTGTAAACAGTGTGGTAAGACCTTCGCATATTCTAGTAGCCTCCGAGTGCATGAAAGAATTCACACCGGAAGGAAACCTTATGAATGTAAACAGTGTGGTGAGGCCTTCACCTCTTCCTATCATCTCAGAGCACATGGAACAATTCACACTGGACAGAAACCCAATCAGTGTAAACACTGTGATAAGACCTTCATCTATTCCTCTGACCTCCGAGTGCATGAAAGAACTCACACTGGGCAGAGACCCTATCAATGTCAACAGTGTGGTAAGGCCTTCATATGTTCCCGTACCCTCCGAGTGCATGGAAGAATTCACACCGGACAGAAACCTTACAAATGTAAACAGTGTGGTAAGGCCTTCACCTATTCTGGTGACCGCAGAGTGCATGAAAGAATTCACACTGGAGAGAAACCCTATGAATGTAAACAGTGTGGTAAGGCCTTCAGCTATTCCAAGGGCCTCAGAGTACATGAGAGAACTCACAGTGGACAGAAATTGTATGAGTGTAAACAGTGTGATAAAAGGTTTTCTCGTTCTTATTCATTTGTAGTGCATACAAGAATTCATACAGGACAGAAACCATATGAATGTAAACAGTGTGGTAAGGCCTATACCTCTTCCAGTGGCCTCAGGGTGCATGAGACAACTCACACTGCAGAGAAACCATACAAATGTGAACAGTGTGGTAAGACCTTCGCCTCTTCCAGGGGCCTCAGCGTGCATGAAAAAATTCACCCTGGATGGATTCGATGAATGTAGAGTATAGTATGGCTTTGCCTTCTTCCCATGCTTTCCGAACACGTGAAAGAATTCACACTGGACAGGAAGCCTGTTAGTGTAAGCACTGTGGCGAAGCCATAAAAACTATAGAGAAACCCTAAGGGTGAAGATTGTGGTAAGGCAAATTAAATTTGGGCGCATGGCCCAACTTACTGTCTTGAGAGAAGACCTGCAGTTATGAACGAGGTGGTAAGTCGTTGAGGTACTTAAGTGGCAAGCTAGGACAGACAGTAGTGATTAGAGAGTTGCCCTGTGTTTGATTTTGCATTGTTGCGGAAAAGAACTCATAGCTAAAGAAAACCTGTGAATTGTAAAGAATGTGGGCAGATGTACCACATCATACGAAGTTTGAAGGCCACATGAAGATTTGTAGAAGATAGGAACTATGTAAGTAAAAGCATTGTGATATTTCTTCAAACGTCCTTGTTATTTTGAAACCGTTATCCCATTCTCACAAGGGCAGTTTGTGTGTTTGCGCGCGTGTGTGCGTGCGTGCGGTACCAGTTACTGAACCCAAGGCGCTCACACTGCCCCAACCCTTCATTTTATTCATTTTTAATTTTAAAACTAAGGGGTACTTAGATGTGATTGGGGTCTGGGACTTAGGGTTAATAGTGGCTGAGAAGAATACTTATAATCGTGTCTTTTCACTAACAGAAAAAGCATAAGCACCCATGCCAAAAGTAGCTGATAGGCCTGTCTCCCCCTCCTGAATAATGTAAAAGAATAGCTGCAAAACCATACAAGGACAGAAACACCACCTTTTCATGATGGCCACGTTTTATTTACCAACCACAAGAAGTGGCCAAAAGGTTGCTGTTGCAGAGATGTATGCCTCAGCTTACTTACAAACATTGATAAACATTAATAGAATATACTTTCTTCTTGGCAGCACATGGAACATTTTCTGAAATAGGCAATAAGTCATGCTTAGATAAATATAAAAGAATCAAAATAATAACTTGGTTACTCTTAGATCACAGTGGAATAAAACTTGAAATTTAGAGCAGAAGAAATAGCAGAAAACATAGAAAAACATGGAGACTAACTTACCATTGAACAAATGGGTCACAGAAGAAATCAGGGAAGAAATTACAAACTTCAAATAAAATTATAGATCAGTCTCCTTAATGAATATGGATGGAAAAATCCTTAAAAAGATGACAGCAGATAGAATCCAACAAGTAATCAGAAAGATCATACATCGTGATCAAAGTGGGCTTTATTCCTGGGATGGAAGGTTGGTTTATTTTATCTGTCTGTCTTTGAGGCAGGAGCTTGCTCTGTAGCCCAGGCGGGTCCTGAACTCACTATGAAGCCCCAAGCTGGCCTTGGACTCACAGCAATTCTCCTGCCTCAGCCTCTTGAGTGCTGGGATTATACACATGTACCACCCTGCCCAGCTTAAGGTTGGTTTAACATACATTTGTCAGTGTAACATGCCACATCAACAAAAACCTCATAATACTCTCAATTGATGCAGAAAAGGCCTTTGACAAAAATCCAACATCCTTTCATGATAAGAACTTGGAGGAAGAAAGGTATAGAAGGGTCATTCCTCAAGCTGATAGAAACCATTTATGCCCAGCCTGCTGCAAATGGCATAGTAAATGGGCAGAAACTGACCACCTTTCCCCTTAAATCAGCAACATAAGGCAGTGCACTTGCAGCACTTCTGTTGAAGGTAGGCCTTGAAATTTGCCAGCGCAATTAAGAAAGCGTGAACTAAAGGGGAAAATATAAGAAAGGAGGGATCCAGCTATCCTTACGTGCAGATAATATCTACATAGAAGACCCCCAAAATTCTACCATGACAGTCTTAGAAATAATAGTTCAGTCAAATTGCAGGCTACAAACTATAAAAATCAATAGCATTTTTCTATGCTAACAACCCACAGAAAGAGCTCAGAAAAAAAATCCATTCTCAATAGCCCATCTTCGGTTAGAGTAAACCTAACCAGGGAAGTGAAGGACCTCTATAAAGAAAACTATTGTACTCAAGAAAGATTTAAGAGACACCAGAAAATGGAAAGACATCCTCTGTTCTTGGATAGGCAGGATTAATACAGTCAACATGACTGTTGTGCTGGAGGAATGGCTCAGTGGTTAAAGTGCTTGAAGTGCTAAGTACCCGAGTTTGATTCCCCAGTGCCACATAAGCTGGGCATGCTGCTACATCCCTACAATCCCAGTTCTTACGAGGCTGAGACAGGTTTTCCATGAGTCCAGAGCTGGCCTGAGCTACACAGTGAGACCCTGTTTCCCTGCCCACCCCCCAAATTGCTGCCCAAAACTGATGTACAGACTCAGAGCAATTTTTATGAAAGTACAACATTTTTCACAGAACTTGAGAAAATCCTTAAATTCATATGGAGCCATAGGAGAGCTGTAATAGCCAGAGCAATCCCGAGTAACAAGACAAAAGCAGGTGACATTAGAATTCCAAACTCAAGTTATATTGTAAAGCAGCACTTATACAAACTGGTACTGTCACCAAAACAGGTCAGTCAGTGGGGTAGAACTGAGGATGCAAAGACAAACTCAGTCACCCTCAGTTACCTGATAATTGATAAAGGAATCAAAAGCATGCAATGTTAATTACTTATTCATTGATGTGACAAAATATTCAGCATCCACAATTTAAGGGAGGAAACATTTAGCTCAGGTTGAGAAGGTCTCTCACACGGTCCATTAAGGGAGCAGTTGGTAATGGTGAGAGCACATGGCAGAGCCAGGAGAGCTGCCAACCTCATTGCATACAGAAACCGAGTGAGTCTGAAAACTCAGGCAAAGGCTAGGGCATTCCTAGGAAAAAGCTGTGACAGTTTGGTCCTCTTACTTGAGACGACCAGTTAGGCTCCCCTCCCCTCAGGGTGTGTGCCCCTCCCTCATTTTCTGGTCCACAAATCAGTGACACCTGAAAGCTCTGCCCTGGGCAACCCCCAGTCTCAATAAGTTGATAGAATCCCTCTAGGTAAAACCCTGAACATTTACTTCTTACAGACAGGTTCTACTTCCTAATAACATAGGTTCCAAATACACAAGACTGTTGGGACACTTCAAGATCCAAACCATACTCTTCCAGCTCTGGCCCTGACCGAGCCCGCTCAGTCAATGGGAACTCGAGAGGGGGAGTGCGGATTGAAGAATACATGAACTCTTGCAAGGGCAAAAGACACTGCAAAAGATGCTTTGTTATCTACAGCCTTCCTTTAATACCGTCCCTGCCTTCCCACTGGTTAACAGAACAGTCCCATGTTTCAACACCTGATCCAAATTTCAAACAGCAAACAAGCAAAACAACACCTGACTTAAATTTCAAACAGTAAACACTTCTTGGAAAGGAACTCGGCCAACGTCATCAATGCTGAGGCTCTCGGCCCCTGGGGGCCCCAACATGGCCCCAAAAGGCTCATGTCTACCTTATGCAAAAATCCTTCCTAAGAGTTGTTAATGTTTTCACAGGCCCAGCGCTGCTAAAATGTCCAAGTTTCATCTGACACTCAAGGCAAACTCATAGCTGTGAGCACTCCTATGAAAAATCAAAAAGTTCAGCACTTCAAAATACAGTGGCAGAGACTATAAACTTTACTATTCCAAAAAGGAGGGACGGTGATGCTAATCTATTTAACACCGCTGTGCTCTTTGGCCCCATCATTGCAGGCCCTTTCGATCTCACAAAACCGAAAACTTTCTACATCATTTTCCCCTTCCCTTGTGTTCCTGCTTTTCAGCATACAGTTTGCTGAAAGCCACAGTCAGTACCCGAGTGACAGCCTGAACATTGGGCTGCGGTGAGATTTCTCCCACCAGATTATGTAGTTTACTGCCCTTACTTTCAATTTTAGTCTCTGGACAAGGGCAAAACGCCAACACACTTTCTGCCACAGCATAGCATGCACGGTTTTTAGACCAACCACCAGTACAGTTCTCTTTCCCATTTGAAACTTTTTGAGCCTGTTCTTTGTAATCCACCCTTCTGTTGGCATTCTGGTCTTCTGAACTCTGACCAAAATCTCCCATCAAGCTTGGCTCACAGCAATCTAAGGCTTCCAAATACATAAAGCAGCGCTATGAATTCTTCAAATCACTCTGTGGGCAATTCAATGGAAGTATCACAAACACATATTTAACAAAAGAGAAAATTACTCAAGCCAGGCGTAGTGATGCGGGTCTGTCATCCCAGAACTCTGGGAGACTTAGGCGGGAGGATTACAAATTTGAGCCCAACCTGGCCAATTTAGTGACTTAGTGAGACTTTGTCCCAAAATTAAAAACAAAAAAGTGTGAGCTGTAGCTCTGTGGAGGCCGTTGAATTCGGTCAATTCCTGCAAAAAAATAAAAATAAAGGAAATGATTCATACATTCATACTGTGTAAGTGTGTAAGTAGACACTCGATCTCCTAGTAAGAAGAAATTAAATTATGTAGCTAATATTTTATAACCATTAGAGTATTAACTGGTATTTTTATACCCATTGGGGCTTCAAGGTAGAAAACAATGCTCTCCAGATGACACGGACCTCAGGGATGCCTATGCAGAAAGTAAATGGGTTCAAGTCCTCAGGAACATTCATTGGATCAATTTAAAAGTAAAAACTCATGAAGAATCCCACCCCGTCAAAAAAGTCACCTTTTATACCCTTCAAGAGACATAGGAAGAATAGTCATCAGCTTTAATCCCAACAGCGTAAAATAACTACTAAACACACCAACGCTCTCCATCTTTGACATCAGCACACAAATTTATTTAACAATGTGGACCACTGGAATCTCTACAAAAAGCTGCTCAACCCAACAGTAGGGCAACCAAAGCCCGAGGTTGAGAATCACAAGACATGGAATTTGTGTGCTAGTTAGCAATGGTCGCATTTGCTTGACATGTGATGTCAGTTTCCTGAACACATTTTGCTTGGTTGGGTCTCACAGAAGTAGGGCCTAAGGCAGGGTTTGCAGTCTTAGCAACTGTTTTAATGGTGCACCTTCAGAAAAGGCAACATGAAAATAAAAAAGCATATACGTGTGATAAAAAGTCTACAAGAGCATCACAAATGCACCAGAACTGTCATGAATTGACAATTTCACAGGATAAAAATGATCTAGCCTTGGCGATTGATACTGGCAGCGTCTATACTTTTTCTGTCTCTGTGGTCATACTACTCCCCCCATTCCCCCCACTTTTCTCTGTGTCTTCTCCATCTGTCTTACAAGGAAACATAGGGTTGCTTTGAAGGCCATCCAGAGAGTCCAGGAAAGGTCCTCTTCTGCAAATTCTTTCCCCCCATTATCACACGGCTATTGTCAGCCATATGTCCCATAAACGCAAGCACAAGTCAGTGTGAGGAATCCGAGAGAAAGTCACTCCTAGGATGTAAGTACCTCATGGAAGACTAAAACTTTATTCTTTATTCCAGTGCATTCTCTATATTGGACATCATTATGATAACAACTTGTTTATTTATAAATAAGATCTTGCTCTGTAGTACAGACTGGTCCTGAACTCACTTTGGAGCCCATTCTGGCCTCAAACTCACAGGAATCCTCCTGCCTGTGCCTCCTGAGTTCAGGGATTACAGGAATGTGCCACCATGCCCAGCTTAGGTGGTGCTGGGAAATCAAACTCGGGGCCTTGTGCTAAGCACTGTAACCACTATACTATTCTTCCGGTCCTGGGATGACAATTTAAATACTCAAGTTAGTAATGATATGAAATGAACAATTAGTGTCATCCAATTATGCCAGTTGTATAAATAATAAAACACAGCAGGGCGCATGCTATCAGCAGTGGAGAGAAATAAGTTCTGCCACTATTTTGTCTCAGCAATTGCTTCACAGACCACAAGGGCTCATCCTTTGTGTCACAGTGACTCACTAGAATGCATCTCACATAGACCTAACTAAACGATCAGGTCGGCGCTCATCTCTAAAGATAACCTCAACTTGGCCGGAATTGTCCTTCCCGGTCCACATTCTCCCCATCCTCTTCTGAGGATACGTCACAAAAAAGATGTTGATACCCTCGATCCCATAGCTGGGCCTGGTGGTGCACCTTGAGAGGCAGAGGAAGGAGAAACAACTTCAAGCCTAACCTGGCCGACGTGGTGAGAACCACCTCTTCTCACAATCAAAGACAAAAAGGGATGGGATGTATAATAGCTCAGTGAGACAGTTGTGGGCTTGATCCCCAGCATCACAAAAACTCCATCAACAGAAACTAGATTCCATGTTTTGGGTTCTTGCATAGAAACAGCAAAGAAGTTGTACTGAGAGAGTTGAAAGTATGTGTCAATAGAAAAGAGACAGACATAAGGCCAAGTCGGAACTCAGCACATCCAAACACACCTGGTCATTATATCTTCTCGTCATGAAATCATATAGCGGTAGGGAAAAACAGTCATGCATCTGAATCTTGTCAGGGTGATTTCCTGTAGAAACACAATTGCAGAGCTGTTCTGCCGAGGAATTTCTTGAAGGCGTTCTTCGTGTCCTTGTTCCTCAGAGTGTAGATTAAAGGGTTCAACATCTGAGTCATCACTGAATACATCACAGAAGCCACTGCTGTCTTCCTGGGGGAGTCTGTCACTACAGAGCTGATGTACACCCCAAATCCAGACCCGTAGAACAAGGAGACAACGGCCAGGTGAGACCCACAGGTGGAAAAGGCCTTATGCCTTCCCTCTAGTGAAGGTAGTCTCACGATGAAGGATACAATCTGGATATAAGAGAAAATGATTCCAGACAGAGGAACGCCAGCGAGCACACCTGCTGATGTGAATATCAGGATGTCGTGGATGAGGGTATTGGAACAGGCGAGCTTGATGATTGCGGCCACTTCACAGAAGAAGTGGGGGATGCCCAGGTCCATGAAGGACAGCCTCAGCAGCATCAGAGTGTGGGCCAGGGCATCCGCCACACTAATCAACACAGAGAGCAGGACCAGCAGGACGCAGAGGCAGGGGCTCATGATGGCCGTGTACCTCAGTGGGTGACAGATGGCCACATAGCGGTCATAGGCCATCACTGCAAGGAGAAAATTTTCCAGGATGGTACAAATCGAGACAAAGCAGGCCTGGGAGAGGCAGCCCAGGTAAGTGATGCTCTGATCCTGGGCTCGGATGTTCACCAGCATCTTTGGGACCACAGTGGAGCTTAAACAGATGTCATTGAAGGAGAGGTTGGCCAGGAAGAAGTACATGGGGGTGTGGAGGTGGGGGTCGGAGCCGACGGCCAGGACGGTGAGCAGGTTGCCCAGGATGGTGACCAGGTACATGCACAGGAAGAGGCTGAAGACGAGGGGCTGCAGGTCCGGGTCCTCGGTCAGCCCCAGGAGAAGGAATTCTGAGACAGTGGTTTGGTTTATAGCTTCTGTGTAATTGATAAATCTCAAAGGAAAAGGAAGAAAGCAGCAGTGGCAGCAGCGTAAGTTGAAATGATGTTAGAAAATCAATCCTGTGGCCACTTTGGTCTTGGTATTTCTAATGTTCACAACAGTAAGAACATACATTTCTATGTTCAGACACCTGATTTGTGTGGGTTTTTTTCCTATTGAGGACTGAGTCAGAGTCTTCACACTGAGCTACGTCTGCAGACCATTTTTAAGTTTTGATTTTGAGACTCTACAAAAGTCACTACACTGCCCAGGCAGCCACTTGCAGTCCTCCTGCCCCTGTCTCTCAGAGCACAGATTACAGGCATGTGCCGCAGGGATGGGCTGTGTTTTTAACTTCTAAGAATTTCAGCAACTAATGCACTTACCAAACTCTATTCCCAACACCACCATGCGAATGAAAGCAAAGGTCAGAATATTTTTCAACAGTCATTCTGCTTGAGAAAGGTTGAGTTTCTGCCCTGAGGAAAGTGTGATCTGTCTTTGCTCAGAGTGTGCAAGGAGCAGATGAGAGCCGGGTGGATATCTCCGCAGACACGTATGACAGTGTGTGAAGAGGACAACAGGCTAAGAGTCAGAGAGAGTTGCTTCCTAACTTCCATCTCTATCCCTCATTTCTTACTCTCTTCAGTGACATCTCGCAGGATGAACTCCTAGTAGACACCTGTCCTTGTTTCCAAAGCATTAGCTGAGAAATCCTGTGTGTCTGGTTCACTTGGAGAGCAAAGGTACATTTTACCTGGATATTGAAGAAGGAAGGTGTGTCCTCAGGAAGGGCAGAAAAAGTGTGTCAACAGGATCCTGGTCAAGAAAGTTCATCTTTGAGAGGACACTCAAAGAGGACGCTCTGAGATTGTTTCCTGACTGGGGTAGGGATATGGAGTGAGGTCACTTCGTGACTTCTTTTTGTATCTCTGGGGTCTCAACATCCAAAGTTCCTCATTAGAGCTGTTATTTAACTGTTGCCCTGATCCCAGGAGACCGTGTCCTGGCCCTGAACCAGCTCTACAGAAGAGAAGAATTCAAGATGGTGGATTGCCTGACCTCAGAGACCAGGGGCCCCTTGTTCTCTTCTCTTCAAGGTTACTGCTCAGCTCTGCTTCATGGACCTTGCTTCCAAACCTAAGGCACGTCTCTAATAAATCCCTGTGTTGCTTGCAAGTGGCTTCCTGAAAGAAAGCACGTATATATTGCTGACAATAAGGGAGGCTGATTTCTAATTCAGGTGTGAAAACGTGCATGATGTGTGTGGATATGCATAATTATGAATACTGACTAACATACTGGAGAAATGCGAACATTCAACAAGGTCCCTCTTTCGTAGCACTGATATTTACTAAAACCCAATTTTAAAAAATATCTTACATAGAATGTTCTGGTCTTCGTGTGCTCAATGCTGATTGCCAAAAATACACACAGACGTGTGACTCCATGGTTAGAATGTCACAAATGATTTTTAAATGTAATCACAAGGGTGCTGATGGTTTTCTTTGCAAATACTGAGCCGAAATTATGTGCCATTGCTGGGACAGAATATCTGACATATGCAACGTAAGGAAGGAATGATTTAGTTTAATTCACAATTTCAGAAAATCTCAGTCCACTCGGTGGAGTTGACAATAGCGGAAGCATATGGCAAAGGCCTGAGAGCTTCTCACGGCATGGCAGACAGGAAGCTAAGTGAACAGGGTGGGGTGGTGCTAGTATTTACCCTTCCGGGTCCCGTGCCTGTGAGCCATCTCTTCCAGGTCATACCTCAGTGTTCTGCCACTCCCAGGTTAAGCCCTTGTGATCCACCCCTTCCGGGTCACGTGCTCAGTCATGTGCCGCATGCTCATAATCTACTGTATGCCCTAATCCACCACACACCTGTAATCTACCCCTCCTAACCAGATCCCACCACTCTATAGCGTATAGTTCTATAGCTACATCCAAACACATGAGCCTTTTGGGGGACATTCCAGGTCCAAACCATAACATTACGTTTTTGCTTTTTTAAAGGAGGGGTTTAATTACAAAATGACCAGAAGGCCACAATGCACAGATGGCCCACGGGCTCAGCATGGTTAGTTGAATTCCAGCCATCACCTCACAGGTGGAGGCGATGCTCTGTGTTAACGTTCCTCCTAAATTAACCTTTTGTGCTTATGGATGTCCATGTTTTCATGTGCATACAAACATGTCTTATTTCATGGTGTTTCCTAAGCCTGGGAAATCTGGCAGCTTAGTGAGACCTTGTCTCAAAAATCACAAACTATTCCACGGGTCGGGGATGTGGCTCAGAGGGAAGACCCTGGCACCAGTGCCCAATACCAGAAAAAGAAGAAAAGCAGTGACATGGTTACTAAGAGAGAAAGGGGGAAGAGAGGAAGGAACAGAGAGAGGAAGGAAGAAAGAATGGAAGGAGAAGGAAGAGAGAGAAAGGAAAGGAAGGAAGGAAAAAGAAAAGAGCAAGCAGAACCTTGAGAGCAGGCCGAGGAAAATAATAACTCTACGATTCATATTCACGGGTAAGAAGGCATTTGCTCTCGTCTCCCAAGATACTAGTTGTCAAGAAAAAGTGTAGTGCTTCTTAAGCAATTGCTTGTGTATGTAGTGTTGAAATGATTTATGTTTGTATGTGTTTGTGAGGGACAATGTAATGTCTTGGTTCTGTGTTCATCGGGTGGTGGTCCATTCAGGGGCATGACCTCGTCCGTCACTTTCATCTTTTGCCATTCCGTTAGTGAGCATGTACAAATGCCTCCCCTGCGGGACATCACGTGGCATAATTACTTACATTTACCCGGCTGTGCCATGGGGCACCTGAGCTCGCCACTTCCCTCGCAGATTAATGGGGCACCTGTTGATTAGCACAGCTTTCCTCCCCTCTCCTTCCTGCTCCTCCGAGTCCCCACCTGTGACATCAGCCGAGTTTGAAACCTCTTATTGCGAGTGACATCACACTGTCTGTCATTCTCTTCTTGACTTAGTTCCCGTTACATGTGTCTTCCGGGTGCGTGGGATTTCCTGCAAAAAGCCAGATAATGTTCCGGTTGGTATACATACTCCGTTCCCCTTATCCAGTCCTGCCATGGCGGGTATGTAGATGGGCGTCACCATTGGCGATGGTGAGCACTGCTGCAGGGGACTGCGGCGTGTAGCTGCTGCTCTACGTGCGGATTTTATCTGCTTTGAGTAGATGGCCCATAGTTAGGATGCAGGACCTCTAGGATCTCCCACGGAGTGACAAGCCTGTGTGTATTTCTGGGTTTTTGAGGACCCTCTTTGTTCTTCTCCGTCAGGGCTGTGCTGGCCTAGATGCCGCCGCCAGCGCAGAGCTGTCTCCCTTCCTCCCAGCCCGGCCTCAGCAGCGTTCTTGGCTTCTGGACCACTGCCGTTCTCACCGGAGTGACGTGGTACGTGATGGTCTGCGTGCGGGGGAGAGAGGACGGGGTCTCATTGTGTCGCCCAGGCCACCACCCCGCCACCCTTGAACTCCTGGGATCATCTTCGCTTCAGCCTCCTGAGTAATTCCAAACACAGGAATGCGTTGCTGTGCTGGGCCCATCGTTGAGGTTTTGATTTGCGTCACATTAACTAATGCTGTTGCACGTTTTGAAGATACCTATGCTCCTTTAAGAAATGTCCACTCAAATCCTTTAGCCTATTTATTTATTTGATGACAGAATCTCTCTAACAATTTTCCCAGGCTGAGGTTGAACTAATGACCCTCCTGACTCAGCCTCCCAGAGGGCTGGGATGACAGGTGTGTGTCACCATGCCCAGGTTCCAGTCTTGATTCTCTTTCCTTTTATTCTTTGGAGGTTTGTGCTCCCATATATCCTCGATTAACCCCACGTCAGGTGTGTCGTCGGCAACTGTTTTCTCTCGTGCTCTAGATTGTCTGTGACGCCTGTTGATTGTCTCTGATGCTGCTCAGAAACTTTTCACTTTGTCCAGTGTATCTGCAGTTTCGGTTTTTGCAGCCTCGCCCTGTAGGGAAACATAGCTCAAATCACTGCCCAGGACAGCACTCTGAAGTGTTTCTTTTTCATCCGTAATTATTGTTTTTATCAGTATGAGTTTTGTTATCCATAGGAACGACATTCCCTTGGTGAACTGGTGGGAATACTTACTGCATTTTGATCTTTTCTGTTTAACTTCCCCTCCCTGAATACACCTGCAGGTGGTTGAGGAGGGCATCAGAGAAGGGCAGCTGGATGACTTGATGGGTCAGAAAAGGAGAGGCTGGCTACCTCACGGAAGAAGTGGGGGGTTTCCGGGCCACAGGCAAGAGGACAGCTTCCGTGCTTTGGACTGGGGAGTGGGGCTCGCGCCTCGCTGGTGAGCGGAGTCGAGCCAACACGACAGGCTTCCTCTCCCAGCTGGGTGGTCTCCGTGTCAATTACCCACTTGCACACCTGAAACTGTCTCACCGGCCAGCTGGAGGTTCCTTAGCCATCCAAGCCAGCTGGCCATGGCTATTAGTTTGCATTCTTTCAAAAGCCAGAATTGACAGATTTTTATCAGCAAAAGGTCTACTAGGAAGGCTTACAAATTCGAGGATACAGACAGTCCAAGATGGCTGCTCAGGCCGGAAGTAGATCTCCCGCCCGGGACTGCGCGACAGCCGGTGAGGTGAGAGTCTGCTGTAGATTAGAAAATGTTTCCTAAGCCAGCCCCGGTGGTGCAGGACACTGTCATACCAGTATTATGGGAGGCTGAGGCAGGGAGATTGCAGGTTTGGCACCAGGTTGGGCAACTTGCACCTGGAAGATCCTGTGTCAAAAAAAAAAAAAATTAAGAAAAGGACTAGCGATATAGCTCAGTGTGAAGGCCCTGTGTTCAGCTCCCAGTCCCATAAACAAAAAAAATTTTTTAAAAATGTTGCCTATGTGCTTGCAGCCCCGAAGTCTCTTGTTTGGAAATGCAAATCCTCTGCTCCATCGGTCAGTTCTAACTGGGTGACCACACAGATGGTTACCCAACTCTGTGTCCTCCTCTGGGAGCTTCTGCCCTTAAAGATTCGCGGGCTCTTACACTGAATTAATAAACACCACACAAATAGCTAAATGAGAAAAAGAGGGGATGCAGGGGCTCTTAGTGGAGAAGGTAGCAACAAAACTGTGTGTTAGCGCTCAGAAGATAGAGGTGTGTGAGACAACACACACAGACAACCCAAGACCGTTTTCTTCTTCATGGTAATGACGATCCTGAGCTCAGAACTTCCACACTGAGCTACATCCCAGCCCATTTGATTTTTGGTTTTCAGACAGGGTCCTGCCAAATTGCTAAGTTGCCCAGGCTGGGCTCAAACTCACAGTTCTCTTGCTTCTGCCTCCCAGTGTGCTGAGATTATAGGCCTGTGCCACCAGGGCTAGTGAGAAACCAGCTTCTGAACAGAAGTGTCCCTGCAGAACAGTGGTGTGCCTCTCCTGGGGCAGAGAGGTAGCAGTAACACTGCCGGTCCTTTGGTGTCACGTTTGGCTGGCTCACTTCATGCAGGCTCTCAGAGATGCTCTGTAATGGCGACCATCTTCCACAGGACGAGAAGTCTGGCATCTGAGCTTGCTCAACTGCAGCCGCCTGCTGGCTGTGTAGACTAACTGGGGTGTGAGGATAGCCTCATCATCTGTGTTTCTCTAGCCGTCACACTGTATGTCTTAAATATGAATACATATGGTTTTTATTTGCACAATGACAGCTTAATAGGTTAAAGAGTAAAATCCTCAGGCAGATGTTTCAATGAGGAGAATGAACAGAGCAGTAGCAGCCAGCACAGAGATGGGCAAATAGAGCTTCCACACTGCCCTTCCCTACCATACGTGTGTGCATGTGTGTGTGCATGCACATGTGTGTGTGTTCATCCCTAAGAAAGAAGTGACAGGGTCGTAAAGTTAAGTCAAGGGGAAAAAAGAAAGAACATCATGCTGTCTTGATGAATGCAAATTATAGAAACTTTTTTTTTTTTACATTGAAACTACTTGTTCCCGGAAGAAAGTATGATCGAGAAAAGTTTGGAAGCCACAACCTGTCCATTAGTTACTTCCTGAAGACCTAAAATGGTTCCTCCAGCTTTCTTACCAATAGGTTCCAGCTCCCATAGGAAGGAGAACTATTTGGGGAATTGAGGTGAAATAGGACAATTTGTCTAACAAGAAGCCTTGGGAATTTCTTTCTTCTTGGCCCAGCAGTTGTAAATATTCGCTCAGAAGCTACAAATGTCCCCCCAACCCTAGCTTGTCTTCTTTGGGCCAAGGGGATACCTCCATGTGCACCTGTCAGACATCCTCCTGGCCCACAGACTCTGCTCTGGGAAGCACAGTCAGCTGTCTTGCTCTCCGTCCCAAGAGTGGAGATCCAGCCAGTATGATGAATGCTTGAATGATGGTGTCCAAGGGAAGAAAGAAAGCACGGTGAGTGAGGAGATTCAGGATGAGAGAGGAGAGGAGACCACAGAAAGGATGGAGGGGCCCGGGCGAGACGGAGGAATTCAAGGACAGCTCTGTGACCTCAGTGATGATCTCACAGAAGATTCCATCTGGCTGGGCCAACACCTGGGTCCCAGCGCAGAGCTCCCCGGCCACTCTTACAGTGGGATCCTTGCTGAAGGTCTGGGTGTTCCCAGGCACAGAGCTGGGCTTTCTTTCAGCAAAGAGCTTAGCTTGACTTAGAGATGACTACTTCCTTGGTCCTTCCTGCCCATAGTAACCTGCCTGGCCATAGAAGCCTTTTCCAGTCCCAACCTAACAATATCTCTGGCCCCAGCTGTTGGCCAACTAATGAAGACGACCTGGACTTCTATGTGGACTAATCTGCCCCACAAACCCATGGCCCACTCACCTGCTTGTCCAGCCTCCCAGGTAACCCCTCTTCTGCCCTATCCCCAATCCTCATGCTGGCTAATCTGCTCATGCTAAGTAAAGGCTTCGTTCCCTCCACAATCAGGGCCTCACACCTGGATTGCCACCTGAGCGTGGGCCTATGAGGTCGTGGGGGGTAATTAGCTTTTACTTCAAATATTCTACCGCCAGTCATATTTTGGTTTCACCTGGTCCTTCTTTGGCCTAATGCTGTTCCGCTCAGCCTAGGTTTGCTGTGATGCCACCAACCCTTCCCCACATCCCGTGACTTGCAGTCATGTCCTCTGTAGCAACTGGACCAGGTTTTTCAAGTCCACTTGAGGACCTCAAGGAGTAGAAAGTTTCCATCCACTACCATTCTTTAGGGAGACCCCTAATCTGTCCAGCTCGGAAGGCCGTACACTCTCGGGGTCTACTTTGGTTTAGAATCGTGCTGTCTCCAGTACAGACACACTGAGAAATCTCAGGGACACTGGAATCTCTCAGTTGCTGAATTGTTTTTTTAACCAAGAGAAGAAGAAACAGAGTGAGAAGGTGTCTAGAAAGGAGGAATTCTAAGATCTGTTTGTCAATTCATTTAGTAACTTAGTTCATGGGTAACTCTTCTCTTCTTTTGGAATATAAAAAAACTGAAACCTTTTACTCAAATTATGAGACAGGGAGGTAGGATGTTATCAGTAATTCAGTGTAACATAATCTTCCAATCCAATGTCAGAACACAGAATAAGAAAGGGTCCTTGAGCTGCACCCATTGCACAGCCTGTAATCCCAGCACTTGGGAGGCTGAGACAGGAGGGTCACAAACTCAAGCCCAGCCTGGGAAACTTAGCAAGACCCTGTCTTAAAATCAAAACTAAAAAATAGGCTGGGGATGTAGCTCAGTGTCAAGACTCTGGGCTTGATACCCAGTTCTCTCTGTCTCTCTCTCTCTGTCTCTCTCTCTCTCTGTCTCACTCTCTCTCTCTCTCTCTCTCTCTCTCTCTCTCTCTCTCTCTCACACACACACACGTTGATCTCATGATTTCAGGATGGTTGTGGGAAAGCATAAGGACACAGAAGAATTAAAGACTTGTAAACTCAGAAATAACAGAAATCTTGACGTAAGGTGGGTGGAAGAGGAGATTTGTGGGAAATAACTATAAAGATGGTTGTGGCCAACAGAGCGACTCATCCATGGCTTGACTTTGCCAGTAGATGTAAGAGGGAAGAGCCAACAACTTGAATGTCCGCAGGGATGGTGACTCGATATATGTCAGTGAGAGCTGCAGGAGGAAAGAGACTTTCTGTGTTCCGTGTTGAGCTTGCCAAGCCGGAAAGCAGTAGACGAGAGAGAGAGAATGTTTACACTTACAGCTGCCTTCTTTTATATCGGAATCCTTGCAGAGGATTTTACCTGAATTTAATCCTCAACACAACCCCTTAAGTGACACAAAGTTACCATCCTTCCCTTCGGCAAAGCTTTTAGCATTTTGGCAACCTATGTGGGATTGGACAACTACCAAGTGACAAGTCTCTGATTCAAGGTGAGGGACGCCTCTACCTCTGTCTTCAGTGTCGTTTTAATTGATATGTAATAGCACATACTTACTGGGGACAGGGTCACATTTTACACGTGTCTGCAGTTTATGAGGTCCAGGTTGAGGTCATTGGCAATCTATTCCTTCAAACATGGAGAGACATCCAAAATTTTCTCTTTTAAGTGTTTGGAAACACACAGGAAATCACTGTTAACTACTAACCAAGTCCGAATGATTATTAACAATTCTATTGTGCTACAGAGCAACAGAACTAATCTTCTTTCCTAACTGTATTTTTTCTCTTGTTTTGGTGCCCAGTCACCAACTTTTCCCAGTATTTGTGATTGTCTCTCTGTCTCTCTGTCTCTCTGTCTCTCTGTCTCTCTGTCTGTCTGGCTCTCATTCTCTCTCTTCTGGTACTGGACAAAACTCAAAACTGTCATATTGAGATACATCTGAGGTCCTTGTGTGTATATGTATTTCTTTTTTAATTGTGGAGATGGGGTCTCACAGAGTCCCTAAACTGCCAAGGCTGGGCTCAAACTTGTGATCCTCCTGCCTCAGCTTCCCACAGGGCTGGGATTATGGGGACGTGCACCAGGCCCGGCTCACTATTCGACTCTCCAGCACAATGAAATGAACTTTTTGACGTCTGCATGTAAAATATTTGCCTCCCTGTGCCTGATGCTTCCATTAACACGCCGTCTTTTAGGTTCACCCATGTTGCTGTAAATAACAAGATTTCATTCTCTTCTAAGGCTGTGTAATATTCTTCTGCTGTAGCTTTTTGACCCAATCGTTGTTACGTAGATCTGATCCTCTGGCTATACACATTGAGGTGACGCTGCCCGTCAGCCAAGGTCGTGCTGCAGTGGCAGCTTCTGCAGAACCCTCTTGCCGTGGGCTGTCCCCCATCCGTTATGACTGCCAACCTCAACAATAATGCCATGGAGCCCACAGAGGCAAACGATAAGCACTGGGGCCAGGATTCGAACCTTGGTCTACCAGGATCCAGCCGCCTTTGCTTACCGTCCTCCCACCTGCCCTCAGGTTCTACAGGTGAGGGTGCTGATTGTGCTGTGGGAACACGTGGGTACCTCTGAGCCTAGAAGCAGAAATTTGAGAATAAGCTGTGAAAACAGAGCCAGGAATCAAGTTTTTAAAAATTTAATTCTTTCCTTTTCCCCCCACCCCATGATTATTACTTTTTTATTCGTACGTGGCTGTGAGATGCGTAAGAGTCACATTCGCGCTGGGGAACAGGGATGCATCCACTGCACCTTCGTGGCTTTTTCCCTCCTGTCCTCCCCTCCCCCCGCCGCAGGGCCCCTCCCGTCCCTGTAGAGTCCACCTCCCTGGTCCCCGGGCCTCTAGCATGACAGCCCTAAGGTGCATCTGTTTTCCTACACATGATTCAAATTTACAGTTCTTTACAAGAAGCTCTTGTAAGGCCGACTGGCCTGCCCTCCGGGAGCCTGACACAGGACGATCGCAACTTCGAGCCCAGACTTGGCCACTTAGCCCATTTCATCTTTGATGTTGAGACAGGGACTCGCTAAGTCACTAAGTTGCCCGGGCTGAGCTTGAACTCGGGATCCTCGTGCTCCAGCCTCCCAAAGTGCTGGGATAACAAACCTGCGCTACCAGGCCCAACAGTGTTCGCACTTTTACTTGGAGAGTGAGATCAACTTAAGAAAGGTTAACTATCACGTGATTTCTCTCACGCCAGAGAAACCAACTGTAAAAAGTGAAAGAGCGAAATAGAAGAGCAAGGGAAGGAAGTGGGGAGATGTAGATTCTGCGGAGAGAGACCAGGGGCGTGGGGTGACGGGGTGGGGA
Organism: Ctenodactylus gundi; assembly: GCA_004027205.1. Lineage (NCBI taxonomy): Eukaryota > Metazoa > Chordata > Mammalia > Rodentia > Ctenodactylidae > Ctenodactylus > Ctenodactylus gundi. The sequence goes on along the minus strand of PVKB01002229.1, from coordinate 53,745 downwards.
GGGACAGAGGAGGTAAAGACAGCCCAGGTGGGGCGTGTATGTGCACCGGCGCCTCGGGCCGAGTGAGTTAGGGTGTATCTCACATACACACTCAGACAAGGAATAATTTTGAGAAAGAATATCACAGAAATGTCTAGTGATTAAAGCAAAACATTTATTAAGTAGCCACTAAGTCTCGGTGATGGGGCCATGACTGGCTTCGTTTTCTTAGTTTTGTATTCATCAAATTTTCTGCAGTGAACCATTATGAATTTAATAATCAGAATAAATATCATAAATATAGCTATAAGAATAAAGATGGTCAGAGAAAAACCGTGGAAAGGTAACGTGTGTGCGTGTGTGTGTGTGTGTGTGTGTGTTGCAAATCCACATACACTAGGCAAGTGCTCTTCCTCTGAGCTGCATCCCTAGGCCTTTTTACTTTGAGATGAGGTCTTGTTCAGTTGCCTGAGTTGCTCTTGAAATTTTGATCCTCCTGTCTCAGCCTCCCCAAGAGCTGGGATGACAGGCATGCACCGATATGCTTGGCATTAAAGGCAACCTTGGAACTGAAACATCTCTGGCCGGAAGAAGCCAGCAATTTTTTTAAAAAATCAGTGAAGCGGAGTGTGGTGGCACCTGCAATCTGGCCCTCTGAGAGGCAGAGGCAGGAGCATCGTAAACCCTAAAGCAGATACGACCTCGTCTTCCCTCTCAAGATCACACAGCTTATTCCTGTTATTCACACAGCTTCACCTTGTACTTCCAGGGGAATCACGCCCATGGAGGCCCAGAACCGGAGCGGCACGTCGGAATTCATCCTCCTGGGACTTTCAGAGAAGCCAGAACACGAGCCTCTCCTCTTCGCTTTGTTCCTGTGCGTGTACCTGGTCACCGTGGTGGGCAACCTGCTCATCATCCTGGCCGTCGGCTCCGACCCCCGCCTCCACACCCCCATGTACTTCTTCCTGGCCAACCTGTCCTTGGTTGACCTGTGCTTGGCCACCGACACGGTGCCTAAGATGCTGGTGAGCACCCAGACCAAGAGCAAGTCTATCTCTTATCCCGGCTGCCTGACCCAGATGTACTTTTTCCACTTCTTTGGCATCATGGACAGTGTCTTAATAGCTGTGATGGCCTATGACCGGTTCGTGGCCATTTGTCACCCCTTACAATACAGCACCATCATGAGCCCGCGCCTCTGTGGGCTGCTGGCCGGCATCCCATGGGTGTGTTCCTGCTTCATCTCCCTCACCCACATCCTCCTGATGGCCCGCCTGCTGTTCTGTGGCCCCCACGTGCTGCCCCACTACTTCTGTGACCTCACGCCTCTCCTCCGGCTTTCCTGCACAGACACGAGGGTGAACAAGGTCTTTGTGCTCCTCGTGGCGGGAGTGGTGATAGCCTTGCCCTTCGTCTGCATCCTGGCCTCCTACGTTCGCATCCTTGTGGCCATCGTGAAGGTCCCTTCCACAGGGGGCCGGAAGAAAGCCTTCTCCACCTGCAGCTCCCACCTCTCCGTGGTGGCTCTGTTCTTTGGAACAACCATCGGAGTCTACCTGTGTCCCTCTTCTGTCCGCACAGCCGTGAAGGAGAAAGCATCTGCCGTGATGTACACAGCAGTCACCCCCATGCTGAATCCCTTCATCTACAGCCTGAGGAACAGGGACCTGAAGGGGGCCCTCAGGAAGCTCATTGACAGGAAAATTGCCTCATCTTACTGACCCTGGGACTCTCCGTGGAGCAGGACTTAAACCTAGAGGGTCACGGAGAAAAGCTGGAATTGCATGGGTTGGAAGAGAAGCTACTATGAATTTTGAATTGGAAAAGCTCAAAAGAAAAATCTAAGCTGGACACAGTGGCACAGGTCTGTCATCCCAGCAATCTGTCAATCACAGCCTGGGCAACTCAGAAATTTAGTAAGACCCTGTGTCAAAATCAAAACTAGAACCCAGGTGGCAATGCAGCTCAGTACGAAGCACACAAGTCTTAGCCCTTCCAGCTCTCCCTTGGTTCCGGATTCGCTTGGCACTCAGCAGGTGCAGGCGGGCACTGCTTAGCAGCGGGGGTACATTCTGCTGCACAAACTCGCTATAGATGATTTTGTCGCTGTGGGAATTTCATAGGGCGCGCTTACATAAACCTAGGGGTCATAGGTCGGTTGCTAGACAGGCCTTCCTGGCGCAGGCATAGACGAGTTAAATGGGACGTGGGTGGAGCCGACCAAGACCAACAGGTGCTCTGCATTACTCCACAGTGAAATTTTCTCAAGCAGTACTACGAGTCGAACCCAGGGCTTTCACATTCAGCTACATCCCCAGCCCTTTTTAATTAATTGTTGACTTTGAGGCAGGGTCTTGTTAAATTTCTCAGGCTTGCGATTCTCCTGTCTCAGCCTCCTAGAATGCTGGGGTGACAGGTCTGAGCCACCAGGCCTGGTTCATAGCAAAGAATTTTTTTTTTAATAAAGTGCACTCTAGGGTAACAATGGAAATGTGGTCCAGTAAATACCTAAACCCATAACATAGTCACTTATTATCATTATTAAGTGTTGCATTCCACGCTTATTAGCTGCACTTTTCTTTTATAAGACGGACGGTGGAGGTTGGTTTACACCAACAGCGTCCCCTCAGTGACTGACCTGTGTTGTGCTACGATGATGACATCATTAGGCATTAGATGATTTCCAGCTAGAGCCCAACCCTGTAATCCTGGCTACTTGGGAGGATGTGGCAGGAGAGTCACAAGTTTAGGCCAGCCTGGATCATGTAGCAAGACCCTGATTCAAAATGAAAAATTTAAAAAGAGCTGGGGTGTCGCTCAGGGGTACATCTGGGCTTAATCTCCTCTACCACAAAAAGAATTTTCAGCCCCACTGTGATCTTACAGGGCCACTGTCATACACGTGTGCCATCAATGGATAAAATGTTGTCTGCTACACACTTCTATTTCAAAAATTATTTTATCAGTGTATATTTTCAATACATATGAATTACATACAGCTTGGGGAACTGGTATGTTTACAAATTGCACTTTTTTTTTGTTTTGGATGGTAGTGATTGAGCCCAGGGCCTCTCCACTGAGCTGTATAGCCCAGCCTACTTTCGTAATTTTCAATTTTGAGACAGGGCCTCACAAGGTTGCTAAGTCGCTCGGGTTGGTCTTGAACGTGTGTGATCCTCTTGCCTCAGCCTCCACAATGTTGGAATTACAGGACTGAGCCACCGAGTCCAGCATACATTTGATAATTTTTAGCTCCTCTTCCCCTCTGTAGCTGACCCTGGCCAGCCCCAGAAGTCCTTCCCATCCCTGCAAAGTCCACATTTCCTGTCCCCTCTCTCTTTTTTCACTCTTTAGGTCACTTACATGTTGGCTCTGTCATATAAGTGACATGAGGTGGCAGTTCACCTTTTGCACCTGACTTCCTTTGCTAAGCATTATGGTCTCACGGTGCCTCTCTGTCTCTCCTGAAGAGCCCATGCTGGGGCTGATGGTCAGTGCCGGCCACAGAGTGTTGAGGGGGAAGGCAGGATCCCTTGAGTCTGGAGTTTGTCATTAAGTGTGGGAGGAGATGAGGAGATATGTGGACCATGAAACACAAAGAAAAAGGTGGGATACAACAGAGACACCCAACAGAGCCTGGAGGGAAGGACCGGGTCATCTTCTTAGCCAAGGAGATCCCACAGACAAACAGAAAGATGCTACTGTCTGTGGGAAAACAAGAAGCAAGACCCACCAGTAAGAAAATAACATTAGAGAAGGGTGCATGCGAGAAGTGAAAATCCTAGTCACGCCCAAGACGTGGGAAGACACGACATCAAGGTGCAATTAAGAAACCATCCGGAGCCAAGCTCCGTGGTGCAGACCTGCCACCCCAGCACTCTGGGAGGCTGAGGCTGAGGAGGATTTCAAGTTGGAACCTAGCCTGGTCAATGGGGCAAAGACTTGATTTTGACAAATGCCTTATTTTTCTATCTTGGTTGAGAGAAAGTTCTATTCTTGTAGCTAATAATTACACTTAAGCATGAAACTGTCTTTCATTTACACCAAGAGACACGAAAGAGGAGATTCGGTCCGTTTATTCACAATGGCATAAAAGTAGCTCCCAGATTTCATGAGTATCAGAAAGGTAGCCCTTTTCAGTTGTCACAGCACATCATGAAAAATTAACACTGAGAATAAATGAAAGGGTGTGGATTCAAAACAAGATGGAGTCTCAGAAGTGCAACTATGAAACAGCCAACCACTGCGGCGGGAGCAATAAACATCATGACAATAATCACCAAGATACAATAATCTACCCTTAAACTCGATTGAGGTGGAAAAGAAACAAATGCATCATAAATTATGAGGGCATAAATAAAAGATCTAGTAACAAGGCATTAGATTTCTTTCAATCTTTCTTTTATTATTTTTTCTGAGAATTTTAACCCATACCCAGTGACCTCCTTTATTTGAGATAGGATCTTGTTGAGCTGCCCAAGCTGGCCTTGAACTCACCACCCTCTGGGCTCACCCTTCCACATAGCTGGGATTTAGAGCTATGCTGCTATATCTAGATAACTCAGTAGATTTTTGTACAAGTATTTACAATATTGACAAACAAATACTGATTGCATTTATCCAATTTCTCTATGAGAATATATGGAATTATATTTCTGGTGTAGCCGGTGATTTGAGATAAACAGCTTCCCTGCAAAGCCCCCCTGTGAATGTGTGTACCGTTCACCCTCTTATCATCAAAAGCCGTATTCAAAAGTGACAAGAATTAGGATATGGAAGTATTATTTTAACAGGCACCATTCAACTCACAACACACAGGCCTCCTGCATGGTGCCACGGAAGGGTCTGTTCCAGTGGGCCGCAGGGAGGCACTGAGTTTTTTGTCCCTCATGCCACACCCGCGCATGACACCTCCATCTATCACCACCATCTGGTGACACTAAGAGCAAGGTGCCGCGTCTAGCCTGGAGGAAGCCCTCATCCCCGAAACTATCCTTGTAACGAAGAAACATTGTCCACATCGTCCCAGCGTCTCAGAGCCTGGTTCTTCTGTCTCTGTCAGAACAGACAACCACCCGTTCTTGTGAAGTCTCATTACGCCAAGACCATCTTGAGCAACCAAGATCATTATGTGAACGGCATACATAAGAACCCGAGGAGGGTGGATGCTAACACGACCTCATAAGGATTTTTTTTAAAAAAAATCTGGGCTTGGGGGGCACAGGTCCCTCATCTCAGCCTGAGGCAGGAGGATTCTAAGTTGAACCCAGCTCAGGCAACTCAGTAACTTAGCGAGCCCCTGTGTGGTCCAAAACACACAAGTAGGCTGAGTCTACTCTTTACACGCTAATCTGATCTGTCTTACACCTTTCCCTGGACTGTCTCCTACAAATTTTCTTCTCCTAGGCAAATCCATAAAAATTCAGTGAAACAGAGTGGCCTGTTGAGGTGCTGCTTCAATGAACGCGAGGCAGCAAAGAGGATCGTAGAGATGAGAATCACTTGTGAAGCCCAGGCTGGCCTTGGACTCAAGCAATCCTCCTGCCTCAGCCTCCCAAGTGCCGGGATAACAGGTGGGCACTGCCACGCCCAGCTTATGTGGTGCTGGAGAATTGAACTCAGGTACTTAGTGCTTGTTAGGCAAGAGCTTTGACCCCTGAGCCATTCCTCCAGTCTGCAAAGGTGAGTCTTAAATTTCACGTGCATTTAGACAATGTAGGAGTGAGTGGGTTTTAGGAGAAATTAGTGATAGAAGACTCGGGCATTTTTGCTCATCTGTACGTCTGCTCTTTAACTCAAGGCCCAAGTCAATGACACAATCAGAGATAAGATATCCTAACAAAGAGGTGTCTTAGGGCGCCCTGCATGTCCCTGTTCCTCAGACTATAGATAAAGGGGTTCAGCATCTGGGGAACCACGATGTACATCATGGAGGCCACGACGTTCTTTGCAGGAGAGCCGTTGATGGCGGAACTCATGTACACGGTGAATGCTGTCCCGTAGAACAAGGACACCACGGAGAGGTGGGACCCACAGGTGGAGAAAGCCCTATACCTTCCCCCCACTGACGGGATCTTTAAAATAGAGGACACGATTCGAGTGTAAGGGAAAACAATCCCAAAGAGAGGAACACCAGCAAATAGGCTAGTCACTGAATATATCAGAAGGTTATTGATGAAGGTATCGGAACAGGCGAGCTTGATGACTTGAACGAGCTCACAGAAGAAGTGGGGGATCTCCAGGTCGGTGCAGAAGGACAGTCGCAGCAAGGTCAGGCTGTGGAGCAGGGCATTGGCAGTAGCGATGAGCAGAGAGAGGAGAAGCAGCAGGATACAGAGCTCAGAGTGCATGATGGCCGTGTACCTCAGAGGGTGACAAATGGCCACATAGCGGTCACAGGCCATCACCGCAAGGAGGCAATTCTCCAAGCCACCAAATATCAAGACAAAGCAGGCCTGGGAGAGGCAGGCTGCGTACGTGATGCTCTGGTCCCGGGCCTGGATGTTCATCAGCGTCTTGGGGACCGTGGTGGAGCTTATACAGATGTCCGTGAAGGACAGGGTGGACAGGAAGAAGTACATGGGGCTGTGGAGGTGGGGGTCGGAGGTGACGGCCAGGACGATGAGCAGGTTGCCCAGGATGGTGACCAGGTACATGGACAGGAACAGCCCAAAGAGGACGGGCTGCAGGTCCGGGTCCTCAGTCAGTCCCAGAAGAAGGAATTCTGAGACAGTGCTTCGGTTTCCGGCTTCCATGTTGCTGGTGGATCTTAACAGAAGAGATAGGGTGAGAAATTCGGAAATGACCGGCTTGTGTGCCGAGCAGCAGCTGGTTCACCTGGGACTGAGCCTGGAATGAGAAATCCCCCTCCGCCCCCCTCCGTTGAATTCAGTTTCGATAATTTCTGTGTTTGGGCCAGGTGAATAATCTGGCATCTCCGAAATTTCAGAGGTGATGTTTTAAAATGTGTGTTTCTCACTTGTGTGGTAGACCACAACAATATTCAAATCTCTCCTTCCCACGCTCCCTCCGTTTCTGTTCTCTACACCTCCTCGACCCTCCACTCCCTTTATTAAATTCCAGCTCTAGTTCACATTTTGTACCAAGTGCTGAGGCAAAGAATAGGACGGGATGTTCCCTCGGTGTTCAGATATAGAGGAAGGTGCACTGGGAGGGGGAGGGAAAGTGGCAAAAATCCAGAGGAACTACAGTGTATTGCAAAGCTATTCGAATTTAAAAAGACAGGTAAGAATGAACTCACCAAATCTGACTTCCAGAACAAATGTCCATAGACCTTGGGGATGTATGCCGTTATCATGGACGCAAGTACACGCTTAGGCAAAGACTTGGCCGGAGGGCTGCTGGTCTGACTGCTGAGCAGACTCTCCTGACCAGCCTCAGCTAAGGCCTCTGAAGACTGCAGAGGTAGCTAGCTAGCTGTCTGTCTTTCTGTCTGTCTGTCCTTTTCTTTTGAAGTAATGGCGATTGAGTGCTGGGATGATGGAGACCTGAGCTACCACACCCAGCTTAGCGTTCCAGAAGATCCTGAAGGCCTTACAATTTCCCTTTGTAACTCTAACAGTTGACCCAAGTGGCCTCCTCTTTTTTGGCAGGGAGGGGAAAGAGGAAAGAATTTTATTGAAAGATTATTAAATAGGGAGAGCCCTCCCAAGCACTTACATAGGACCTTGGGGAAAGGACACGGGATTCTTTTTTTATTTCTGGAAGCTACTCTTTATGAAGTAATTCCCCTGAGAGAAACCTTTCGCAGACACGATCACAGACAGATGTTTAACACACATGTCATTTCGATAAGGTGGCAGCCTTCACGGGAAAGAAGGGGAAACGTGGCGCACAGAGTCATCTGTCTTCCACTTAAAAAGTTCCTTTTTCCCATAGTGCATTTAATTTACGTGGCACTGAGATAGAAGATCAAGGCAGCAGCTCGGGACACCTTAACTAGGCAGAGTCACATGGAAATGTCAAAAATTATCACACCCAAGCCAAGCTTGAAAAAGGGTCAATTGATAGTAGAAGTGTCAATGGAAAATTTATTTACATGTATACTATATATATATGTATATGTATATGGGTGTATATATATACATTTTTTTTTTGAGACAGGTATCACTCTGTAGTCCAGTCTGGTCCTGAACTCACTATGCAGCTCAGGCTGGTTCTGAACTCACGATATAGCCCAGGCTGGCCTTAGAACTCTCCACAATCCTCCTGCCTCAGCTTCCTGAGTGGCATGCCCCGTTTCTGCCGTGCTGAGGAATGAAACTCAGGGCCTTGTGCTTGCTAGGCAAGCACTGTAACTGCTGCGCCATTCCTCCAGACCCGACGACTTCATTTTAAAAGACCTGAAATGGACACAGAGACACGTCACTATTTCTGTTCTGGAAAGAGGAAGTGGTGGTGGCGGTGGGTTGGGGCACAAGCTGCTGGGGCTAATCATAGCCTCTTTTGTTCCTGTTCAAAACCTACGGTAGTTTTGGAAGGCAGATTGCAACTGAGAGGCCGGACTCCCAGCCCCCATAAGACTTTGTTAATCTCTGCCTCTTTCCTCAGAGATCTCACAGCCCCCAGCACAGACCCGGAAACGTTTTCTGAACAATGAAGGCCCACAAGAGAGGGAAGGTTGCTGTGGGATTAGGCATGTCTCCCCCAAAGCTCACTCACATGCCGAATTCTTAGCGGTCGTCAGGACCTCACATGACTGTATTTGGAGATATTTTTTTGACAGGGTCTCGCTCTGTAGTCCAGGCTGGTCCTAAACTCATTGTGGAGCCCAGGCTGGAGATTATTTTAAAAGTAATTGAGTTAGAGTGTAATCATTAAAGAGCCCTAATTGGCGGTATGACTGATGTCCTCATAAAAAGAGAAAGCACACATGGTGGTCAGGCCTGTAATCTTTGCTCTCTGGGAGGCTGAGGCAGGAGGACTGCAGGTTCCAACCCAGCCTGAGTAACTTAGTGACTTGGCAAGACACTGTCTCAAAAAATAAAAAATAAAAACGGGCTGGTGAGGTAGCTCAGTGCAAAAATTATGGTTTCAATCCCTCATACGAAAGAAGGCAGAAAGAAAGAAAGAAAGAAAGAAAGAAAGAAAGAAAGAAAGACCTGCGGAGGAAAGACCAAGTTAAAACACAGAGAGAAAATGGCCACATACAAGTCATAGAAAATACCTCAGAAGAAACCACTTTTGCTAGCAGCTTGATTTTTGAACTCCCAACCTCCAGAACTATGAGACAATGAGAAATCTCACTGTTAAGTCACTACCTAATCTCACTGTTAAGTCACTACCCAATCTCTGGTTGTTTGTTGTAGAAAACCTACCAAGCAAATACACTGATTCCCCCCAACACCAACACCAACACAAGAACTCAGGTTAATATTGAAACATTTTGAAATGGTCCTCATGTTTGTGCAAGGGCAGATTTCTGTTCCGAAGGGAATGGACCCTGCCCTGATAGAGAGGATGAGACCCTCAGAACCAGGGCTGGGTCTGTGACAGTGTGTCAAAAGGGTGACAGACAGTTGAAGAGAACGGCACGGGAGACTTATTTCTCGCCATTGTGTGCATGGCGGCTCCACCCTGCTTCTCCAGGATGAAACTCTCTTCAAATATCTACCTCATTCTCAAAGAATTAGCGGAGTGGCTGTCCCTTCCCTGGGTGACTTCCCTGACAATGATGCTTAGCACCTCACCTTGAAGATCAAATGTCTGTCTTCAAGACGGACATAAGCATTGACTGGGCTAATGGGCTGCTGGTCCAGAACGAACGTCCCTAGGATGAGGAAATGCAGGTGTTTCTTCCTTACAGAGCAGGACTGTTGAGTGTGGCACATGCCAACTCCTACTGTCTCTGCATCTCTGGGGAGCAATATCCAGAGCACCTCATTAAATGGTTGATTTTACTGTTATTGTGACCCCAGGGGTGTCTTTTCTTGAAGACCAAGAATAAAGAAGAATCCAAGATGGCTGACTTCCCGCCCACTAAGACCAAGTGTTCAATATCTGGATCATGCTTGGTTCTTGCTCATGTCTATTCTGTGGTTCTGACACATATCACACATAACACTCTTATAATAAATTCTGATGTTTTGTACTTTATTTTGTTTCTTTAATTTTTTTGAGACAGGGTCTAACTCTGTAGCCCAGGCTAGTCTTGAACTTATTGGTGCAGCCCACGCTGACCTTGGACTTAGGACACTTCACCTGCCTCAGTCTCCCAAGTCATGGGATTACAGGCCTGCGCCATCACGCCGAGCTCTATGTGGTTCTGAGCCATGCTTTAACCACTGTCTCGTTCCTCCAGCCCACCCCCCATCTTTTATTTTTATTTACAAATGCATCTTTTCTATTTTATGTTATTCAGAAAGCCCCCTTGAGTTTTAAGTGTGAAGATATTTCCTATATGTACAAGTAATAAAGTCTACAAATATAAATATTAGCAAAGATTTTGAAAAAAAAGCCAACACAAGCCACGCGTGGTGAAACAGGCTTGTCATCCCAGCACCCTGGGAGGCTGAGGCAGGAGAATAACTATTTTGAGCCCAGCCTTGGCAACTTAGTGATTTAACAAGACCTTATCTTAAAACAAAGCCCTGGAATATAGTTAGCACAAAGACCCCAAGTTCAATCTCCAATATTTTAATTTTGAGACAGATTCTTGCTAAGTTGTCTAGGCCCAGCTCAAATTTGCAGTCCTCCTGCCTCAGTCTCCCAGAGTACTTCAATGACGAGTTTAAGTAAATCACCACGTCCAGCTGTTCGCTTTTTAAATTAACTAAATCATTGTTTAAATCGTGTTAAACCATGTACAATAAAGGTTACCACTGTAATGGCTTTCCTGTACAGCTCAAGAGTGTGAAGTATAATCCTCGTGAAACAATCACCACCATCTACCTCCAGGATAGTTTTCTCTTTGCAAAACTAAGACCGTCTCTGGTACATGCTAACTCCCCAACCCCCTTCCAGTTCCAGCACTTTCTGTCTCTATGGATCTGGCTCCTCAAGGTGCCTCGGATAAGTGGACTCTCCATCTATGTCTTTCTGTGACTGGTTTATGCTGTTCGAGACGGTATACAGAGGGCCAGTGACGCAGGTAAAAGTGAAGATTAAGCGTCAGAGGACACTCCCTAGCTGGCAGTGTGCAAAGTTTTGACAAAATTTGAAATCAGGCCCCAGGGTTGAGAGATCGAGGTTCTTGTAAGGGTTGGAGGAAGAGTCTACGAAAGAAATGTGGCAGAAAAGGGGAAACCTTATTTTTTCTGATCTTGCTGTTTCTGTAGCTCAGGCTGGTCTTGAACTCATGGAAATCTTCCACCCTCAGCCTTTTAAGTGTTGGGATTCCGGTAGGCAGGGAAACTTTTTATTTGCCAAAGATAATTTGAATATTCATGACATGATTTGTGGGCCCTGAAAAATTATCAACTGAAAAATTTGCGTGCTCTACTCGGTAAAATAATTAACTCAGTCCTTGTGAGATGGTTTTCTTGGGCTGAATGGGCGATGCAGCACACATGTCAGACTTTCCCGCACTCTGGTTCACCCTGGAGGTCCGTCTTTTTCTAGATCCTCTAACTCCTTGTAGAACTTCTGGCAACACCTGCCTTTGTTCGTAAGATTGTATTTGTGAAATTGCAACTTGACAAGGTGATTTCTTTTGGCCTCACACACGGCCTTGGCTTCAGGGAAGGAGGTCCATCCACAGGAGTCTTCAGAGACAAGGGCCTGCTAGGAGAAATGAGTGGGCCTTACACCAAAGGGTGGTCTTGATCTTGGGTAGCTATGGTCCATTTATCTCTATTGTCTTCTGACTACTGGGTACTAGCTGGGAAGGATAGCTTTATGGAAGGAGCTCTACTACTAAGCTTTTCAACCCTTTCCTGCCGGTGGGTACCCACTACAGATTATTTCACTAAGAATTACATGCTCAAGGTTCACCCATATCCTGTACTTTAAACCTAAGCCGATATTCTTCCTCACACCTCGGTCTGCTCAGCACTGATAAGGAAATGTAGAAGCTGGTGAACAACTGGTGTATAAGAGGAAAAACTGTGGAAAATAAAGTGTCTTTTGCAGAGTCCCTTGCAAGAGTCCATATATATATATATATATATATATATATATATATATATATATACATTTTTTTTAAATACACACTCTCCCACTCGAGTACCCGTTGACTGACTGAGCAGGCTCAGTCATGATCCTCTTGCCTCAGTGTCTCAGAGTACTAAAATTATAGGCAACTGCCACCACATCCTGCTGTGACACCAAGTTTGAGTCCAGCCTGAGCTACACAGCAAGACTTGGTGTTAAAACAAAAATCTGGCATCTGGTCTTCAAGCTGCTTGTTGCGACTGTAGCTGCACTGGTTCTTTCAAATTATCCAAAAGGAACCATCAACACACATCACACACCATCCAGAAATATACTGGTACATGTGGAGAAGTCAGTACATTATCAAGCTGGTGTGGTGCTGCACATGCCGAAGGCTGAGACAGGAGGATTGGAGGTTCAAGCCTTGTCTAGTCAACTTCCAATCTTTTAAAACCCTGTTTAAAAGAAGTAAAAATTTTAAAAATAAAAAATAAAAGGCAATATAGCTCAGTGTAAAAGACCTGTATTCAATTCCCTGTACATTATATACCTTTAAAGACATTTCTTTAATATTCAAATCTTCAGTTTTGTTATGCTTATAAACTCCAGATCTCTCCTCTCTCTCTCTCTCTCTCTCTCTCTCTCTCTCTCTCTCTCTCTCTCTCCTTTTCCCCACTCCCTCTGTACTGGGACTGAACTCAGGGCCTTCACATTGAGCCTCATCTCCAACCCTTTTTTATTTTGTATTTTGAGGGGTCACTAAGTTGCCCAGGCTGAGCTCAAACAAGCAATCCTGTTTCAGCTTCCCACAGTGCAAAGACGTTGTCAGCCATGTCCATCACCATGCCCAGATAAATACATCTTTTTATTGTGTTCTTTTCTTACTGTCTTCAAATACTTGTCAACTCTCTCATTTTATAAATAAGCCCACACCTCGAATCTTCACGCAAACGGCTGCTGTGTCATGGACATAAGCACGGAGGACGTCATTTGTACAGGACATAAAGCCTCTGAGAGCATGGCCGCCCACAACTTGCGGAAGATCCAAGAAGCACAGCCCTGACTTCAGAAACCCGACCCTCACTCCTTAAGTGATTACCGCGCCTGCACCCAGAGCTGAGCAGGGATCCGACCTAAGGTATTAAGACAGATATAAAATAAAGTCAAAAATACTCAGTTGAAACATTTGTAGCTTCCTATTTGGCAACGGCAGGCCCCGCCTTTAGGTTCTTATTGCAAGACAATTAAATGCCTTTTGGGCACCACTGCCATGATTCCCCAAAGGTTCTGAACTACAATTCCCAGCGTTCTCTTGGCTCCGTTTCCGACGCGGCCAATGAGATTCTGCGAGACTTGGAAGGCGGAAGTGAAGCGGAAGCCATTACTCTCGGGAGGCAATTGCGCTTGGACACATGGGCGAAAGAGGGTTCTGTGGCTGCTCCCTTCCCGCTGCAGGGGACTTTTCGCCGTTCCGCGGCACGTGCGACATCCGTGTGAGCTTATCGACCCTCGGGGGCCGCGCCCAAGACCTCTGCTCCCTCGACGCCACCCCCTGCGGTAAGTCCTGCTTTCCTCTTTAACCCTTTACCCGTCAGTTTCCCCCAGATCCTAAGAGGGCCTGGAAGCCAGAAAGGGGTGAAGGGATGGAAAGAACGGGGTCGAGAAATGTGGAAGCCGGGCGAACTGTGCCTTTTGGTTTCCATGGTCATCGATGGAAAAGTGGCAACTGAAATTTGACCATTGCTTTTAGTAACCCTGGAGGATCTGGTGACCTGGTTTTTAAAAACATAGTGATTTTTTGAGGTTATGTCGGAAAAGCCCAGTTGAGTTTAGGAGGTCGGAGGGCGAGCTGGGGCTGCAGGCTTGTAATCCCCACGCTGCGGGAAGCCGAGGCAGGAGGATAACAAGTTTGAGCCCTGCCTGGGCAATTTGGCGACTTAGCGAGACCCTGTCTCAAGATCAGAAGTTGGAAACTGCTGGGGATGTAGCTCAGTGTGAAGGTCCTGGCCTGATCCCCGTTTCTGAGAGAGGGAGAAGGATGGAGAGGGGTGTGAGGGGGCGAGAGGAGTCGGAGATAGCAAGAAGCCTAAACCTTTTTCTTACGGCCTTGCAGTCAGCCTGGTCTCCATTCGTGGGGCCACACCTGTTTCCTCTTGGTTCGCATGTACCTTGAACCTTTTTATAGTTTTGAGTTAAGTCTTCGGTGTACTTAACTTTATTCCTTGGGCAAGCAGTCTATAAGATTTAAAATTGAGTTTGACATCATATCAGGCTTTTCTTTTCTTTTTTTTTTTTACTGATTTATTTTTGCAAGAGGTTCTTGCAGTGTTGTCCAAGGCAGCCTTGAACTTTCTGTGGAGTGCAGGCTGTCAGGAGGCTATCAGTCTCCTGAGTGCTGGGATTGCAAGTGTCTGCCACCATGCCCAACAGCTGGCATCCCGTCATTTAAATTGAGAGAATTTATTTAAAATCTGCTAATATTTTGCTTTTTAATTTTTGCCATGTATTTTGGGTAGCTTTTTTTCCTTCAGATATTTTAAAATCGGAAAGTAGGCCTAATTTAATTTCTGGAATATTTCCAGAATGGACAAATATACACTGTTCGGCTTTCAGTGGAACTGTTCTTTAAAAGAGAGCAGTACCTGGAAAAAATCATTTTTTTTCCTGGAAGGGTGTATGTATCGTTGGGAAATTTGAAAACCTGCTTCGTCTCCTTTAAGTTCAAGGCATCCTGGGTATTTTTTATCTCGTTCCTGCTCCTCCTCCATTCCTGCAAAAAGGCCTTTACTGGGCAAGGGAGTAAATAACTTAATACTGAGTCTTATAATCCATGAATCTATTCATTTAGGTCGTCTTTAATTTCAACAGTGTTCCATCAGTTGTTTTTGGCAAGGGCTCTTTGTTTTTGTTTTCGTACTGGGGATTGAGCCCCGGGAATACTGAGCTTTATCCTCAGACCTTTTCATTTTGACAGAGTGTCTTGCCATGTTGCCTAGACTGCCCTTAAACTTGGGAGTCCTCTTGTCCTAACTTGCATTACAGGTGTTTGCCACCACTTGTCGTACTTGACTTGTTTCTGGGTGCTCGATGTATATTAGCATAAACAGAACTGGTTCTTAACTATCATTTCCCAGTTTGCCCAGATGTGTTTTCTCAGTTTTGCTTACCATAGAGTAAGATGCAAAATTTTCTGTTGACAGTCAGAGAATGGTTCCGCCGTACACATTGGTAAGAATTTAGTTGCTTTCTGGGATATTGGGCGATGTGATTTCCTAGTCTCCTTTGGTGTAGATGTCCCCTTAGGGTTAGCAACTTCGAGTTTCTGTGTGACTTAACCAGTTGTGCGCAGACAGCTGATCTTCATGGATGCCTTCAGGGAGGAGACAGATGGCTAAGAATTATCCATAGTTGGTCTTTTGCTAGGTGATGGTTGTAATAAGCTAAAGATTAAAAAAAAAAAAAAGGACAAATACTGTTGAAGTGATGGGTTGCGACTATTGTCAGCTGGAAAGCTGGGGCAGAAGGAAGAGGGGGGAGCTATTCAGCAGCAAGATGCCAGAAGCATAGGTGGCCTGGAGTCCTCTTAAGTGGGCCAGATAACTGGGCAGAGAAAGCTTCAGAAAGAAGTTCTGTCCACAGAGATTTGTTCCTTTCCCTTTCCTTCTTCCTCTCTCTTCACCATCCCCGCCTGCCCCCTACCCCTGTGTGTATCCCTCCCCTGCCCCACCCCCTTGCCCTTCCATCTGTCCATCCTCTACCCATCACTTCCTTCTTTCCACCCCAGCTCAGAACCTCACTCAGCTAGGCAAGTGTGGTGCCACTGAGCCACGCCCACAGCCGGAGAATAGACTTCTAAGTCATTGTCTGGGAGGTGAGGTTGATTCCTATCTGTGACCCACAGGTGTGTACACTGGTGTGGAGGGTGGAGCCCAAAAGCCCTGGAGGCGGGAACTCTGGTCCTAGAGGGACCATCGTCATGGATAGAGCTGTCCGTAGTGGTGGGCAGCCTTGAGGGTGAAAGGAAGACTAGAAGTCTGAGTCAGAGCACTTCACAGATAGAGGAGATGAGCAGAGTTATGCTCAATAATTCATGACTTCAGGGTGAATCTGGATTCTCCGTGAGGCCATTTGGGGACCTTCGGCCACATTGCTTAATGTTTACTAATGGGATGAAGACCCAGGATCAGACAGCTTGCTGCTGGAAAGAGGAACTGATCTACCAGACAGAACAGAATTGTCCATCGTGAGCGGGAGAGCAAGGCAACCTCTGACTGCTTCCCTTGGTGCCCTTCCCTCTGTGACAGGTGCTGCCTGTTGAGGGTCCTGTGACGGCAGGTGAGTACCTTCTCGCTTCTCCCAGTGCCCTGCTGTTCAGACAAACTGACCATCACTGACAGGATGGCAGCTGTTGGTCTCTCTCCCACCTTGGGTAAGTTCTTGGGTTCTTGGCCCTAGAGATGGAGCTTATGCTGCCCTGACCATCTCTCTGAAGTTAAGGGATATCCAGCCATTGGGCAGATGCCAGGGGAGGCTGGGTGAGCCTTAAATGGTGGGAGACACCCAGGTGACAAACTTGGGGCTTTGGAGAGGGGAAAGTTCATTTGTGGATAGATGGTGTTTGAGGAGGGTGGTGTGTAGACCTGCTTAGCCTCTTTTTTGTTGTGGTTGTTTATTGATATATTTAAGAAGGTAACAGCTCTACCTCAGAACTCCAGTTTCTTTACTCATACATTGAAAATAGTTACAGCTTATCTGTAATCCCAGAATCTCAGATCTGAACTTTTTGAGTGCCACCAAGATACAACAAGCAGGACATTCCACACCTGATGCCTTAGAAAGGGTTGTACTCAAAATTCAGGAACACTAACAACGTCCTGGAACATTACCATCAAGCTGTATATAAGATACCTATGAAAAGCACGTGAATTTTAGTTTTAGACTTGAATCCCATCCCAAGATAGCTCGTTATGCATATATAAATATGCTAAAACCTGAAAAAATGTCTCATCTTATGATTTTTTTTGTTTGTTTTTGCAGCTGAGGATTAAGCCTAGGACCGTCACACTGAGCTACAGCCTCAGCCTATTTAATTTGTGATTTTGGGACAGAGGCTCACTGAATTGCCCAGGCTGGGCTTGAATTTCCAGTTCTCCTGCTTAGCTTTTCATAGTGCTGGGACTACACGTGTGTGCCACCATGCCAGCCCTAAGCATTTTGGATAAAGTGTAGTCATTCTGAGTGTTTCTTCTCATGGACATGTTATGCCCAACACCTTCTTTTCTGTCCTTGAGAAGCGTAAGGCTGCTCTGGTTTACTAGTAAACGTGGGGTGGGTATGTACATGTGTGCGTATGTGTGTGTGACCAGGGGACATGCACATTAGTCACTCGTAGGAGACAGCTGTTTCACACAAATCTTCTCCTTCAGCTGTGTCTACCCAGGACCCTGCCTGTCCCCAAGAATCAGAATTCCCACTTTGTCCAAAACACCATTCCTGTCCCCAGGACTTGGACCTGTTTGCCTGCTGTGATCTGGAGCCTTGTCCAGCAACTGGAGTTTCGAATCAGGTATTGAGGACCTCAGGGCCCTTAGGGTAGGACAGACACTTTCTAGAAAGCTTCCACTGTCTATCATTGGAATATTCCCAGACCTTCATCCAGCCTGATAGCTGGAGAGAACCTGGGAAAATTGACCGGCTGTCCTGGTATTGTGAAAGTTAGAGGGGTGTGTCTTAGTCACTTTCTCATCACTGGGACACAACTTGAAGAAGAGAGGTTTGTTTTAGCTCGCATTTCAGAGGTCTTAGTCCATACGTGGTCGTCTGGCTGTAATGGTGGAAGAGGCAACGGTGACGGGCATGGTGGAATAGCCTGGCACAGGAAAGCTATTCATGGTATGGCAACAGGAAGCAGAGTTAGGAGAAATTGGGAGCCAGAATATTTCTTTCTGAGCCATGCCCCAGTGATCCACCCCTTCTGACCAGGCCTTACTTCTTGGAGCACGTGAAATCATAGTTGGATGATCCACTGATGAGTGTAGTGTCTCTGTAAGCCCATGACGTCAATACGTGAGGCTCTGTGGAGACGTTCCATATTACCTCATAGTGCAAGACTAGAGGTGGACAGCAATTTGATGCCTTGTGTCTTAGTTCCTTTTTTGTCACGGTGACTCAATCCCCGACATCTACAAAGAAAGGGAAGAATAGTTTCATTTTAGCTCACAGTTTCAGAAGGTCTCAGTTCATTCATGGGCGGGTGGCAACAGTGGCAGCATGTAGTTGAGTCGGAGCTGGAGGCAGCTGCTCACAGCATGGCAAACAGGAAGCCAAGCCAAGTCCAGAGGGAAGCCAGAGAGCAGCGTGTATCCTGCCACGTCCCGTCCCAGTGATCGCCCCTTCTGGGCCACACCTCTGTCTCACCCCTTCCTAGTCTGGCACTGCAAACTCTGTCATTTTTCTCTGCCCTTTTTTCCTTCTCCCTTTTGCCGTACAATGCCGTACATGCACAAATTGGGAAGAAAAGTTTATTTTAGCTCACGGTTTTAGAAGGTTACAGTTCGTTTATGGGCACCTGGCCGCAGTGGAAGCACATGCAGGCAGAGGTAGAGGCAGTTCCTCGTGACATTGCAAACAGGAAGCAAGAGGAAAGGCGTAAGCAGCATGTATCCTTGCAGGTCCCGTCATGATGATCTGTCCCTTCGAGGTTTACGCCCCCACCAAACAGCTGTAATCCAGTCCACATGTTTGTAATCTAATCCACATGCCTGTGTTCTACCACACACCCATAGTCTACCCCTCCAGACCAGGTCCCAGTTTTCTAACAGCATAGATAATCCATAACGTCCAAATACATGAGACTTGGGGGACATTCCAGGTCCAAACCATGGTGTCTTTTCATTGTATCTGAAGCAATGAGATGGGGCAGGATCACTTCAGGGAAAAGATGTCAGAGGACTGTCTTCTGGAGGAGACGCTGAAACCCACAGCGCACTATGTGGAAATCCTGTGTTGAGTCTCATGCCCGGCCTGCAGCCTCCACCATCTTCCTATGAGCACCCATAGTTCAGTTTATCCCTGATCCCCCATCTCTGATTTTCTAGGAATCTGTGACGTTCCAGGATGTTGCTGTGGACTTTACTGAGAAGGAGTGGCCCCTGCTGGATTCCTCACAGAAGAAGTTGTACAAGGATGTGATGCTGGAGAACTACAGTAACCTCACATCCCTGGGTGAGGCTGGCCTCTCTTTTCCTGTCTTCAGGAGCCACATTGTTTGGTCTTCATACTTGCTGTGACCCAGAAACCACTGGGAGGTTTGTTACACAAGTGTGGACCAGTAGCCTTCGTGCCTTCCATTATGATGTCTCTCCTGGGGGTGTCAGAAGCCAACTGTCATACTGACCTGTGAGGTTTTAAGATTATGTGTAAATTTGGGCATGGGTGTCTGAGATTAAAGGATCCCCGTTCTTGGACTGGAGATGTGGCTCTGTGGTAGGGCCACCTGATCATCCTGATTAGCATGTGGAGGCCCTGGTTTCAAACGGTTCAAACCCCAGTATCATACCCCCCCCCACACACACACACACACATACTCACAGAGCCATGCGTGGTGGTGTGTGCTTGTAATCCCAGCACTTTGAGATTTTGATCACACACACACAGCCAAGGAATGTGGTGCATAAGACACACACATGGTCAAGTGTGCTGGTGCGTGCTTCTATTCCCAGCACTCTGGGAGGTTGAGGCATGAAGATTGTTAGTTTGATCCCAGCCTGGACAAGTTAAAAAAACCCTGTCTCACAAAAAAAAATAAAATAAAAAATAAAAGTGTGGAGCTGCTGGGAGCATAACTCAGTGGTTAGAGCACTTGCCTTGAATATACAAAGGGGCACTGGGCTCAATTCTGCAGCACCACATAAAAATTGGCCAGGTGTGGTGGCTTCACTTGTAATTCCAGCACTCTGGAGCCTGAGCCAGAAGAGTTGCCAGGTTGCCATGAATTCCAGAAAAAACAATAGATTGAAGATGTAGTTGAGTATAAAGGCTCTACGTTCAATCCCTAGTATTATCCACTCCCCATACACAGAAAAAAAAATTCCTATTCTTTGGGAAATTATAATGTATGGGTATTTGTGGGCTTGTTTTTGATGAAAGAGTTATACTGCAGCTAAGTCGAACTTGTCTATCTTCAGAACCCCGAAGACCAAAATGTTGACCCCAGACTAATGGAAGGGGTTGTCCTCTGCACGGTCCTCCCTCAACATGTGTCTTTCCCCGTGAGTAGGGTATCAGGTTGGGAAACCCAGCCTCATCTCACACCTGGAGCAGGAAGAGGAGACGAGGACAGAGGAGGGGGGCACTCAGCAAGGTGCCTGTCCAGGTGAGCAGTGGTTTTCAAAGTTTGAAATATGTCCATCCCCCCTCCCAAATTCTCACATGTTCAGAGCTGATGGGCTTTGGGGACGAAATTGGATCATCTTAGTTCCTTTTTTGTTGCTGTGACATGGTACCCAACACCCATAAATTCAGGGAGGAAAGGTTTGTCTTAGCTCACAGTTTCATGAGGTGTCAGTCTGTTCTTGGGTGTCTGGCAATGCTGGAAGGGGCTGGCAAGGAATAGCTGCTCACATTATTATAAGAGGAAGGATCTGGACCTCAGGAAGAACCCTAGGCAAGAGTATATGTCCTTCCAGGCCTCACCCCTAGTGACTGGCCACATGCCCAGTGACACACCGTGGAGGACGTGTCCACCTCCCCTGACCAGGCCTCACCTAACAGCCCGTGACGTTCATGGAATCCATAGGTCATCAGTAACACCTGAGGCTTCTGGTGGACTGTCCGGAACAAAGCCATGCCAGGTCACAAGCGCTCTTCATCGTGGGCGCCAGTCCCTTGGTGAGTCATTAGCTCCGTGTGCTTAGCAGGAGTTAGGGCCTGACTGGATGAAGCTACACTGGGTGTAGCCTTGAAGGCATACATTTTGTCCCCAGCCCCTTCCTCTCTGGTTCTTTGTTGTTTCTCCACTTTCTGGTTGCCCTGAGGTGAACAGCTTTCTTCTGCCATATCCTCTTGGCATCTTGTGTTTGCCTCCCCACAGGCCTAAAAGCAGTGGAGCCAGTTACCACGGGCAGAAACCTCTGAGACCATGAGCCAGAGTAGACATTTTCTCCTTCACGTTGTTACACTCAGGTGTTAGGAGTCCTGAAAAACTTCCCCTGCTGTGTCAGTGAAAGAGTTATACTGTCAGATGTCATCATGGTATGAGTGTGTCACAGATCCCATGATGTCTTAGTCACTTGCTCATTGCTGGGACACAGCTCCTGACATGGACACTGAAGGAAAGGAAAGGTTAATTTAAATTCACGGATTCCAGAGGTCTCGGTCCATTCGGGTGCTGCTGGCAGTGACAGGAAGGTTGGGAACAGCTGCTTAATGGAATCTCGAGAGGAAGGATCCACGTTGGGAAGAAGCAGGGGGAAGCGGATATCCTTCCAGGCGGCACCGTCAGCGATCCAGCGCAGTCCGTGTAACCTACTGTGCCCTCAGCGATCCTACACATCGCAGCCGGGCCCACCTCCTACCAGAACATGAGATCTCTAGATGACCCACAGGACTTCAGACTTAGGCCCGGCAGAGCAGATCTAAGCTGTAACATGACAAAACAGCCAGCCAGGGACAGAGGGGCTCTAGTTGCTGTTGTCGTGCAGTCACTTCTGTGAGGACTGACTCACTCTTGGAGACCAGTGGTGTCCCCTGAGGGTGTGCCAGGTCCCACTGCCTCAGCATTGCCATGTTGAGAACTCCGCCTCCAACACAGGAACCTCTCACGGACAAGTGACTCCAGGTCTTAGTAGGCAGGGACATTTGGTCATCTCACCCACAGATAGCAGAAATGCTCTTTCTTGTAGCGCGCTCTGTTCTGTCACTTTTCAGTCACCGTGCCCTTTTATCTTTGACCCTGATACTCCATTTGGGCCTTTTGTGTCACTCCTTGGAAGATGACCTTTCTGGTAATACTCTTGTTATCCTTGTCAAGTTGAATTCACTTAGATTTCTTCCCCTGCGATTGCCAACCTCAGTCAGCCACTTTCTCAACAGTCGTCATTCTTATGTGTTTTTTTTTCTTTTTGTATCGTCCTTGTATATGGTACATCTTTGCAAAGATACCCACCTGTTTTTATCTCTTCTCTTCCACTTCTTTTTCCTGCAAGTTAGTATTTTTTTTTTCTTTATTTCAGACTGGGAGATGCCATCTAAACCCAAGTGGTCTGTTCTTATGGGTGATATATTTGGGAAGGAAACAGCTGGTGATATGGCGATGGTGAGATTTCCCTGGGGGCTGGAGGAATAGCTCAGTATTAAAGCGTTTGCCTAGCTGGCACAAGGCCCCAAATTTGATTACCTAGCACCACATAATCTGGATGTTGTGGTGCACACCTGTAATCCCAGCACTTGGGAGGCTGAATCAAAAGGATATTTCCTGAGTTTGGGGCCAGCCTGGGCTACAGAGCAAGCCCCTGTCTCAAAAATAAATAAATAAAAAATTCCCTGGAGTCATCTATGTCTGGTCTGAGTTTGGTTTTAAACAGTGAATGAACTGTATGCAGTGAAAGATCTTCATGAACGTAGTACCCTGGGAGCCTTGTGGTGTAGCATTTGCCCTTTCTGATAAACCTCAAACGAATCAGGAATAGCTCAGGTGCACCGCAAATGATGGCATCCCTGTTCATGGGTACATGTGCCTATGCATGACACCTTATGTAGGGTAATGACTAAGGCCAAGAGGGGATGGGGCACGACTTCCTGGTAGAGCATGTGGTTAGCGTGGGACCTTGGGCTTAATCACCAGCGCCATAAGCAAGGAGAGGCGAGGTGAGGTGAGGGGAGTTGGGGGGCGGAAGGAAAGAGGAGCAGAGGAAGGGGACTGGAGGGGTGTGGCGAACGTGGGAAATGCCAGCCGTCTGTCGTCTTTTCGTCCCCAGGACCAGACCCATCTTGGGGGCGAATCTGCAGAGTATGCCCAGTTGTTTGCGGTCTTGGGCGTGGGTGCTCATGTCACCCCCCAGCAGCCTGGAGGACACGTGGGCACGAGGCCCCATCACCGCCACAGCTATGGGGTCGTGTTCAGGAGCCGGACACCCCTGGCTCCGCACGTGAGTGTGTTCGACGGGCGGAAGATGCACGAGTGCCATCAGTGCCAGAAGGCCTTCACCACGAGTGCCTCCCTCACGCGCCACCGCAGGATCCACACCGGGGAGAAGCCCTACGCGTGCGGTGACTGCGGGAAGGCCTTCAACGACCCGTCAGCACTGCGGAGCCACGCCAGGACCCACCTCACGGAGAAACCCTTCGACTGCGGCCAGTGTGGCAACGCCTTCCGGACCCTGTCGGCCCTGAAGATCCACACGAGGGTGCACACGGGCGAGCGGCCCTACCAGTGCCAGGAGTGCGGCAAGGCGTACGGCCGCAGCTGCCACCTGATCGCGCACCGGCGGACGCACACCGGGGAGCGGCCCTACGCGTGCCTGGACTGCGGCAAGGCCTTCCAGCACCCGTCGCACCTCAAGGAGCACGCGCGCAACCACACGGGCGAGAAGCCCTTCGCGTGCCCGCAGTGCGGCAAGGCCTTCCGCTGGAAGTCCAACTTCAACCTGCACCGGAAGAACCACGCGGTGGCCAAGACCTACGCGTGCAAGGACTGCGGCAAGGCCTTCGGCGACCTGGCGGCCCGGCGCAAGCACATGCGGGCGCACGCGGTGCGGAAGCCGGCCGAGTGCCGGCAGTGCGGGAAGGCCTTCCGCAACCAGTCCGTGCTGAGGACGCACATGAACTCGCACACGGGCGAGCGGCCCTACGGCTGCGACCTGTGCGGCAAGGCCTTCGGCGCCAGCTCCAACCTCACGGCGCACCGCCGGATCCACACGCAGGAGCGGCGCTACGAGTGCCCGGCCTGCGGCAAGGTCTTCGGGGACTACCTGTCCCGCCGGCGGCACATGAGCGCGCACCTGGTGAAGAAGCGGGTGGAGTGCCGGCAGTGCGGCAAGGCCTTCCGCAACCAGTCCACGCTAAAGACGCACATGCGCAGCCACACCGGGGAGAAGCCCTACGAGTGTGACCACTGCGGCAAGGCCTTCAGCATCGGCTCCAACCTGACCGTGCACCGCCGGATCCACACCGGGGAGAAGCCCTACGAGTGCCCGGCCTGCGGGAAGGCCTTCAGCGACCACTCCTCCCTCAGGAGCCATGTGAAGACCCACCGCGGGGAGAAGCTCTTCCCCGCCGCCGTGTGGAGAAGGCCCCAGTGAGTGCCCCGGCCAGGAGGGCGGCGCACAGGGGCAGGGAGGGCCCGATCCTCCGGGAGTTCCCGCTGGATGGGGACGGAAGGAGCGCACGGAGCCGAGTCTGGTGTTGCGCACCTGTGGTCCCAGGACTTGGGAGGCAGAGGCAAGGGGATTGCAGATCGGGGCCCAGCCCGGGCCGTTTAGCGATCGATGAGATCCTGTCTCAGAATGAAAGATAAGCTGAGCATTTGGGCTATGTGGAGTTCAAGGCCAGCCTGGAGTGCACAGCAAGACCCTGACTCGAAAGGAGGGCATGGGGGCTGGAGGAATGGCACGGCGGTTAAAGCGCTTGCCTTGCAAGTGCACAGCCCTGAGCTCGATTACCCAGCACCACAGAAAACTGGATGCGGTGGTACACACCTGTAATCACAGCACTCGGGAGGCTGAGGCAGGAGGATTGCCGTGAGTCCAAGACCAGCCTGGGCTCCACAGTGAGTTCAGGACCAGCCTGGACCACAGAGTGAGACCTTGTCTCAAAAAAGAGAAAGAAAGAAAGAAAAATGTAGGCCATGGACTTGAATTCCAGCTTTTGCAAAGACTGACAAGACGAGGTGTTTTCATGCCTTGGGGCATCGGTCAAGAGCCCTTGTGGTGCAGAAGCGAAGACTGGTGTATGTGAAGCTCTCAAACACACAGAAATCCCATCTTGACATGTAATGCTGAAATAACTCCAGCAACATTTTTCTTGTTCAGGGCAAGGAGGGAAGATCGCTGGTCATTTCTGCAACTAGGGAAGCCTTTGTGGTCCTATGGTCTGCTTCTTTCTAGAAAAATAAAAGCATGTCAAAGGGAAAATCTAGCCAGGGCTGATGGTGTAGCCCTGGAATCCCAGCATTTTGAGTGGCTGAGAGAGGCAGACCACAAATTTGAGCCCAGCCTAGATAGCAACTTAGTGACTTAGCAAGGCCCTGTGTCAAAAACTGGCCTGAGGATGTAGTGTAATGTGAAGGTTCTGGACTTAATCTCCAGTATTGCCAAAGGTGGGGGAAAAATCTATGAGGTAAGGAATGTTAGGAAGATCTACAAAATCAGGGAAGGAGGAAGCAGATGTCCCTCAAGGACTGAAACACTTGTAATTTTCAAAACACAGCCTTGCTGAGCGCTGGTCCACTGCTGCGGTTTCAGCTGGGGGTGGTTTTACTTCCTATGGGACACAAGCTGTCTGGAATTCAGGCGTTCAGAGTGGAGGTGAGGTGCAATCTGGAGTTGGTATGAGGGATGTGCCGAGGACCCCACAGTCCATAGGAACCCTAGGAACCCTCCCCCACTGCCCCGTCCCAGTCCCTGAAACATATCCAGAAGTGTCGCTCTTGCTAAGGTTGAGAATCTATTACTCAGACACTATTGGTAGTCAGTATCCAACTTGTGATTCATGTTCACTCTCATTCCTTTTGGGTGCAGTTTCTCTTAAAAACATATATAAGTCGACACAGTTCTTTCCGGAAGGAATGAGACCCGCGCTATTTGTAATCACAGTGTGGAAACAACTTTTGGCCCCAGATCCCCTCAACCTGTGCAGACTGGGATTGCAATGGGAAAGGAAACCTCGGGGTTGCTCTCTGGGGAGCAGGGACTGCACTCAAGTCGTCAGTCATGAACACAGACCTTGAGCTCATGAGTATTTTTCATTTCTCATTTTAAGGTCATGCTCTTCATACACCTTAGGCCTCAGTGTCACAACAGGGTTGTATATCATTCTTACTGTAGCTCCACTCTTGACATGCCTCCCCACCCCCGGCCAGTGGCATCTTCAGAGCTGTGTTCTGCACTGAGTAACATGGGCGTGTCCCTGCCTGTCCGTCGCAGGTGTCTGATGGAAATGCGTTGTGAGGAGTTCACGCATCCTTTGGTGTATTTGTGGTCCCACTGGCCAGCCAAGAGTGACCGGCCTTCCTACTGTCTTTTTCAGTGTCCGCTGCTACCTTCTTACATATCAGAAGAATTCAGGTTGTGTCAGGTTAGTACAGCATGCTGTGTATTTTTTTAAAAAACCTTCATAGTTGTTTTTTTCACTATGTGTTCTATCCACATTCTGTAACTAGCTGGACAGATAAGCACCAGTGACTTAGGTCCTGTATTGTTGCTGTGACAGAGTACCTGACATCCACAAATTAAAGAAGGAAAGATTTATTTAGCTCCCGGTTCCAGAAGGTTTCACACAGTCCAGTCGTGGTACAGTCCACAACAGTGGAGGTGCATAGCAGAGAGAGGCTGGAGCGCTGCTCCCTCTTACAGAGAAGGCAGGTGGATCTGAAGAATCAGGCCTTAGTGCAGGGCTGCCACTTAGGTGCCCCCTCCCACTTCCTGGCCACACACACTGACACCTGAGAACTCTGCCCTGCCCGGCCCCCCAGTCACAAGTTGATACACTCCCTCCAGGTCAAACCCCCAACATTGCCCCTTTCAGTCAAGCTCTGCCTTGCGGTAACACAGTTCTAAATACAGGAGGCTTTGGGGGACACTCAAGATCCACACCATATCGGTGACCATGGGAGGGTTTGAGAAAGGGCTCTTAAAAAATAGGGGTCCTCCTTACCTGGTTCTTCTACATTTTGTTTTGTTCTTTGGTCTCTCCCTGGCTTCCCTCCTGCGAGGATCCAGTGCCTCATGTTACAGGGCGGTGCTGTGCCCGTGAGGAGGGAAGTCACTGTCCCAGGAGACGTGCAGTGGCCCTGGCCTCCCCCAGGGCTTCAGGTGTGTGCGTCAGCTCAGGCTTTGCTGTTACGTGAGGAAAAAGAAAACTCCACTCGTTTAAGCTACTGTGGATTCCTGTGACAGTTCCCTGCCCAGTTGATGCTGACTAAAATTCTTCAGCCATTGGTGAATTTAGGTTACTGTTACGTGTATGGGGCTCAGTCAACTTTTCCGTTGCTGGGTCAGAACACCTAACACGCACAATTTAAAAAGGGAGGAAAGATTTATTTTAGCTCTCAGTATCAGAAGATCTCAGTCCCTCCCTGGGTTGCTGGCCATGTAGGAAGCACATGCGGAGGCGTGCGGACGGGCATGTTGGCGAGGAAGGGGGAACAAGCACTGACGCTCCTGGGGCATGTCCCAGTGGCCCATGTCAGGGCTCCTGTGTCCTCCCCTTCCAGGTCAAATGCCCAGTAATGCACCCCATGCCCATGATCTACCGCATGTGCCTAACCCACACCTGTAATCCACCACACGCCTGTAGTCCACAATATCTAAATACATGAAGAGTTTGGGGGACATTTCCAGATCCAAGCCATGACAGTACGTGTGAGTGTAGTGTGTACACTTTGGGTAATTCTCTTTTTAGTGGTGCTGCTGGAGATAGAACCCATGGTGTTCTGCTATTGAGCTACATCCTCAGTCCTCTTCCTATTTGAGGCACAGTCTTGGCTGAGCCTTGGGGCACAGGCTTGTATTTCCAACACGTTTGCAGGCAGAGGCAGAATCACAAGTTCAAGGCCATCCCGGGCGACTTCCTTGTCTCCAGATCAGAAACTTTAATAAGAGTGGGCTGGCGATACAGTTCACGGTAGAGGCTTCATCTCCAGTACCACGCAACAAGGAAAAAGATCTTGCCAGAATCTTCAGGCTGGCCTTAAACTTGCCATCCTCCTGCCTCAGATGCCCAGAGTGCTGGGATTATAGGCGTTGTTCCACCAGGCCTGGCTAAACCAATTCTTAATCTAATTTTTCTTTGAGAATCTGAATGACTAAGTCAGTAAATCAGTCTGCTTCCTAACTATGTTCTGCCCTTGGGTAGCAGTTACGCAGGGTAACTTTTGTGATCTGTTCATAGTTTCTGTATCTCACCCAAGGCAAGTGCAGACTTCAGCTGCTCAGCACCCCTGGAAAGTCATCAGTCGCCGTCCGCAGCAGAAGGGGCAGGTCAGGCAAAGGGAACTTCCGAGCTGGAAATTAGGGTGAGGGTATGAGGTGTTTACTTGGCCAGCTGGCCCTCTCTCTGCCTCCTGCTCCGTTTCATGTTGACGTTGAGGGGCCATCAGGACCCCGAGTGCCAGGTGCACAGATGGCTGGTAGCAGAATTTCTCCACTTGGCCTTTTTATTTTGAGAAAGCTCTCACTCTGTGGTGCAATTTAGTCCTCAACTCACTATGGAGCCCAGGCTGGCCTTCAGCTTACAGCAATCCTCCTGCCTCAGCCTCCTGTGTGCTGGGATTACAGGCGTGCACCATCACGTTCCACTTATGTGGTGCTGGGGAACTGAACTCAGGGCCTTGAGCTTGCTAGGCAGGCGCTTCAACTGCTGAGCCATTCCTCCAGCCCCTCCACTCGGTTTTCTGAGCCTTTCTCTCCCTCCCAGGTTTGCACACAGTTCCTTGGGTATATAGCCAGGGACAGTGGCACGGCCCTGAGCACAAGTGCTGAAGGTTCTGCAGGCCTTCACCGGTAGTTTTCCAGGCATTAGCACACGCCTGTTATCTCAGAACTCTGGGAAGCTGAGGCAGGAGGGTCACAAGTTTGAGCACAGCCTGAGCAACTTATAAAAATAAAATATAGGGGTGGGCCGGGGTTGTAATCCAGTGTGAAGGCCTTGGGATCTAAATGCAGCACTGCGGGGAGGGAGAAAAGTTGTTCCGGGCTCATTAGTGAAGAAAATCCCAGTCATTCACTTGTTAGTTCATCCACATAACGGGGTATGCCCTGGAGGCCCGGCCTAAGGGGAAGAATCGCTTTCAGCATCCAGAATTACGGGGACCCTTCCTTTAATTACAAGCCTGGGGAACCTGGCTCGCAATGAAGTCCCGTGGATACCAAAGTGCCACAACGCAGTCGCACCTCATTACACTCGCCCGCCAGTCCCCAGGGTGGGCGGAGCTGCTAACTTGGCGACTTCTAATTACACCCGGAGCTGCTCCCCTCTCGCTCTGGTTTTCAACTTTCAATGCCTGGGGCCTCTCCCTCTAGCTGATGCAAGCCCTGATGGTCCTTGTGGGTCTTGAGTAGCTTGTAGCTGTGTGAAAAGCCGTGCTGTGCACCTGTCTAGGGTCTCTCATATGCAGCATTCCGCCTGCTCTGTGCTTCGGGAGAGGCGTTTCTGTGTGTTTGTGCGTGGGTACGAGCATGGGAATGGAGTGCAGGGCCTTCACACTGAAATACACCCCCAGCTCAGACATTTTTGAGACTGTCTCACTAAGTTGCCCACTTGCTGGACTTGAACTTGTAATTCTCCTGCCTCAGCTTCCCAGAGTATGAGGGTGACGGGCTCGCGCCACTGGCTTGTCTCCCTTATGACAGGTGCGGGCATAGAGGCACAGAGAAATTAATCACCAAAGGTCACACCACTAGAAGGTGACAGAGCTTTGAATTCAGACCCCCTTTGTCACTGAGCAAGAGCATCACTCTTGCTCCTCGAAATAAAAGTACCAGGAGAACTGGGTGGGCAGGAGGGTGGTGGCAAGGCTTTCTAAGGAGCTGGACGAGTTTTACGTGAGGGCTAACTTGTGAGGAGCCAGACACGATTTGGGGGAAGGGCAGCCAGGCAAAGAAGAATAGAGCAAGTGGATTGCTTCAACCCTCCTGGCTTAGGCAGATTGGCCAGTATCAGCGTTTTTTCTCTGAAAGTTGACACTCCGGTGGGTTTTCTGCAGAAGTTTCCTATGAAAGCCTTGGTATAGCAACCACATAATATATTCTCAGTGTTGGGTATCAAACTAGAGTTTCACGCATGCTAGACAAACACTCTACTACTGAGTTACAACCCCCAGCCCTAGCGGCCACCATCAAAATGGAGATTAGGAAGTAAAGTTTTACAGAGAAAGAGAGAGGTCAGTGTCACACAGCCTAGGTAACATACTTTCCCGTAGGGACGAGGTAAATGGAAGGCCCAGCAGTCGTGGCACCAGGATTTCACTGAGGTTCAGCAGTCATAGCGCCAGGAATTAGGACATAACCAAGTGTTGAGGGGCAAGTGAGCCAGGAATGTGTAAATACGCTTGGTACTCTTCTCCCTTGCTGAATTTCTTCTTTCTTCCCCCACTATTATATATATATATATATATATATATATATATATATATATATATATATACATGCAATACACAATGTTTACATTGAACTTGAGTATTTTGTACACATACATATCACATCAATATTTTGGTCCCTTTCCCTCCCTATTTTTGGCCCTCCCGCCCCCTCCCCAACCCCCCCGTAACTCCCACTATCACACTCCTTTGGTTCTATACTGCCTGTGTTCTGGGTTCTCCAAATCAGAGAAGCCATGTGCTATTTAACATATTTAATCTTCTGCATCTGACTCACTTTGCCCCTCAAATCACCACTTTCTAGCTTTGGCTAAACTTCCTACCCCTAGAATGGGCCACAGTGACCATATCTTGATGCCTCTTCTCTGCGTCCAGCAGAGCCCTTTATTTGGGTGATTGGCCCAAAGTTCTTCTTTTTCCGTATCTTACTATGTCTTTATTGAGATTCTTTAACGTGACCTCACCCACAAGCCCACATAAGAAGAGAACTGTAACAATGAAATTCATAAGGCCAGAAAACATGAGAGAGCTCATGTTTTCAAATGCCTTAGCTGAGTACTGCAAGGTAAATATTTGTACATTTCAAAAACATTCATGTTGTCATTTGCATCGATCAGTCCTCTTAGGATAAACTTACATCCAAGGCCAAATGAGTGAATTTCTATATTAAACGAGCTTAAGTTTATATCAAATTCCTACATTAAATGAGCTAAAATCTGTGTTACATAAGTATACTACACTTAAAGCAATAGAGTGGCACGCTTAGATATTTCAGAATTTTTTTAACTTTCTTAAATTATTTACTTATATTTTAATAATTACTAACATTTGCCAGACTTGGTTCATCCTTTTATCTACCTACCCATCCCTAACTTCATGCACACATATTTTTTAAAATTTTATACCAATTCCTTCCACAGGGTCTACTTCTGTGTTTCCTTCCAACTACTCATTTGTGTTTTGCAATTATTTCTATTCTGTGTTTCTTATATATCAGAAATCCCGTGACATTTAACCCTTTGTGTCTCATTCGTTTCATTTAGCATTGTGGTCCCAATTGGCATCTGTTTTCCTGCAGACGACTTTCATTTGTCCTTCTTTGTGGCGATGTAGTACTCCATTGTCTGTATACACCACATTGTCCTTATTTGTCCCCCCACCCTTTATGAACACATCAGCTACTGCCAGGATTTAAGTGTTCAGCTATGAACACGGGTATGCAGGTATCACTACAATGTGACATCTTTAGTTCTTCCAAGAAGATGTCCAAGAGACGTACAACCGAGTCAAAGGGAAAAATTTATATTTTAGTCAGATGGTTCACATAGTTTCACCACCACAGAGTCAGTCACCCCAATATATTTTGTGGTGTGAATAATGCCTCATTTCATCTGCTTATTACTGAAACAGTCGTGTGTGTGTGTGTGTGCATTTGAAGAAATGGGTATTTGTTGCACTTTCACAGACTGGCTTTATCTTGGAATGGCCTTGCCAAGTGAGCCTGGCAGAGAGTCTGAGCAGAGAATCTGATGTAGCCCTATGTGTGGGACTACTGTGGCCACTGCAACAGTCGAGGGTACTCCAAGCCTATGACGGCTGTTGTCTGCAGGCTAGGCTGGAATTCCACTGTTGCCAGGCTGCCACACACCTGGAACATGCATGAAGCCTCAGAGCCAGCGCATGAATGGGAATGCCCACAGTCCCCCGCTGCTGGTGTGTGTCCACCGCTGAGGATTGTCTGGAGCCCCAGCCAGCACAATCAGCTGCTAATGGTGCAGGCTGCCTTGCAAGGGAGTTAGGCTCACATCTGGTGCTTGGGCATGATGGAGATCTGATCTATGAAGATCAATCTGTTGTCAAGGGGCACGGAGGTCTTCCTGTTTCTGGGTTTTAATGAATTACTACAAACCCAGTATCCTCCTCTTTCCCCAAAGTGGATGATACCTCTGTGTCCCACAGTGCCAACATTTGGGTGGACGTAATGTGGGTTATAGAAAACTTTCCTTTCTCTCTTGTCTGGCTCTTACTAAGATACAAGGTAGCATGATCCTTCACCTGGTTTACTCAGCCCTTTGGATGTATAACTCTCTGTAGACATGAAAATGGATGTACCTTGACACTACAATGCCAGGTGAAATATTAACAAGCCAGTCACAGATGAAATATTATGTGGCTTCTTTTATAGGATAAACCCACAATATAAAAAAGTAAATACCGAAATAAAAGACGCATGATGGGAAAAAAAAAGGTTTATGAAGGCTCAGCAAACATCAAGAAGATGCAGGCTAAATAAATAGTTATTTAAATGTAGAAAGTAGTCTGTGACCAGAGTGAGAAATTTAGCAGTGATTCACCTGATGCAATTAGGATATTTTGTATTGTTGAGAAATGCTAAGGTGGTGTTAAGTATTCCCCCTCCCCAAATATGATGACGAATGAGATGAGGCAAATGCTGGTATTTAAAAATAAAAGCATTGCATGATGTTAAATGTCCAGTTGCCCACAATGCACACGCACAGATTTTTTTTTTTTTTTTTTTGTGGTACCAGGGAGTGAATCCGGGGCCTCTACACTAAACTACATCCCCAGCCTCCCCAACCTTTTTTATTTTCAGACAGGCTCTTGCTAAATTGTCCAGACTGGGCTGAATTTATAATCCTCCTGCCTCAGCTTCCCAGAGTACAGGCATTACAAGCATATGCCATCAAATGTGGCAATATCTGCAATTTTATACGCTAATTTAAATACATGAATAGACAACGAATAAGTTTGAAAATAAAAATGTTAATGAAAATTGAAGAGAAGAACTCATTCTAGTCCATAACATTGTGAATCTGCAATGACTTCTAAACTCTCTGAGATTGCTACATGGAGACATCGCTGGCAATGGCTTCTGGGACTAGTGTAGGGTAGAAATGATCTTTTCTTGAGGGGACACCTTATTATTTTTAAATTAGACCAAATAAAACAGAGAGGGAAGTAAAGCCATTACCTCACGCCATTGCCTCTACAACCATAAAATTGCCAGAAAAAAATCATTTCCATCTTCAATTTTCTTTGTGAAAGCTCCCAAGAGAGCTGGGTTGTTTAGTGAGTAGAAAGATAACAGAACAATTTAGTTAATGAAGAGCTCGAAGGACTCAAACCTGGAGACTACAGAGAATTTAATAACGGCCTGGTCCTCCTCACTTGTACTTACGTCACCCTCCACGGAAACCCACGGACACTCTGTGGACAAGGATCAGAGGGAAGAGAGAGCTCCCGCGACAGCCATGGGAGTCTGTGGGTCCTCGTGATGAAAGGAGGAGTAGCAGGGAAGAGAGGAGAGAACGTGACCCCTGAGCTCTACCAGTGGGACTGCTAGAACAGGAATGTCCCGCGTTGCTTTAGTTTAGGAAGGTGACGTTCCTGTCCTCCAAGGTACTCCAGCTTTCCCTGAGTCTCTTCACCTCCAGCTCTTGTGTTTCCTTCTCTCACTGTCTGGAATCTAAAGCTTTTCTCCAGTACGTTGCTTCTGTAATGTACCGTAGGTTCCATCGTTTCTGTAACCTATAGGTGCCTGTCAGGGCTCCCACTTCTGACTATGTATGTGTTTCCTCCTTGCCAAAAATCCATCGCTCAAGAAGTTAAGTCTATTTTGTTACGGATTTCACTGGATTTTCTTTTATGTTCTCTAATGATTTTTATTGGCAGATTTGCCTTGCTGAGATGCCTCGTGGTATGTCGCTGCAGTTATCACAGTAACATCTATCAATAATGTAATTATTTGTGATGTTTAACCCTCAGCCTGTTTCTCTTCAGTTGTACTGCTAATCCCTTTAAAGAGCCAGGGAAATAGTGGGTGTGAGAGGATGGAGGAGACGACATTGGTATGTTTATGAACTTGACACACAGACTACAGTCTTTTCGTGTGTCTCCTGTTGGACATGGTTTGACAGGAGCATTTTAAACATTTATTTTAATTTAATTTCCTTGTACTGGAGATCCAACTGATGGCCTTCATATTGAGGTACATCGTCAGCCTATTTGTTTTTACCTTTGATTTTTGATACAGGGTCTTGACAAATCACTTATTTGCCCAGCCTGAGTTCAAAGTTGAGATCCCCTTGCCTCAGTCTCCCACTGTACTGGGACTACAGGCTGCATCGCTGGGCCTGGCTAGAAATACGTATTCTTGCCCTCGGCTTCTTTATCCATGGACAGTCTCAGGCCTGGCTGATGCTCACAGTAGAGGCTGTTAAATTTTCTCAAATGCATTTTCTACATTATGTCCATGATTCTGATGTCACTTCTTTGACTTTACGATGGAATCTGCCTGGGAATAGTTCCCTGTCATGGCGTCCATTCGCCACCGCGGTGTCCCAGGGCTGCTCTTTGACAAGACATATTAAGTAATTTAATTCTGTGCCTGTATCTAGGCACGCAGTGAGTTGGGAGCTCTCTCCCTTGTGTTACAGAAGACACCTCAGGCCCCGCATAAGTCCCCGCAAACACAAAGGATGAAGGAAAACTGTCACCACCTCAGGCCCTAGAAAGGAACCTAAATTTCCTAAAATTGCCAATGTGACAGGGACATGAAAGAAAAAGGTAAAACTGTGCTGTGGGTCTTAGCACTCTGCGCCTCGTGATGCTGCCCGGCTGTTTCCGTCACGCCAGCCTCTCAAATCCCCACCTAGCCTAGCTCGCCATCTGTCCACACTGGACCCCCTCTGGCTTAGAGTGTGTCTTCATTCTTTACTTCCCCAAATTAAGAGTCACCCACCCTCCTCTCTGTTCTCCTGAAAAATGTCCTGCAGGAAAAAAAATGATTTTCTGTGAATTTTTCCCATTTCAAATTAATATTCAAGCTCTAGGCATTTGTAATGGTAAAATGGTCATCATGGGCTGTGGGCTTTATAAATATTCTCTTTTTTGGCACTGGGAATTGAATCCAGTGCTTTCACACTGAGATACAACCCCAGATCTTTTTATTTATTTTTTATTTTGAGAAAGGATCTCACTAAATCACTAAATGGTCCAGGCTGAGCTTAATTTGCCATCCCTCTGCCTCGGCCTTCTAGAACGTGGGGATGAGGGGCCTCTGTCACCTTGCCTGGCTTATTTTGAGATTTTTGTTTTACCTTTTCATTGTTCTGTATGAATGGATTCATAAAACTTGTGAATATTTTAATAAAGTACTTCCTGTCTGCATTAAACCTGTGACACTAACAATGCCCTTACTTGACAGCATGCACGCACCAGCAAACACACACTTACCTTCTGTTTGATTTCACTGGTGATGTGATTTGGTTCCTCTTTTTGCCTGTGGAAGAATTCAGCCTAAAGGCATTTCCTGAAAAATGAAGCCATGAGGACCACCAGCAATTAGAAGTTTTGTATGGCCGTCAGGAGAGGTAATAGACTTCTTGTATTTATTTTGAAAAGATAACGATAGCTGCCCCAGTTGAAGGGATGTTTTGTTAAAGAACAGCCACTCAACACAGATTTGTTGAGTTGTTAACAACCAAAGCTCACCTTAATTTTAAAAATCATAGTATAAAAATTACATAATATCATTTTATTTTGCCTTAAATCTTGCCATGAGATGAACAACTGCTGCTTCTGCTGTGGAAGCGAGGTACTTGCTAGGAGATTTAAAGTAGTTTTCTCAAGCATGCAAAGATGGTATTTCGGTGGAGCAAAATTCCCTTTCAAAAATTCTGACTCAAGAATTCCATTTTTAAATCCCGGGTACATTGGGAGATTTATACTCCCAAACTATCACAGAGGAGGAGTTTGAAAGAGACATCTCATAATCGTGTTAACGATAACAACAACAGTCATTTACTGAGACTCTTGTTGAGCACAAAGGCATTTTCAATATCACAAATAGGGGATTAGCAATAACCACACTTTTTTCAGTAGTGTGGATTGAATGCGGGTCTTTGGTCTGAGCTACATCTGTAGCTCCTTTGGGGGTCTTGATAAATTGCTGAGTGCCCATGCTTGGCTTGAACTTGCAATTCTCCTGCCTCAGCCTCCCAGAGTTCTGGATTACAGGACTGTGATACTACATCTTCCCACTACAATTTTAGAAACAGTAAGGCACTGAGGAAGAACCATCATATTCCTACGAAGAAATCAAGTCACCAAATAAAGGTGTTTGGATTAAAAATCTAGTTTTCCCAACTAATTCTTTTTATTACTGTATTTAAAAAAACATAATAATTAATCCAATGTGGATATAATATTGCATTATAATCACTTTTTATTGAGACAATGTCTTACTCTATATTCCAGGCTGGTCCTGAACTCACTTGGTAGCCCAGGCTGGCCTCAACTTAGGCAATCCTCCTGCCTCAGCCTCTTGAGTGCTGGGATTACAGACATACACCACCGTGCCCAGCTTACATGGTGCTGGGGAATCCAACTCAAGGCCTTCTGCTAAGCAAGTGCTCTAATCACTGAGCTATGCCCCAGCCATAATATTAATCATTGTTACTTCTTTCTCCTCCCTGCCTTCTCATGTCCCTCTTTCTCTGGAGTCCCTTCCCATCTCCATAAAGTAAAAAAAAAATCATTTTTGATTACAGTTATGGTACTGTGGCACAAAGACGCATAAAGAGCACCTGGGAACAGATGTGACGTGATCTAGGTACTTTGGAATGGGCTGTAGATGTAAGCAGGTGAATCATTGCTAGGGATCCCGTGATTAAAAAAAAATTCCCAATAGCTTAGAAAATACCTGAATGATTAAGCACTTTCCAACATAAGTTGAGTGCCATGTGGCTTAGAGATTGCGCTCAGTAGTAGTAATCAACACAGGAGAGAGGATGCCGATCAAGGGTGACGGTGTAAAGCTACGTCTAACGGGAGCTCCAGGTGACGACTCGTTGACTATTGCTTCTCCCTTCTTCCTCAGAAGATCCATCAGATCCATGGAAGGAGAGAACGATACAGCGGCACCACGGTTCCTCCTCCTGGGCCTGTCACGTGATCCTGAACTGCCGCCTCTGCTCTTAGAACTGTTCCTGATCATGTACCTGGTCACGGCGCTCGGGAACCTGCTCATCATCCTGGCGGTCGTCTCCGACCCCCACCTCCACACCCCCATGTACTTCTTCCTGGCCAACCTGTCCTTGGTGGACATCTGTTTGACTTCTACCACAGTCCCAAAGATGCTGGTGAACATGCAGACCCATCGCCAGGGCATCTCCTACACAGAGTGTCTCACGCAAGTATATTTTTTCAATATGTTTCTTGGAATGGATAATTTCCTACTGACAGTGATGGCTTATGATCGCTTTGTGGCCATCTGTCACCCACTGAAATACACAGTCATCATGAATCCCCAGTTTTGCTGTCTCCTGCCTCTTATATGTTGGATTATCATGTTCTGGGTCCCTCTGACTCATATTTTATTAATGAAACGACTGGCCTTCTCTGTGGGCACTGGAATCCCTCATTTCTTCTGTGAATTGACAGAACTTATCAAGGTGGCCCACTCTGATCCCCTCATCAATAACATCTTTCTGTACGTGGTGACTGCCCTGCTTGGTGCGTTTCCCGCCGGTGGAATCCTCTTCTCTTACTGTCACATCATCTCATCCTTATTGAGAATGTCCTCCGCCGTGGGCAGGTACAAAGCCTTCTCCGCCTGTGGGTCTCACCTCTGTGTGATCTCCTTGTTCTATGGAGCCGGGTTTGCAGTTCACCTCAGTTCCGCTCTGTCTCATTCTTCCCAGAGCAGCACAATTGCCTCTGTGATGTACACTGTGGTCACCCCCATGCTGAATCCCTTCATCTACAGCCTGAGAAACAAGGATGTGAAGGGTGCCCTCGGGAGACTCCCCAGCAGAGCAGCCTCTTGTCCTTGATGGACCGCTGACCTCAGAGCTATGTGGACATTATGTCACTTAACTCTGAAAACGGCATGCATTTCAATACCCTAGAAGTTCTTCTTCCCTAACATACATGCTCTGAGTGTCTCCAAAAGACATGATTCGTTTTCTGTATTTTCGAAGTATGATTGACTT
Source organism: Ctenodactylus gundi (assembly GCA_004027205.1). Classification (NCBI taxonomy): domain Eukaryota; kingdom Metazoa; phylum Chordata; class Mammalia; order Rodentia; family Ctenodactylidae; genus Ctenodactylus; species Ctenodactylus gundi. The sequence goes on along the minus strand of PVKB01002229.1, from coordinate 15,324 downwards.
TCATTTGTACATTTGTTGTGTTTATTTGCCACCAACAACTCCCTCAATAATTTTTTTAAAAAAGTTTTATTATCTATAAAAGATCCATAAAGTTCCAAGTTTGCTTAGTTTTTCTTACAGGTATTATTGAGATTTCCAATTTGACTTCAAAAAACTTACATCAGGTGTGATATAGTTTTCTGAAAAGTGGTTGTTTTGATGCTAACATCCTTCTGGTAGTCTTATTAATGTTTGCTTGTTTGTTTTTCTGGAAGGAAGAGAATAGGAATTATCAAAGATCTTACCATGTCAGGACTGTCCTGGTCACATGATGTGCATGATTTGATTCTGAAAACATTTGTCTGAGTTATTTTTGCACTTACAGTGTGAACTATTTCTTATACCTCACACAGAGCTCTTATTCCTAAGAGTGCTGTCTACTCTTTCTCAAAAAAATTAAAAGCTTGAAATTTCAATCTGAAAGCTGGAATGTACCTTTTAATGCAGGTTGGATTGTATGATTCATACTGAGATGATACCTAGGCAACACACAATATTATTTTGTCAATGATACACTATATATGTAATGGCAGTCCCCACAAAGTTCCGCATCATTTAGTGACCTCATGGTCATCGTACTCTGTCTCAGTACTATCTGTGACAGACACATAATAGTGAAATCAGCTCACAATGCATTTCAGAGAACCTGTCTTTGTTATTAAACTATACATAGCTCTCTTTGCTTCCAATGATTTGAGACATACAGCTTTCAATTCCAGCCATGTGCTTTAATTCAAGCAAAGTATGAGATTTTAATATTTTTATAAAATATTCCATTGCATTGATGTTGCATATTTTATTTATCCATTCATTTGATGAAGAACTTATATTGTCCTCATTTTCTTGTAAATTATGAAAAGTATGGCAATAAATATGGGGCTGTTGATGACATCTTGTCAATATATTAATTGTGTGTGTGTGTGTGTGTGTGTTTGTGTGACTGCTGGGTCATATCACATGGTATTTGTGAGGAAGAGCCAAACAGTTTTTCCTAGTACCCAGTATATTTTTTCATTCTAATGTGGAACAGTTCTGATATTTTCACAATCTGGCCAGTACTTATTTCCAACTTTATTAAAAGTTCAGCTTCCTAGTGGGTGTTGAGTGGTGTCTCACTGTGTTTTTCATTTTCATTTCCCTGTGATTCACTCAGTGTCTTCTCATGGGCCTTGGTAGTTTATGTGGTCTGTCTTCTAAAATAATTTTAAAGTTTTGCTGATTTTGCAGTCATGTTGACTGATGATTTTGTTTCTGACCTGTACGTTTCCTTAGATAGTTTTACCTTTCAAAGCATCTTTCTTATTTATTAAAAAGACTGAATACTGGGGTATAAATAAAGTTATAGAGGATTTGAACAATAAGTAATAAAGACAATCTAATGTACATTTATAAAATACTCCCAACTACAGAATGTATATTTTTGAATTTCACGTTGAACTATCATAGTCATTAACTACATCTCATGGAGTCCTTAAGGCAAATCTATCTATCCGGCCTCAAATGTGCACTGACAGCCACACTGGAGGACAGACATCCATCTCACTGGTATGCAGGGTGTCGCCTATTGCTAGGAAAGTTCTAGAACTTGGTCCATATTCACTGACCTGCGGTAGCTGTGCTACTCTGAGACTGGAGGCTGATTCGTGGAAACCTTGGAAACCAACTCTGACACTAAGCTGGGTCATATCTCAGTCTCACAGTCCCAGGGAACCACACAGTTTTAAGGAGGGAAAATATGTTTGCCTTACACCCTCTCTAAGGCTGGCAGTGATGCAGTTGAAATTCTAGTCTATGCCAACACCATGTAGTTCTCTGCTTGTGGACAGTTCTACAAGTTCCACCTGTGAGCTCTGACTTGCACCCAGTGTGGTGTAGTGAGCTTAGCACTGAGCACTGAGACCTGTGCCGGCTTCCATGCCCCGCTTCTCGCTCTTGATTATTGCCGTTACCCGACGTTTCAGCAGCTCAGTCTGTGGGTTTGTCTGGCGGTTACAGTAGGGACTGGGCTGGGACTCTGTCCAGCTGTGTGTTTCACTGTAACAGGCCTGTCAGTGTGTTACAAGAGCAATCCAGGTCTTACCATAAAGATGCCTCAACCCGAGACATCAAGAGGTAGTTATCTCTATGCTGAGCTGTTTAGAGTTGACAGAGGGGTGACGTCAGCAACTCCTCACTACCTGCTTTCTTCAATGGTCTTTTCTGTTGTACTTTTAAGGGGGCATCGTACTCTCACCTGATTCCCTTAGCTTCTGTGAAGGTGTTAGCCTGTCCTAATCTTGTACTTCCTGTTTAACCTAAGCAAAAATCTACGGCTCTCTTACTTTGTTTTTAATGACAGGATGCCTATAGGCCAGAAGTTCCTCTCAGGTAAGGTATCCCAAACTAGATAAATTTATGACGTCTGCCAGAGTGACCCCAGGTAACCTCTACCTTCAATCCAATCCCAATTGGGTGCTAAATAACACTCCCTAGCGCCATGCCATCTGACAGTTGCTACGACTGTGATGACAAAAGAGCAAAACGAGGCGATGCCTGAACTCTCACGGAAATTCTGCCCATTCCACAAAAGCAATGAATGCTTCTCTCCTTTCTTAGCTTATCCTACCCTCTCATTCCTTTATCCTGTACCTATGACGGGTCCAGAAATTGATTTGCAAATGTATCCCTTACCTCTCCTATTCTTTACCAAGAAGAAGTCCCTCTTGCTGCTCAATGGGCGCTGGGTCTTTTTACTGGAAAGATCATTCCTAGAGGAAGAAAGGACCCTGTCAAAGGTCAATCCTTGCTAACAAAGATAGTTTGGTGAGCCTACTTACAGCTACTCAACTTGGTATATATGTGGAAGCCAATTACTGTACGTCAGCTTTCTCTGCCTCTGCAAGAGACTAAGTTTTTCCTTCTTTATTCTGAATCTCTGCGTAAGCTTGCACTTTTTCATCAGTGAGTGAATAAAGCGATGCTTCCCGTTTCCAGCATGGCTACCCTGAGCCCAGGACGCAGCTCCCAGGCCCCTCCCCTTGACGCCAGGCGGCGCCGGAAGTCGAGGCGGAAGTGCGGCTCTGCGCCTGTGCGAACTGGCAGTTGTGTCACAGTGCTTTCTGTTGCGTGATTTTCCCTACTTGGGCCGGCTACGGAAGCGTTGGACCGGTTCTCAGAGTCAGCGATGAAAGGCAGCTGTTTGGTGGCTCCCGGCCTTCCCCAGCGGAGCTGGCATCCGTGAGCCCTGTCCTCTCTGCCCGCTGTCGTGGCTCGTCCCCAGCGATCGCAGCGACGCGATTCTCCTGTGCCCTGAAATTGGAGAACCACCGGACATTGTCTGAGTCTCCACGCGTCCTTTGTTCTTTCTGTCGAAAGGAAGAGCCTCGCGGTCGCTCGTGGTACGGGGGCAAGATCCTCCACGTCGCTCTCTGCAGTTTCTACTTGTGTCTCCGGATGCCACGTGAGTTCGGTCCCCCTCTGTCCTCATGCATCAGCGTTGAATCTGTTTGGTTGTCTAGCCCGCCGGCAAAAACTTGATCAATTATATTTAGATACATGAAACCGAACTGATTTTAACAGACTTTGTAGACCCGTTCCCTTGCTAAGTGCATTTTATCGTTAATAAAATAGTACGTTTGAGACAGTGTCGGTAAATTGTCCACTTGCCCAGGTTGGGCGTGAACTTGTGGTGCTCCGGCATCCGCATCCCAGCGTGCCAGGATAAAAGGCGTGTGCCACCAGGCTCGGCTTTCCCCCTTTTATTCCTCTTCACTTACCTAACTTTCTGTCTGATTTCTGTACAGCACCTGCCGACGCTTCTCATTTGAATAAAGAATAGCATATAATTTGCATTTTTTCTTTGTTTCCGACTTCAGAGAGAACAAACACACCATTTCATTATTGAATTAGATGTTTCCTGCAGTTTCTTTTTTAGTAAAATTTTTCCTTTCAAGTGGGCTAAATTATTACCTCCTATAGGTATTGAAATAACCTAGTCACTGGCTTGTGTTTAGAGCTGGATCATATAATCTTTTTCAATGAATGCCATGAAATGCATTAATGATGTGATTTCTCTCATTCCAAGACAAAAACAAAGCTTGATTTTTATTTTCATTATTCATTTCTCAGCTGCACTAGTATTTTCATAATATTTGTGCTTAATGTATATCAGATATTACACATTTTTAAAAGTTATAATCTTTCCGGTCTTGGAAATACCCAGAAAGTTTTTTCAATATATATTGTGAATTTCTTATTTATTTGGTAAACTTGCCTGTAAAGCAGTTTGCAACGTCTCCTTCCTTTATGCTTTTAACCTACGGCGTATTGTATTTTCTTTCATTTAATGAGTGGATATAATGAAATTCTGTGCTTCTTTTATTATTGTTGGAACATTGCAGTACTCTCCAGAAATTCATTACCTATATATTTTTAGATTATCTGTTTTAAAATTTTCATATATGTTCTCTGAATAGTCATAACTCATTCTTATTGACAATTTTTTGAGTCTGTGCTCTTTGCTTTAAACTTGGTGAATTTACCAGTTTCATCAGTTTTTAAAAGATACATTTTTAATTTTCCATGTTCTGTTCATTTTAAGGTATTATTAATTTTGGCCTGTTTTCTTTTTAAATATTCATTCAGTCTTTTTTCCAGCCTCCTACATCAGTGGTTAGTTATCTGCCTCTTTAATACTGATTTTTTTTCCTTCTGGGAGTTGATGCTACTTATAAAGAATGAATATGTGTATATGTGTATATATGTACTGTTTTGCTTTTGCTCTGTCCTATAACCAGTTATAACTCACTATCCTTCTGCTGCACTGCAGAGTTATAGAGCATGTACCACCTCCTGGTGTGTTTTGTTTATTTGCTGTTCTCTTTCAAAAAATGATGAAATCCTGTGCTTCAAGATTTTCCTTTTATTCAATGTTTAATTCCCATGACTTCATGTAACAGGATCAGGGTAAATATTACTTAAATATTTATGAAATAGAAAAGCAGGAGCTGAGGCCTTATGGAAAGCATCCTTACACATACCAACCTAGGACTGAGACGAGGGACCTCAGAGATAAATATCATGTTTGAATGGAGGGCTTCACCCAGCTATTTGATATAGTGCCTTGTAGAACGCCAGGTTATATCCTGCTAAGGTTATGAAATGGGAGCTTTTAATGACAACTTAAAAGTTGAAAACTGAAGTTATAAATCAGTGTGGGGAACCTTTATTCTTCCAAGGGCCATTAGGATATTTATAACAGGAGTTCCCAATCACGGACTATGGACCAGTACCCTTCTGTGGCCTTGGAAGGACCTGGCCATCATGACATATGAGCAATACTCCACTTCCTGTCAGGGCTTTCCTGTTTGTTTCTGAGGCCACTTCTGATCTGGCAGGAGGTGGAATTTTGTTTCCCTCATCCTTGGGAGAATGGTGTTCCGTTAAATATTGCTTGGTTTCTATAATATGAGCAATCCAGAATACAGACACTTTATAGCACCAAATGGGTATGATAGTGGGAGTTACAAGGGATGGAGAGGGTGTGGGAAGGCCAAAATTGGGGAGAGAAAAGGATTGTGTTATTGATATGATATGTATGTCCACAAAATACTCAAGCTCAAGGTAACCATTATATATCACATATACATAATATAAAAGTGAGATAAAGTGTATTCATTGGACATTTAAGCTTGAAGATAAATTGTTACTTTCAAAGATCTTCACCTCCAAATAGGCTGTGATACCAGATTTGCAGAAGTAACTAAGATGCAGACCTCTCTCTACATCGTCATTCTTACTTTAGGGTGGTTCAATGGCAACTATTACAAATATAATACAGTATTACAATATTTTTATTGGCTCTTAAGTAGGCTATTTGTTCTACCACCATAGAAGGAACAGTTGCATTTTTCTTACTTGAAATTTGTGACGAGGTGCTGTAGATGCCAGTGTTGGGGATCACCCAAGGCAGAACCTTTACTGCCAGTGTTTGGTAGAGGGAAATGAAACATTTGACACACAGCAAAGCACTTTTCTCTGCCTTTTGCTTATGAAATTCACTGAACTGATGCTCAGAGACTAGGTGTGTGGGAACCCTAAAATTCCTACAGATGTATGGGGCAGAGGTCAGGGGCTGAGAGTTGGGCCTGTTACCCTTCCAAGGAATGCAGAAGTTAAGAAATGCTGGGAGTGGAGCTCCCCAGAAGCCTGCTGTGTAAGTCAAAGTTTTCTTAGGTATTTATTTTTGTGGCTGAAAGGAGTGCTTGATAAACTTTATGGTTTTTTGTTATCAGGGAAAAATGGACAGCCAAACACTGTTAGACTTCAGCTGACTTGCTGACAAAAATCTCTTTATGATCAGCAAGGATCAGAGCGTTGTTTCCTAGCTTGAGACAATATTGTTCTACCGTTGTACAAAATCATTGTGTATGCACTTAGACATCATGTCTCTGTGTTTGTGTGTGTCTGTATGTATCCATGTGTATGTTGAGGTGTTGTCTTAGTTACTTTTTCTTTGGTGAGACATAATACAGCTTAAGGGAACAAAGGTTTATTTTAGCTCACAGTTTCAGAAGATCTCAGTCTGTTCCTAGGCAGCCGGTAATGGTGGATGCACGTGGCAGAGGAGTAGTCTGAGACATTCTGTTTACAGCAACAGGAAGCAGAATGAATGAGGAAGGGTGGAGCTAGCATGCACCCTTCCAGGTGATGCACCAGTGACCCACCCTCTGACCAGGCCCCATCTTTTTTTTTTTTTTTGAGACAGGGTCTCGCTCTGTGGCCCAGGCTGGTCCTGAATTCACTTCAGAGCCCAGGCTGGCCTTGGACTCACGGCAATCCTCCTGTCTCAGCCTCCTGAGTGCTGGGATTACAGGCGTGCACCACCACACCCAGTTTATAAGGCCCCACCTCTTAACAGCACAGGAAATCCATGCATTAATCCCTGTGATGGAATCACCTTCCAAACAGGAAACTTTTGGGGGACATTCTAGATCTGAACCGGAACATGAGGGGCGTGGCCCCTCCTAACTGATGGTTTGTAACATCCGGGCTCATGGGTGTGGAAACCGTGGGGAGATCTGAGTTCTCATTTCTGCATCTGCTTTCCCTGTAATTTATCAGTATCTTGCTTCTCTTTATGAAGGGGACATGGATGAACCAAGGAGAGCAGCTAGGTTACAGAAAAAAATGAAACAGGTAAGTGAAAGGTAATAATTCTCCAAGGAATAATTCGCTCCCTGTAAGGGTCATTCTAGCTTGTCAGAGCGCAGGTTAGCAATCTTTCTATATTGAGTCATGTGTAAGTAGTTTAGGCTTTGAAGGCCACAGAGTTTCTACTCCAAAGAATCTCAGTTTTGTGCAAAACACAGCCGAAGAGTCCATAGACACTACTTTATTTAATGAAATTTTCTTGAGATTTCAGCCTGTTGTCTATGCTGTACGTCTTTCTTGGCAGGAATAAAGTAGCAGGTGCGATTGTTAAAGTGGCAATTGATTGACAGTGTCAGCTTGGAGATTACTTATTTCTAGAGCTTCTGTCTCTTTTCTTTCATATTACAAATGGTGACTAATTCCAATTCTACAATGGTCCTCAACACTACAGATAGAAAATACCGATGTGAGACAGCTTTGGTCTACAGGTTGAGAGCTCTGTCCTACTGATGCACCCACTTCAAAAGCTAGGTCCCATTCTTCTGATCTTCTGGCTGCAAATGAACCGTTACTACCTGATCCTTGAGTTCAGTTTGCTGCAAACACAAGGAAATGCTCAGGTATTGTCTGTCTACCATGTTAGAGCACATTGTAGAACTAGACGTGATCATCCTCTGTGATATCGTACAATATATACTTGGTCTTTGGTTCTGTAGCCTTGTCTAGAGCTTTTAACCCCCTGGGGATGCCTGGGGTGATAAGGATGTCTTTTGTGTGCTAGTAAGTTGACCGGTAGCTGGCAGCCCCTAGAGAGCTGTGCGATGGGTACTGGTCCAGGAAAAACCAATGTATGATTAAATGCTTGGGACTTCTAGCGCCATCTCCTTCCTGCAACCTAAAGTGAGCAGGTTCCGGATGCATTAGTCACATTTCTGTTGCTGGAACAAAATGCCTGACACCTGCAACTCAGAGCAGAAGAAGTTTATTTTGGACTATGGTTTATAGGTTTCAGGCCGTGGTCTGCTGACTCACAGGCAGGCATTGTGGTGGGAGCACATAGTGGAGGTAAGCTGCTTGACTGATGGCATCAAAGAAGAAGGGCCGGAGGGGAAGAGGCTGGTGACCAGAGGCCTCATGGTCGTCTCCCCTGTCTTAGTTACTTTTTCATTGCTGGGGCAGAATGCCTGATCTCCACCATTTAAGGGAGGAAAGATTTCTTTTAGCCCACACTTTCAGAAAGTCACAGACTGCTCGTGCACAGCTGGCAAAGGTGAACGCCCATGGCAGAGGCACAGCCAGAGCTTGGCCTCACAGCATGGCAGGTGGGAGGTCAAATGAGCAAGGAAGGGTAGAGTGACTCGTCCAGGTAGTCCACCTTTCTGAGTCAAGCCCCCGATGTTTGGCCCCCTCCAGCCAGGGCCAACCTCTCAACAGCATCAAATACATGAGACATTTGGAGGATGATATATGTCCAAACCAACACTCCTCCCCCTACCCCATTTCCTTGAATGGTCTTACCTCCTAATAGCCCCACTCAGTTATAAACTCATCAGTGGGTTAACTCTTCCACCATGATGCATCTGCTTGGGAGGCCGAGAATGGATACCTCTGAAGCGGTGCGCCAATTGTGAGGTTAGTGCCTTTGTAGTTAAGTCACCTCTCTGAGATTCTCTTACTCTAGTCAGATTGATGATCAAGATTTACTGACATGGAGAGCTTCTGAGTAGCTGAACACAGGGAGGTTCCCGGATCTGGGTGCCCTGATAGGTTGTGGAAGTCCTATACCTCTTCCCAGTATTCCACACTGTGTACACCTCTTCACATGACTGTTCATTTGTGTACTTGGTAGTAGCCTTTGTGATTGAGCCAATAAATATAAGTGTTTCCCTGTGTTTGCAGCTAAATTGAACTCAAAAATCAGATAGGCTCATTGATAGCCAATTGGTCAGAAATATGGATGACAGACTAGAACTTGGCTTCTAAAGTAAAGACTGAGTTTTCAACCAGTATAGACATGCTGACTCCAGTAGACATTGCGCGAATTTTATTGAATTAGGGAACACGCATCTGTGTATGGGAAAATGCCCTATACTTCTGGTGTCAGAGGTGTTTTGTGCTATATTGAGCAACTCTAGAAGAGTTACTATGTGTGACCTCATCATCACACTGCAAAGAAAGAAATTTAGTGGGGTTTTTTTGTTTTGTTTTGTTTTGAGTGAGGGTCTTCCTCTGTAGCCCAGGCTGGTCCTCAACTTACAATATAGCCCAGGCTAGCCTTGGACTCATGGCAATTCTCATGCCTCTGCCTCCCTAGTGCTGGGATTACAGGCATGCACCACTACACCCAGCATTATGTCGTGCTGGAGAATTGAACTGAGGACATTATGCTCAGTAGCAAGAGTTTGCACCATTGTGCCATTCCTCCAGCCCTGAAATTTAGTGTTTTAGAAGTCTAGTTCTCTGTGGCAGTATTTGACCAGTCAGAAAGTGTATATTGGTAGAAAGGGGAAAGTGACTGCGAGAGTAGGTATTGGGAGACCGTAGAATCTTGTGAACTTTCTCTAGATTGGTTCTCAGTCCCCAATATGGGAGCCTCCTCTGTCCTCCTGCACACACTGGGGAACTTGTACCATCCTAAACAAAATGTGTGCATCTTTTAGGACTCAGTGACCTTTGAGGATGTGGCTGTGAACTTTTCCCCAGAGGAGTGGAATTTGCTGGACCTCACTCAGAAGAACCTCTACAGGGATGTGATGTTGGAAACCTTCCAGACCTTGGCCTCCCTAGGTAAGAACAGCAACATTCATTCATGTTGTTTATAGAATAGTTTTAGCTTACCAGTTGGGTTAGGATTTGGCCTGAAGAATGGGATTACACTGGTAAATAAGACAGATGTAGTCCGTGGCCCCAAGGTGTTCACAGTTGGGGGTTTCATTATGAAAATAAACACTAGGGTTTTGAATTTTGCTGTTTCTTTCTTGTGGCTAAAAGCGTTTAAGCTTATTGAGTGTTAGAAGTATGGGCATTTGGAAATGACTTTGGGGTACAGAAAGAGAGATTTTACTGCTGTGCGTTCTCTTTATTCAGCGACCCTCAGAAAACCACATCTATAATTAAACAAGTCGGATTTCTTTTACATTGCAGCATGGAAGAACGTTCCCCATGGGGAGTAGTAGGAGCCTCTTAGAAAGTAGTGTAGGATTTACACTTCGATGGTAATTTGGGGACCATAGAAGGCAGCTACATTAGTGTACCACATGCAGGTGGCTAGAAACTAAAGACATTTATTGTGTTAATGTTTTTGAAGGCTGGTATTCTGAAATCCCATTGTCAGAAAGATTGTGTTTCCTCCCTATCTCCTTGTAGCTCCTAATGGTTGCTGACACTCTGTGGTGTTCTTTGGTTTACAGATGGATTACTGTACTCTCTGCCTCCACCATCCTCTTCCCTCCGTCTCGGTGTCACAGTCCTCATTGGGTCACCAAGTTGGACACCTCAGCAGTTGTTACCTTGGCCTGCCTGCTGTGCCTTATCGGGGACGTGTTGCATGAACAGCTTTTCTTGGGGAGATGTGAGCTCCAATGTGTATTCACCCCAGAGAGTGCACAACAGACCGGTCAAAGTAACGATTGCACCATAGTCATCTTGGTCAGCCAATAAGTTTATTGGGCTACTTTAGAAGTATGGGAGATGGATTGAAGGAACACTTTAACAGATCAAACTGAGTTGCATGTCCTATTCCATGGTCCATGCAACCGCTTGTCTGGGTGACTTCTTTGTTGCTGTGACTCAGTATCTGACATCCGCAATTTAAGGGGAGGAAAAGCTTATTTTTTATCTCATAGTTTCAGAAGGTCACAGGTTCATTCATGGGTGGGCAGCTGGAAAACGGTGGAAGCCCATGGTGGAGGCAGCTTCTTACGACATTGTAAACAGGAAGCCAAGTCCCAGAGGGAAGGGAGGGAGTAGCGTACGTCCTTCCAGCAATCTGCCCCTTCTGGATCCAGCCTCAGTGTTCTTCCCCTTCCAGGTTTAAGTACTTAATTCACCACAGGCCTGTGATCTATAATCTGTCACACGCCGTCTTCCACCCCACTGGTAATCCACCACATGCCCATAAGCCACCCCTGCAGACTAGGTCCCAATCTCCTAGCAGCACTTGGCTCCATAGATAATCCATCACATCCAAATACATGCGACTTTTTGGGGACATTCCAGACCCAAACCACAATACCACTCTTCCCCAGTTCATCTTTGATTTTTGTCTATCCCTGTTTGGCTATCAAGCGTTACATTGGAGACACGAACACCAGTGTTTATTCACCCCAGAAAGGGCATGGCAGACAGGCCAGACTAATGTTTGCTCCAAAGTCTAGTTTTTGATCCAGTAGTTAAGTGGGGTCACTTATGGACTATGAGTGAGGGATTACCTATAGAAGCATAGACAGGACTGACTGTAGATGGGTGTCCCTCTTATGAAATGCACAAAAATAATAACATAAAAAGGCCCAAACATGAATGGCAGGGTAAAAACAGAGGCAAAAGTCAGATAGGAAACGAGTGAACCTCTGAAAAAGGGGTGGACACAGATGCTCATTAATTCCCCAAGCTCCTTGGTTCTAATGTGTGACAGAATTTGGAATTCGTGTATTTACAAAAAAAAAATGTTAAACTTTATGTCATGTGAATTTTTTTACCAAAAAAAAAAAAAGCATAGATAAGGAGTTTCCTAAAGGAGCAAGGGTAAGAGGTTGCTTATAAGCCTGTGGGTACCTCAAAAGGCAGTAGCATTGCCTTAAAGCCCAGTCCGTATTGGTGATGCCTTAGGGAAACTGCGTGCTGTTCCCAGGACTCACCTGTCTACTGAGCTGCTACGTTCTCAGGCCCGCCTTTCTGGGCTGCAGCAGTTGTTCATTTCCTTCTCCCCTCTGCGGTTTTCTCTCCCCCTTGCTCTTGAGACTTCTTGGAGCAGCTGAAATTATTGCTTGCCCTTGTTTCTTCTCGTGTGGTCATACTGGTCACTGGATTTAGAGCTCATCCTAACCGCATCAGACTCTTAACCCTTACTTGCGTATGGGATAACAATCAGAAAGTCCAGGTGGACACTTTATTTATTTTTGAGAAAAGTATTCTGTTCTCAGCTAAATGGAATAGAAGGTAGAGAGATTTCCCACATAGCCTTCCCCCCACATTGTCTCTTCTACTCTCGACATCCCCCGTCAGAGTACATATTGGTTACAGCTGCTGAATCTATACTGGTACATGGTTACCATCCCGAGTCCGTAGTTTTTATTAAGGTTCCCATGTGTTGAACATTTTACACCTTTAGAGAAATGGGCAATGTAAACAGGGTAGTTTGCTACCCTAAAATTTTCTCCGAGCTCTACCTATTTATACTTCCCTCCATGACCTTTTTATTAGCCACTGATCTTTTTATATCTCTGTGGTTTTGCCTTTTGCACAATGTTATATAGCTGGAATCCGGCAGAAGTTATCCTTAAAAAGATTATGTTCATTTCCTACAAATTTTCATTTGGGTTCCTTCTGTGTTTTCTCGTGGCATCATAGCTCATTTTTTTTAAAATAGTGCTCTTTTTTTCTGGTTGTACTAACATTTATTTATCCTCTCAGCTACTGAGGGATATCATGTTTACTTCCAAGTTTCAGCATTTAGGAAAAAGCTGTCATAAGCATTGATGGATAGGTGCGTGTGTGTGTTTGGCGTAAGTTTTCTGCTCCTTTGGGAGCAAACCAAGGGCCACAGTTCACTTGCTAGAACCTATGGAAAGATCATGTTTAATTTTATACGAAGCCACCACATTGTCTTCCAGAGTCACTGAAACATTTTGTATTTCTAACAGCAGTGAGTTGTTCCACGTTGTCACCGGCATTTGTCCTTGCTCCTTTTCTGGATTTTGGCCATTCCAGCAGGAGATTAGTTGGAGCACGACTACATTCACTTGCAGTTACATCTTTGTTTTGTCTAATGATGTTAATCTTTCACAGATACGATGATGATGATGATGATGATGATGATATTTTGCAGTACTGGGGCATTAAACTTAGATGCTATACTCTGAGCTATCTAGGCAGCCTCCTATCTCTTCCTGCTACCCTTTCAAAAATTTGAAGTAGCCTCTCTAAATGCCCAGGTAGAACTCAAACTTAGGATCTCCCACCTCAGCTTATCGGAGTGCTAGGATTGCAGGCATGCACCACCATGCCCGGCTAACTTTTAACCTTTTATCAGACCTCTCACACTCCTTATTCTTTCAAAAAACCTTTTTTTTTTTTGCTCTTTTTAAATTTTTTTTAATGAGCATTTTGTTCAGTTCTTTTCTGCTTTGCTCTCAGAATATTATTTCATCTGTGTTTCCATCAGTGCCAATCTTCATAGGACCACTTTTTAATAAATTGCTCAGCGTGTTGCTTCTATGCCTCATAATACCAAAGTCTCAAGACAGCCACTCTGCTAGAAGTCCTTTGCTCACTTGGGCCTTCCCTTTTTTGTTTCAGGTCTTGACACTGCACTTAAAATGAATAAATTAGTTGTTCTGGCAGATAATAATATAGAAGAGTTATTCAGTGAACACAAACTTGAAAGATTCAAAAGTAATGGTTCCAGATTGTCCTCTTTGCATGGAAAGTGGGAGTACGTTTGTATGGATGAGCAGAACAGAAGTCACAGTGACCATTTCACATGGTGAGTGCCCTTCCAAGAAGAGAAAGTAGTGCCTCAGAAGAAAAATTTGAACTTGTCATGAGATTTAATAAGCATATATACATAAGCCCAGGTGAAAATTTATGATTTCATGAAGAATTGTGTGTGTGTACATTGTTTTGTACAAATGAGACCCAGATAATGAATGTTTGAAATATATTTCAGTTGTAAACAATTATGAGAACCCCCCCATTTGTCCAAAAGTTGGTGAAAATATTGGTAGTGGTAGAGTACTCTATGAGAGCTTTATCCGATATTTTGACATAGAAGAATACATTGAAAATGATAATAATTTATTACTAATAGTGTGTCTTTCGATTTTTAAAAGCCATTTGGTGGAGAATGTCTCTGAATGTAATGATGAAAATCAAAACAAACAAAGTTCACCTCTTACTGTGCTCAAGGATGCTACAGAAGTAAGACCCTATAAATACCGTGAGTGTGGGAAAGCCTTCACAATGAACTCATCCCTTAAACGTCACACAACATCTCGTACCAGAAGCAAACCCTATCAGTGTGAAGAGTGTGGGAAAGCTTTCCATTTCCTTTCCTGCTTCAAGAAGCACATGAAGACCCCCATGGAAGAGAAACCCTACGAATGCAAGGCCTGTGCCAAGGTCTTCAGTTGCTCCTCATTCTTTAGGTCACACATGAGGAGACATTGTGGAAAGGCAAACCACGAGTGTGAGGAGTGCGGGAAAGCCTTCAGTAGCTCCTTCTACCTCACAGAACACAAGAGAATCCATAGTGGAGACAAGCCCTATGAGTGTTTGGAATGTGGGAAAGCCTTCAGTTGTTCTTCATCCCTCTCCAAGCACAAGAGAATCCACAGTGGAGACAAGCCGTATGAGTGTGATGAGTGTGGGAAGGCCTTTATTTGTTCTTCCTCTCTCTCCCAACACAAACGAATTCATCGGGGGGATAAGCCATATAAATGTATGGAATGTGGGAAGGCCTTCAGTTCTTCCTCTCACCTGATAGTGCATATAAGAATCCACACTGGAGAGAAGCCTTTCGAATGCAAAGAGTGTGGGAAAGCCTTCAGCGAGTCCTCCAAACTCACGCAGCATATGAACACACATACTGGAGAGAAACCCTATAAATGTAAGGAATGTGGGAAAACCTACAATTGCCCTTCCTCCTTGAGTATCCACATGAGAAAACACACGGGAGAGAAACCCTATGAATGCCTGGAATGTGGGAAAGGCTTCTATCTCCTCACTTCCCTGAGCATTCACGTGAAGAATCAAAACCGAGAGAAACCCTGTGAGTGCAAGGAGTGCGGGAAGACCTTCAGTTGTCCGTCATCCTTTAAAGCGCATGTGAGGGACCACGCCAGAGAGACACAGTACGAGTGTAAGGAGTGTGGGAAGGCCTTCAGTCGCGCCTTAGCCCTCACCGAGCACTTAAGGACTCACAGCGGGGAGAAGCCT